>CAOKZL010002216.1:0-210000 GCA_948472985.1 Iguana delicatissima | reverse complement strand
AGACTTCCCTGACAAAAAACTCAACAACTGCAAGGCCACCATCAAGAAGAACTTGTTCCTGGTAAAACTTACCCAATTTACTTAATTGCTAGAGATATGCAGCAGAGCATATTCTCTGGAGCAGATGCCCAGATTTTAACAGGTTCGTGTGGGTAGAAGTGCTACTTAATATAGTATGTAGGCTATCTGGAGTTTTAAAGATCTTTTAAATAACACATAGTTCACATACAACTCTCAGTTGCTCCTGGTGGCTTGTGAAACTGGAAAACCAATCCATTCCCCTTTGCTGCTTACCAGCAGAGAACAAATCCATTTTCCTTTGCTTCTTATCAGCAGAGAACCAATCCATTTCGCTTTGTTACCAGCAATCACATTTCTAGGTCTCAGCACAACAAGGAGGATAAATACAGAAGGAAGTCAAGATCCAAAAAAGTACCTTGGTATCTAGAACAAGCAGAATCAAGATTTTCTACTCCCCTCCAGTTGCCTCCTTCTATACCTGTTCCAGAGGGTATCAGTACACATAGACACACAGCCTTGTGAGGAATTGCAAAGAAGCTAGTAAAATGTGGACTGGACAGGACTACTGTTAGTTGGATTTGTAATTGGTTGACCGACTGAACCCAAAGAGTGCTCACCAACAGCTGCTTTTCATTCTGGAGAGAAGTGACTAGTGGGGTGCCACAGGGTTCTGTCCTGGGCCCAGTGCTATTCAACATCTTCATCAATGACTTGGATGAAGGAGTGGAGGGCATGCTGATCAAATCTGCAGATGATACCAAATTGGGAGGGGTGGCTAATTCCCCAGAGGACAGGATCAAATTTCAAAATGACCTTGACAGATTGGAGAGCTGGGCCAAAGCTAACAAAATGAAATTCAACAGAGAGAAATGTAAGGTCCTGCACTTAGGCAGAAAAAATGGAAAACACAAATATAGGATGGGGGACACGTGGCTGGATAGCAGTACATGTGAAAGGGATCTAGGAGACTTTGTAGATCAAGCTGAATGAGTCAACAGTGTGATGCGGCAGCCAAGAAAGCCAATGCGATTCTTGGTTGCATCAATAGAAATATGGTGTCTAGATCAAGGAAGGTAATGGTACCAGTGTATTCTGCATTGGTTAGACCTCATTTGGAATACTGTGTCCAGTTCTGGGCACCTCAGTTCAAGAAGGATGTCGACAAGCTGGAATGTGTCCAGAGGAGGGCAACCAAAATGGTAAAGGGTTTGGAACCCATGCCCTATGAGAAGCGGCTTAGGGAGCTGGGGATGCTTAGTCTGCAGAAGAGAAGGTTAAGAGGGGACATGATAGCCATGTTTAAATATTTGAAGGGATGTCATGTCGAGGAGGGAGTGGGCTTGTTTTCTGCCACTCCAGAGACTAGGACAAGGAGCAAAGGATTCAAGCTGCAGGAAAGGAGATTCCACTTGAACCTCAGGAAGAACTTCCTGATAGTCAGAGCTGTCCAGCAGTGGAATATGCTGCCTCAGAGTGTGGCGGAGTCTTCTTCTTTGGAGGTATTTAAGCAGAGGCTAGATGGCCAAGAGATAACAATATATTTTATTAGACGTATAAACCAGAGCAATGTGATCTTAAAACATCATATGACTTGAAGAGCAAACATTCAAGATTAAAACATCAGCTTTGCTGAAGAAGCATGTAAAATAGTATAAATGAAACTAGTAATTAACATCAACACCAATCTAAATATAGATATTCTGGGACACACATTATCCTCTCAGGAATGAAATTTCCTTTTAAGGACACAATTGGCCACAAAAAAACACTATGAAGCTGCAACGGTATGAATGCCATTAGCTTAGGGATTCTACAAACCCATCCTTCTTGCAAAAACAGATGGTTGCCATAGATTCTGAAGTTAAAACAAGCAATGTTGTTTATAAATTGTGCCAGATTTTTATAAATTTGAGGATGCAATCCTAAGCACATTTATTTGAAATAAGTTCTTAGTTCAAGGGACTTGATTTTGAAGTAATACCTTTATGACAGGTGTACAAGACTGACAATAAATTCACATGACCTTTGAGAGGTTGAGAAGCACATCTTGAAAAGTTACATTTTTGGACTACAAGTACTGTATTGTTGTTGTTGTTTTTTATATTTCTGCCTTTTTTCAAGTCTGAGACTCAAAACTGCTCAAAAATTTTAAATGATTCACACAATCTTTCAGCCAGCATGGGATTCGAGAACTGCAGTCCAAAATGGTGACTTTTCCAAGCTCTGATGCAGAAAAATTTGTTCATCCAGTTTAAATCAGTGCATGCTGACCAGCCACGTGAATATGCTTATTGCAAACACAGGTACCAGGACAGACATGAGTTGTTATACATGGAAAATCATTACACAATGGACATGGATATTATACTACCACTGTAATACATGGTGCAATGCTTTGAGTGCTAGATTAGAAACATGGAAGACCAGAATTCAGAACTCTACTCAGCCCTGGAAATCCACTAGATGGCTTTGGGCAAGTCAAACACTCTCAGCCACAAAGGAAGGCGATGGTAAAACTCCCCTAAATAAATCTTGACAAGAAAACCACATGATAGGAACACTGTAAATCAGAGTCAGCTTGACAGCACCTAACAACAACATTAATGAATAATTATATATACCAGTTTTAGGAAAGCGCAGTAAAAACAATTACAATATCATTATACACCTAAACAACAACAACGTTAACAATAACAACAAGAAAAAGAAAACATAAATATGCCAAACCAATAGTAAAGTTGACACCTGCTGAATAATCTGTGGACAGGAGTTTCACAGTGTAATGCTACCACAAAAAGTTTCTATTTCCAGTTTATCAGAGAGGTAGGGCTAACCTGAGTACAGTTTCTTCTAAAGACATTGACAATTTGGCATGGTTATATGAGAGGAAGCACTCTTCAAATACTCTAGTCCCATACTACTTTTAGAGCTTTACAATCCACAAGGAGCTCTTTTAATTACCAGGTGTACAATGGCCAGTGAAGATTTTTAAGCTCCTGTGATGTATAAACTGTGTTTTCAATCAATCATGTTCACTACTGAGACAAATTTAGGTTTTGTTGTGCTTTAGAATAGCAGCATAAGACTAGGCTATGTGAGTATGTCCTCTCATATAGACTGGTATATTAACTGACGGAAACTCTCCTATCCTAACATATCTAGCAGATTTGGTAAGGTGACTCAAAGGAAAGCCTTCTTCGGAATGGTCATACTATGGAATAACCTCACCTTAGAAATATTATGGACACTTGTATTATTCCAACAGCTCACATGGGCATTCTGAGGCACTGATTATTAGTATCATATCTGTAGAACTCTGATTATCTAACTGTATATTATATTGTGAGTGGTTTGTTTGTTTGGTATTGGTTTACTCTTATAAACTGCATTCTTGTCTTTTTTGATGAAAGATAATCTACAAATAATTTTATATAAAAATATCTACTAGTATATAAAAGTCAAAGTTTGTTTGTTTGTCTGTGTCAGGCAGGCAAAGGCCTCATATGATTGGCTGTGTTAGGTAAAAACCTCATGTGATTGGCTGCTTAAGAACATTCTATGGAATCCTGGGATTTGCAGTTGGGGGGGCTTTTAGAATTCTCAGCCAGAGAATAGGTTGGTTGCTATGGAGATGAGGCCTGGCAGCAAGGAGGGAGGGCAATGTATTCCTTTAGGTACCCAACCTTTGTATGTTAATAACTCTGAATAGATTGGATTGGGGGATATGTGGAAGAGCTAAAGGTACTGGACAAGACAGTTTGGGGAATTAGAGACACAGGATCTCAAATCTTTCTAACAAGTACTACCTATGAGAAAATAAAATCCGGGGCAACACCAGGTATGTACTCTAGTAATAAATAAAATCCAGTTAAAAACCAAACTGCCACCATCTATAACAGCTGAAGTTTTCAAACATTTTTCATAAGTCACCTTCATAAACACAATGCCCAGAGTCTGCAAAAAAAAGTGATTGGACCATAACTCTTACAATCATCAAGCCAGCCTGACCAATGACCATGATGCCTGTGGATTCTTGAAGCTGGAGTCCAAAAAAAGGAACCCTTCAACACCATAGTCATGAAAAACAATAATTTAACTTGCTCATGAACAAGAGATGAATAATTCTAGCAAGATTATGTTTTTCTAGAAAGAGCCTAACCTGGCCCATCAGTCCACATTGCTGAAAGCTGCTCCATACAACGAATGCTACTTGGGTGTACATCAGTAACTGCATACTTCATACCCCACAAGATACGGAGTGGTGCTAGAATCTCTTTTGAGCACTATGCTAATGTGGAAATAGTTGAAAAAGTGTTTGCACTTTCTCATAGGTTGTATATACATGGTTCTTTGTGTAGCCAATCATTCCACAAGCACACAGATATCCTCTCTTGGAAAATGGAGAGCTTATTGACCATAGTGCAATGGGTGAGCTCAAGGCCATGGTACTGATTTTGGAATCAGCTGTGCAACTGTGGGATCCAGAATAACTGTGGTGGTATATGTTTCTGCTACCTTAAAAGAGCATCTTAGCCTTGGTCCCTTAATGGTAGTACCACATCATTTAAAACAAGAAGAATCTCAAATCTCTGGTCAACTGAATTGCCTGCCATTCCTTTGTCTGAATGAAGCTTCTATGCAGATTATTATTGATTACAGGCAATGACACTGGGTTCAACTGTTACAGTTTTCTCAAAATAGATTCTACTTATTGTACTTGATCCAGGTAAGTCACCTTTGCTAGCTTCTCCTTTTGGACATTTTTTTATAATCATTTTTTATGTCTAGAACCATATGCACTGAGATGGCTATTCTTGAGGTTCTAGTTCTTTTTCCAAGTCTCTGGATTAGGGGTTGGCAAATTGGGTCCCTCTATATTTTGCAGCTTCCAGAATCTTAGTCAGCATAACCATAATGAGGATCAATGGGATCTGCTTTCCAACAATATCTGGAAGGCCATGAGCTGCCCACGTCTGCTCCAGGTGTTTAATATTTGAGAGGAAGATTGTCTATTTTATTTGTTATAGATTTAAGTCATGTGTATCTTGGGTTTTCTTGAAAAGTTTTCTTCTTGAAAAGTTTTATTGAAAAACAATAAAGCACCAAAAGTTTACAGTTAAAAAGTAGAAGTACAATGTAATTCTATACAGGTCTACTTAGAAGTATGTTTAACTGAGCTCAATAAGTTTTTAGCTGTTTTAATAGGTTTAGTATTGCAGTCTTGAAAATGTAGCAATGACAAAATAGAACCTAAAATAACCATTTAAACAGTACCACATTTTAAAAAAGGCATTCTAGTGCACAACATGTAAATGCATACAAATGAATATTGAGGATATGCACATGTATAATTTGCTATTTCAGATGACAAGGTCATTTTGAATGACTAAATGTAACGAATTATAGGACTATTGTCCTATAATCTATTTTGATTTTAAATCATGTGAATTGGCTCTGGCTAAGCTATTAGATCCATTCTTTGAGGCTCATCAAGCCTTAGAGGCACAAAGTATTTTCTCTAAGTTGCAGCTGATACACTAACAGTGACCCCTCCATTATCCATGTCTTGGTCACTTCTATCTTAGGAGTTTCTAGGATAGTTCCGAAGCTGCTGAAATCTAAGGCCATTTCCACACTAGACTGTTATAGCACTATTATTCCACTTTCAACATCCTATGGAATCCTGGGGTTTGCAGTTTTGGGAGGGGCCACCTGACCCCTCCCAAAACTGCAAACCCCAGTATTCCATAGGAAGATGAAAGTGGAATAATAGTTCTATAACAGTCTAGTGCGGAAATGACTTCACACTGCAGCTATAGTGGTAACAGGAAATGCACAAAGATATCATATGTTCTTATATTAAAACAAATCTGCCTACCCACTATGGCAGAGTTCCAGCCCTGCAGCAGGTGAGGACAGAAATCCACCCGTTCATGGTAGCTTTGGCATGCTATATGTCACAGCACAGACAATGTGGGAGGAGCAACCAGGTCCACAGCAGCCTTCTTAAAGCAGATGCTACCTTCCAGCCATTTTTCTGGGCACTCTTTCAACCTGCCTTGGTTAGTGCAGCCATTGATGATTGCTTTGATGACTGCTTTATTTCTGGATGTGTGGACAATCTACTGACTCCAAGAAAGTAAGTACTGGCCTTAACTATTAAAGTTTTACATTGCCTAAGAAGCAAATACTTGCTGAGCTGTCCTCTGTTGCATGAATCTGCCTGCCCACTGAGATGATCATCTGAGGCTTTTCTTCAGGGTGGTTTGTAGCAAGTGGAGAGAAATGCTTCAGTGTTCTCTCCAACCTATGTGAAGGACCATATTTCCCTATATGAACCTATCAGAGTCTTAATATCCTCAGGAAAAGGCTTTCTCTTGGTCCTGCTACCCTCAAAGGTCCACTTGGGAAGACACCAGTGAAAGCCTTCTCAGTGGCTGCTCCCACCCTGTGGAACTGCCTTCCATGGGAGACTAGGATGGCACACTCTCTGCTTTTCTTTTGTGGGCAGGCAAAGACTTTCTCAATCAGGCAGAGCCTTAATGAGTAATTGCTTGCATGGAGCCAGTTGCGTAGGGACAGGGGGCAGTTCGCCCCATGCAGCAATGTTTTTGGGATGTCCCGGCCTGTAGCCATGCCCCTGCGCACCTTGGGCACGCCCCCATGCACCACAGCCATGCCCCCCACACAGTGGTCATGCCCCTTGCGTCGTAGCCTGCCCCCCCACCGCCCCTCCACACACTTCAAGCTCCACCACTGCATGGAGCATTATTATGGGGACTGGTAGGTACTCTAGTTTTACCTCTTGCATATTTTTTAATGTTTCTCTATTGTTTAATTTATGGTTTTCATACCGTAATCTTTTAGTTGTGTATTTGTTATGTTTTTAGCTAATTTTGTTTTATTGTTGTAAGCTGTCTTGGGTCCCATACCGGGAGAAAAGCAGGCATACAAATGCAACAAACAAATTTAGGGGGAAGACAAAAAAAAAACAGTTCACTGCTTTTAATTGAGTTTTTAGTTATATTATTTTTTTATCATTTTATATTTATGCCATTTTAGTACTGCCCACAGTCATTTATCAATTAATTAAATAAATTAAAGATGCTTTCAGCCACAAATTTCAACTCAGCAATGAACACTAGTCCAAACTGGGGGACACCTGAGCAAACTGTCTCCACTGCAAATTGGAAACAATTACACAACAGATTAGCTGTTCTTAAGTTTTTGAAAGAGGAAACAGTATGATCAATTTATAAACCAATATATTCTGGAAGAGAGGGAGTCTCACGCACTGATCATTTCATCTGTGAAATATTGAGTGGGTGTTACCCAGGCCTGAGGAATCATTTCCTTCTTTCTGAGGCCATTTCCACCCTACACTGTTATAGTGCTATTATTCCATTTTCAACCTTCTGTGGAATTCTGGGGTTTGTAGTTTACTGAGGTCAAAGGGCTCTCTGGCTGAGAATTTTTGTAGTGGAACTGAGATAGAGACCCGCGGTTTTAGAAAAAAGATTTATTGTGCACAATGTCTCAGTGAGATAATTCTCAAAAGTCTGAGCCCCGCCTCTTTACATCCAAAACAATTTATACATCTCCAGTGCAAATTCATCACGTGTCCAAGAAAGGAAACTGACACAAACAACAGTTCTCATCATTTTCTGCGTAACCTTACTAATGTTGCAAAGCATGGCAAGGCCATAGCGAGGCACATTTCATCCTCCCTAACATTCTATTTCACAGTGTCCTATTGTTCTTCTCAAACACAGAGTCACTTCAATTGCAGGGAAAATTAACTGCTTTTCTCAACTGCTTTTCCCTCACACCCAGAGGTCATCTGGGCTGACCCGAAACTGTCTCCACCACATTTTAAAGGCCCCTCCTTAAACTGCAAACCCAAGGATTGCATAGGGTGTTGAAAGTGGAATCATAGCACTATAACAGTGTAGTGCAGAAATGGCCTGAATCTAGCATGCCTTCTTCAGCCTGTCTCTCCCAGTCCTACAACCTTCCACACAAAGATAACTGCACTAGGAATAAACCAGCGACAGGAATAACTGTATTACGATCCATAATTACTGACTTACTCTTCCCGTCTTCATGCCATGTGGTTGCTTTCCTGACTCCAGTTCCTTAGGGTATGAAGGGAACCTTTAATAAGGGAACCTTGTAGGGGAGGTGACTGCTGCTTTCCTTTTTTCTTCACAATGGTTTGCCAAGGCCGGTGCTACCGTTGGACAGAAGGAGGTCCGCAGACTTTTCTCTCAGGCCAGATGTAACTTTTTTTCTACTTTGAGGCAGATTTGTTGGTGTTCCATATCTAGAAAGACAGTGCCCTTGCAATAATATGGAAGTTCAGTCGATGAAGCATGTTCCCCCCCCCCCCGTAGCTACTATAATCAAACTCATCAGTATATAATTACTCCATCGCTGAGTAAATTTCCTGGAAGTTCAGATCAATTTTATATCAAGGTCCTGTTGGAAGACAAGTCTCCAAAAGCGACTCTGACTGTTGCTAAATTTCTTATAGAGGCGGCCAGGATTAGAGTTCACTGTGTACCAGATAAAAGTTGACTGTAATTGTTTTACTGTTTTGATTTTAACTTTTGGATGTTTTGTCCCTTTTTGGTCTTATGCTTGAGTTCTTTTTGTTGGATCTGTAGATTGCAATAAATTGATGATGATGATGATGATGACAGAAGGAGGTGCCTCTCTCAGGGCTGAAGTAAGATTTAAATTCCAGTCTGCAAGCAGAATGTGCCTTGACTTCTGCAAGCAGAATGTGCCTTGGTGTTTGTGGGTGTGATTTTCAATGAGCCTGAGCGAACACTTCTTATCCTTTGCCTCAGGTGACAAAACAATTTTGGCTGGACCCCAAGGCCCTCAGAGGCGTTCGTCTGTACAAAGCTGTTGCACCTCTCTTTTTCAGTCTCTTGTCTGTGTTCCTGTCCTCCTCACATGTAACACCTGTTTCACTCACTTTTATACGGCTCTCTGTTTCTCTCCACCTACCCTCCTTTTTCCTAAGTTTACTGAAGCACTTTTCTTCACAGATAGAGAGTCAGAGGGAAGTCAGATCAGAAAAAAACTGAAATGGGGGCCTGAGGGGAGAATTCCAGTGCGTACACATAGATATATCGTTGTATATAACGGAGAGGTGTCATATGGGTGAAAGAAAAACATGTTTGCCCCTCTGCAGAAGGACTTTCCAGCTTTGACACAACAAAGCATTTTCTCTTCAGCTTGTAGAAGTCTAGAAGGTTCTGCCCAGGCAACTGGGGATGTCGCCATGGCAACCAACTGCCACAGGTGGTTGGCAGTTGGAAGCCTTTTAGGCCCAAACAAACCAAAACCACACACACACACACAGGGTTGGAGGCCTTTTTCTAAGACTCATGAACTCAAGCAGGCAGACAAGCATAGTCACACACCCACGGGCGTGTGTAAATGTACATACACATGTGCACACACAAACACAAAACACTCTATTCTCTGTCCCTGATACTTGGCAGGAGAATTCCTCTCATGTATTTTCTCTGGGCCAGTACCTCTCCCATCACCGCAGCTTCGCTTCCAGCCTTAATGGGGGACACACTGCTCCACAGAAACCTTCAACCAATTAATGAGTTACATGAAATGATTAAAAACATAAATGGACAGTGGACTAAGATGGTGACCCATTTTAAAAAACATTATGCTTGCAAGTATTTTTAAAAATCCCACCAGTTTCAGTCCCTGTCTCTGCACCACCATTTGATATATACTTAGGCCATCTACTAGTAGCTCCAGAAAAAATTATCTGCTTATTTTATACTTTCATGTGATAAAATTATTGTGATCAAATACTCTTCCTCTATGTTCAGAGGGGAAAAAATGGCAGAATACACACAATCTATTGCAACTTGACTACACTTTGTGAGCCAGTGTTACATATGCAGAGAAAATCTATCTTTCATGTGATATTTATCATGGGTATCATCTGCTTTTTTCTTTCTTTTTTTTTTTGCTGGAGTTTGGCTCCAGATACTTAATTTTCTGGTCAGTTGTGTCATAAACCAAAACTCAGTCTTTCATCTTAAAATGATAATGTTGACAGGCTCTGGAAGTAATAGTTCAATGTAATTATTTTCTCCTCTAGCTAAATTGCCTTCCAGACTAACATATCCTGTTCTGGAAGCCACACTGTGAGAAGTATAGAGGTACCTGCTTTAGTCTATTGCAGCAAAAAACAACAAGAGTTCTGTGTCACCTTAACCTCCATTCAGGCAGACAGGAAATTTTTGTTCCCTCAAATCACATTTTGTTGTAGACTTCGCACAGAATTAGATTGACAGAGGTCTCTTTGATACTATACAATTGTAGCGCTATGATTCCACTTTAACTTCCATTGCAATATCTTATGGAATCCTGGGATTTGTAGTTTGGTGAAGTGCTACAGCTCTCTTGCAGGGAATTCTAAATACCTGATGAACCTAGAAATTCGAGGGTTTCACAAAGTGCTATAACTGTATAGTTGGAAAGAGAGTCTGGTAGCCATTTTAGGACAATGTTACTTGAAGAGTTCTAAACAATGGCCATTTCCACCCTACACTGTTATAGTGCTATTATTCCACTTTCAACATCCTGTGGAATCCTGGGGTTTGTAGTTTGGGGGGGCATTGAAAATTCTCAGCCAGAAAACTCTTTGGCCTAAGTAAACTACAAACCCCAGGATTCCACAGGATGTTGAAAGTGGAATAATAGCACCATAACAGTGTAGTGCAGACATGGTCTAAGTGGTAATTATGAATACAGAATAGTTATGGATGAGTAATCTAGATAACTGTTCCATATGCATGATTGCTGCTTAATCATGATTGTGACACTATTGCCACAAAAGTAATCCCCCAACATACTTTATTGGGCACTAGCTACATAGGGAGAAAGAGGTCCGTTCTGCTTGTGATTGGGCCATGGGCAAATGATGTTTCCATCAGTATTAGGTTGGGGTGGGGGTGGGGGCCAGAGAATTTACGGAAATATATTTAGTTACACAACTAAATAACCTCTCCTGGCTTGATTCCCTGCCCCTGCCAACCTGATGGAATTATTATTGTCATCTGTTTAGTATACTTAACTAAGTAACCAATAAAAAAAACTGGCCCACAGTTCTAACTCTGAAAGGGGCATCTTCTTCCCTCCACATTTATCTATAGCTTCTGCTTCTTTGTAAGGCTTTGGACAGCACAAGTTCATGGTAGAAGCCAAGCCAACCTTTGGAAAATAAGCTCTATGCTTTTTAGCAGCATTTTTAGCTGCAGCTTTTCTTTTCTTAAACTACTGAAATCTTTAAAAAGCACAATAAACACCCTGAAGTTTGTCCTGGGGAGCTTGTGTTGGCCAAGGGGACCTTTTTGGCTTGCTTTCTTTCCTATATAAACAAACAAACAAGCAAACAAAGTGGCTAGACCTTCTGTATAACCCGACAAGTTTTCAAAGTTTAATTAACTCCACACTCGGCATTTAGACATTTCAAGCAGGCATACATTTACATACATTAAGAAATAAGCAATGACTGTATGAATGAATAAAATGACTGAGTGGGTTTTCAGTGTCAAGTGGAATGTTTTCTACAGCATTGTATTCAAGGAGTTCTGTTGAAGTGAATGAACTGGATATAGGCTACAGGAAACTGAGCTCTTGTTTGCATGGTAACCTGTACAGTCGAAATTCTTACATTTTGTAATACAGATGAGACGAAATTCTTACATTTTGTAATACAGATGAGACTGAGGATTGCCGTGTTTAGCACCTGATTACACACTAAACACATTATTCTGTATTTTTGTTGTTCTGCAAGCAATGAGGAATTCCAAGGCAGCCGTTTGGATGACAGAACATTGGAGAGGTATGGCACTTTCTTCAATAAATTAATTTACAAACAAAAGTAAATAAGAAAGGAGTTTTGCCAGTTGAACTTCAATGGGATGTATCAGTCCAACTTGCTTTCAAACATACCACAGGTTTTAAAAGGGGCACTTATCTATGTATAACCATCTTTTTCTTATTCAAAGGATGCCTGCCAGTTCCTGATATTTCAGTGTATGCTCCTTGATCCCTTATAATAGTACATCGTGTTGTGTGTATATAGCATACAGACAGACAATGTGTGGAAGTTTGTTTGTGAGTTCTATGCCAGCAATAGCACCACTTGGGTCAAGGGAACTGTCCATTTCAAGCACAAGCCCCCTGAAGTCGTAACTTAAGCCCAGTCTGGTCTTCAGGCTGGAGCAGTTTCTTTCTCCCTCCTACGTACGGCTGGTATTCAGTACTGCAGTTATGGACTGATAACCTAGAGTTACAGATATGTGACTGATCTGTATTCAGTAGGACTACATAGTCTTATTGTTAACCTATGTAAATGCCATTGCAGCTTGCCTTAAGAACCAACTGCAGGATTGGGAGAAGAAGGTTGGTTAAGCTGGTGGTTGGGGCTCAAGCAGGATGATGCCTTGATCATCAGCTGAATGGACCTCCTTCAATCTGGTCACTGGCTCTTAAGGTGGGCTGGGAGGTTACTTAGGCCATTTCCACCCTACATGGTTATAGTGCTATTATTTCACTTTCAACCTATGGAATCCTGGGGTTGGCAGTTTAGGGAGAAGCATTTGGAATTCTCAGCCTAGAGGTCTTGGACCTCAGTAAACTACAAACCCAAGAATTCCACAGGATGTTGAAAGCGGAATAATAAAATTATAACAGTGTAGTGTAGAAATGGCCCAAATCACATCTCTTGAACAGCCAGTCTAGGGTTCTGGCAAACATTTACTTGGAAATAAACATATGTTTACTGTATTTGATGGGATTTACTTCAATATAGTAGGTATAATATTGCTGTCTTAATGTTAATGTATTTACATGTATGTACCAGATACCGTAGGCTATGTTTCAGAGGAAGGAACTTACAAAACCACCTCTGAATATTCCTTGCCTAAGAAACCCTATGAAATTACAGGGTTGTTGTAAGTTGTCAGGTGACTTGAAGGCATGTGCACATACACACACTGTTCTACAGTCAAAATGCTCCTATGCATATCATTGCTTTAGCTTTTATATACTCTAAAACTGGGAGGCCATATTACTTCTCTGAACTCACTGAGGACTGTTCCTCATGTTACTGCCATGATGTAGCATTTCCAGCTGTGGTGTTAAATTTTCTGTAGCAGCAAAATGAAGAACTCAAAAAACAAAACAAAACCCACACCTCACATTCCATTTTTCAAAAAGTGTATGGGCATTGCTGAAACACGCTTCTAGAACCTATGATAGACACTGAGGAAGAGGTGGGACTCAAAACCTGGGTAGTGGCCCCATGTATATGTTGACCACCTCTAATTTATATCTGCAACAGCCCTATGAGGTTGATTAGGATGCAAGATTTTGACCAGGATCTAGCTCACCTGATGAGCTTCATCTGTGCCTGGGAACTAGTCTTGATATTCTAATGACTACACCAAACTGGCTCTTGGAATTTTTATTTTTCTCTCCATAAATAAAAGAGCTAGAAGCATCTTTTTATTATTTTATTTTTTTAAAAAAGAAAGGCTGAATATTCAGGGAAGAGGGCTAGAATGTCTCTGCGAGGGAGCGGGGGCGCTAACACCTGTCCTTGGCTACAGCCTTGTTCAGATGATTAGGTAAAATTGCAAGCAAAAATGTATTTTCACTTTGAAACCACAGGTTAATGACAAAAATGACATGAATATATATATTCTACCCACCAGGAATGATCAAAATGTAAGATTTATGGGTCTAGGTTGGCATTTGTCGGTATACAGCTTTGATCTCCCACAATCGGCTTCTTCTCCCCATTCTTACTAACTTCTATATTGCTACTACTACTATTATTATTATTTTAAAGATGTTCTTGGCAATAATATTTAATCTGTTGGTTTTTGTAAGGGTAAAAGAGTGCCTATAATTAAGTGCAGTTCAGTAGTGGCTGTTTCATCAGAACCAGATACAGCAGAGCTGACTATTTCTGTGCTTTGATATTGGAAGCACAAAATCGAACTCTTCCCTTGATCATATTTCAAGGTAAACTCATGTCTAATGGAGTCTTCACTATCATCCCAAGATCTTTACCAGCAGTAGAGTTTCCCCATGTTTATTTTTTTTTATCAGAGACTGAAAATCTAGTGTTAGATTATTTTTAATGAAATGTACTAGGTTGTTTTTTCCCCAAGTTGAATTTAATTTTTTTCCATCTATTGATATTCCAAGGCTCTTTGAAGTCCTATAATTTCCCCTCCGATTTCTAGTTTCAAAGTTCTATCTATTTGGACTTGTTCACTAGTATGCGATTTATTCTCTCTTTGGGGAAAATAAACAGGAAGATAGGCCTAGCCATCTCTGAAAACAGTACATAGAATGTTTTTTAGTGACCAGAGACAGGGACTAATTGTTCATAATCAATTGAGTTATCAATTAAGTTAGAACTTTTCTAACATAATAGGTCCTGAATTAAATTTATTTTTAACTTAATTTAACATGAACTAAGTTTCAAATTTGGCATCAACTTAATGCCAGAATTAAGTTATTAATGAAGGATTGCATCCTGTTCATTATTATGTTATATGTCAGACAGTCAAGTGTTTGAATGTTGGACTATGATCTAGGAGACCAGGCTCAATTCCCCGCTTGGCATGGAAACCACTGGGTGACCTTGAGCACATCACACACTCTCAGCCCCAGAAAACCCCATGATAGTTTTGTCTTAGGGTCACCAGAAGTTAAAAACAGTTTAAAGGGATACAACAATAATTTGTTGGCCTTATGCCATTCTAAATCACTTTTATGGTTGTTCTGCATGAAAAGAGCAAAAGCAGGACAGCCTTGCCCTAAAGAAAGCCGTTTCCGTGTTGCTAGAGAGCAGGGGGATGAGCAGAGGTGTGCCACCTCTTTTCTCCAAGTTGGATATGCTGGGACAGGCATCTACAGGAGTTCAGATACAGGGAGAGAACTGAATGCATTTCTGCTCATCTCCCTCCACCACTTTCCAACAACAAGGAAATGCCCATGTTGAGAGGGGTTCCCTGCTGAAAAAGTAGGTTGGGGAGGTAACATCAAGAGACATGGCATGGAGATGCAGCTACATTTCTTGATGCAGGATATTGACCGTAGTTATTAATTTATCAAATGAAAGGTGGTGCTGAAGTGGTAAGAAATGTTACATTTCCCAGCTACTTTTTTATTTGGAATCTAATTTTATTGGATTTTTGTAAAACTACTTCTTGTTTTGGGGGCTTATAATGTTCCAGTCACAAGATCCAAATCTCTTATTTTTGTTCATTGTTAAAGTATCATAGTTTAGTTAATTCCAGGGTTAAAATATTTTAAACCTAGAAATAGTTAGGGCTGCTTGAGAGAGGGTGATGTTCGCATCCGGTTGATCCTCCTGTGCTTTATACCAGACACCACGCAAAAACTCCTCATCTGTCCCAGGAAACTGAATTTTGAAGCTCTTAACCCTGGGACTTTTTCTAGAATTCTAAGGAGAATCAGTAAGCTAAAGAAAGGAGGAGTCAGAAGATTTATAAGGCAGCTAAAGAGGAAAGTGAGAGAAAAAGAGTCTGGTGGGGTGAATAAGAAAATGGGTTTTCAAAAATTCATGCATCTGCTTCCTTCATTACAAAGCTCAAAATAAGAACTGGTGGCACAAGGAAGTAAAATCACGGATGGTGTTTTTTCAGTTTAATATTGGTAAGTCTTCTAGTACTGAAGTTTAACTTAAATTTAATTGAAAATGCAACAGAAACTTAAAATTTACATTCCCCTCTCCTAACATAAATGCTAAAGAATGAACTTTTTAAAGCACTAAACACATTATGTTTAAATGGAAATAAAAGAAGAAATAGGGGCATTAACAGTGAGATGAGATGTAGCAAAAGCAATCAAGTGATATAATACAATATCTGACTGAATAATATCAGTAAGACTTAAGGGAAAAACCTATCAACAATATAATCACAATCCAAATTTATGCTCCAACTATAGAAGATGAAGAGGAACAAACTGAAAAATTCTGTGGTGGTATCCAGAACAGAACTGATCACATGCTAAAACAGGACATATTATTAATTATAGGCAACTACAATGCAAAAGCAGGAAACTTAGCAGAGCCAAATATTTTCAAAAGACTAGGACTTGGAAGGCCATCTGTGAAGGAACTAGAAAAGATC
Source organism: Iguana delicatissima (assembly GCA_948472985.1). NCBI lineage: Eukaryota > Metazoa > Chordata > Lepidosauria > Squamata > Iguanidae > Iguana > Iguana delicatissima. Next base: position 193,756 of record CAOKZL010002216.1, on the reverse strand, counting down.
CTCAAATGTAAAGCATATCATTAAAAACCAAAGTCAGAATCATATGTGCCATACTATTTCCAATTTGGACAGTGGACAGGAAGAGAGGAGGAGGAGGAGAGTTCTGCAGATACCATGTACTACTGAAAAGACAAGAAAATTGGGTCTAATAGCTAATCAAGCCTGAACGCTGAAGCAGATGTGAGAATGACCAAAGTGAGGTTATCATACTTTGGTCATATCATGAGGTCACAAGACTCATTAGGAAAGATGAAACTTCTGGGTGAAGTGGAAGGCAGTAGCAAAAGTGGAAGACTGCATCATATGTGGTTTGACTCAAGGAACACAACACCGTGAGTTTGCAAAACTTGAGTGGGGCTGCTGATTACTGGGCCTCTTGGATGTCTCTAATGCATAGGATAAAGCTGATTTGGAGGCTATTCACAACTTACCACCACTACCACCACCATATGTTCCCTTTTCTACCAGCATTCCTATCTCTGGTAGCTACATAGGGCATTCTCATTGTTATAGCACTATTATTCCACTTTATTTGCCATTGCAACATTCTATAGAATTTTGGGTTGCAGTTTGGTGAGAGTCAAGAGCTCTTTGGCTAAGAATTCTAAATGCCCCCCTCTAAACTGCAAATCCCAGCATTCCATAGGATGTTGCCATGGCAGTTAACTTGGAATATAGCATTATAATAGTATAGTGTGATAGGACCCATAGCTGTTGTGGTATTCTGTGCAAGGGACAAACAAACAAACAAAAACTGCTACCAATACAGAAATGGATCACATACTTTTCTTGTGCCAAATATTCTGCCTTTGAATAGGAATCTGAAATACATGGATATTTTATTTTCTCAAAACTCTGTGATATTATATGTCTATCCTGGGCTGGTTAAAAATACTAGCTGTCTGAGGTGAAGAGAAAATTGGGCTCTACCCATTCTATGTACAGACGTGGACAAGACTTGCAGCTCATTCTTACGTTCAATACTGACAGGATTATGGCCTCCACCACACCCATGGGCAGCAGGCCAGCTTGACAGAAAAAAGACAGTCCAAATGACACTGTAACATCGATGTCCAGCTCTTTGTCACTCTACTTCCTCCCGCCTCTGCCCCTTCTACCTCACTGTGGGAGTCACCCTGCCACAATTTTAAAAAACATACTATGGTTTACATGACATAGTATGAGAATAGGAAAGCAGATCCGAGAAAATTTACAGGTATGTTTTTTGTTTGTATCACTTTTCCTGTGTTTGTTCTTCATTTGCACTCAATGCTTTGCCATTGGGATGAAGGAAAAGCAACTCCTGGCATCTCCATTCACAGCCAAGATCCATGTGAGGTCTGCTGCTTTCAGCCTTTGGTTATACAATTATGGATAACTGTTTGGATTTTATCTAAAGGCATACCTTAAGAAGCTAGATGTGTTAGTAGGCATTCTTTAACAGAAAATTTGGTGCCAAAGGCAGAAATAATATGGAAAAATATAAGTATAGGTTCCTTCACCGCAAAAAAGAAGACCAGTTCAACATGTTTCAACAAACTTTTTATCCAAAACAATAGACATATGTGAAATGAAACAACCAGGTCAGATAAGCCTTGCATACTTAAACAAAAATCTTTTAAACCTTTTAGAGACCACTTGAAACTCTTCCAAAATGTGTGATATCCTTTTTTCAGCTGCTTTTGTTTTTCTTATGATTTCCATTTTGCTGGGTATATTTATAGATCTATGCTTCATTAACATGTTGGGGGTATTTGGTGAGGCAGGCTTATTTGCTGTCCCATATTCTCTCTGTTTTGCTGCTCATACATGCTCTAGGATTCTGAAGCCAGTTGCTGTTTACTTTATTTGTTATACGGAAGCAAACATGATTGCAATAGAATTGACAGGAGCAAATTCTCTCTGTTCGCTAGCTCAAGTTTTAATGCATTGTTTACTGCAGATACACTGCTGCAACTTCACTCTGAAAATCTAAGTTTTTGTAGAATTCCTTCACCATCCACCCAATTCTAATGTTTCTTTAAAAATGTCCAGTTAGACAGAGGGCAAGGAAAAAGAGGGGAGTGCTGTACAGGCATTAAAAAAAAAGAAGAAGAAAAGAAAACTCAGTGTAAAGGATGCTCTTTGTCCAAAGCTTTGTTAACTGACCTGAGGGCATTTCTGCACTACACCATTCTAGTGCTATTATTCCACTTTCAATATCCTATGGAATCCTGGGCTTTGCAGTTTAGGGAGGGGCATTGAGAATTCTCAGCCAGAGAGCTCTTTTGCCTCAGTAAACTACAATCCCCAGAATTCCATAGGATGTTGAAAGTGGAATAATAGCACTAGAACGTTGTAGTGTGGAAATTCCCCAGATATTCTTGTAATAAGCAGTAACACCGAGTACATTCTCTGATTCCCTACAGGATACCCCATGGTGGCCATGGAAAAAGAAATCCTATCACCTCTTCCTAGATGCTACAAGGACCTTCCTTGGTGCTTCATGGTTGTGTCTCTGGAAGCCCTTCATTAGCAATCCTTGGTCCAAATAGAGGCCTTCTTTCCAGGCAGCCTTGTAGTTTGCATCTCTCAAGTCCCTCATGGTATTTTGTTACTTTGTTCAGATACTTTCTTCCTCCACTGCGTCCTACTCATGTGCATCCATCTGGCCTGTTGATGAGCAACTTGAAGGTCCCTGGTGTCCACTCTTATAGTTACTTATCTTTAAACCAGTTTGGGACTTAACCACCCTTCAAAAAGAACAATGAAAGCCCTATAAACCAAACAATGAAGTAGGGCACATGGCCACTCCTGTTTTAGCAGTGATGAGTCCAAGTATGTGACTCATCGGATGTTCTAAATTTGGCACATTAGTACAACAATTTTTAAGCAATATTTTCTTACAACAAATATTGAACATTTAGTGGTTGAGTGGCTAAGGAAGTGTTGAGATTGTATAATGACTACAAAATGATCTAAAGTGTTGAGTCTAAATTAGGTTGGAATAATAATTATGACCACAAGCCAGAGGTCTGCTCAAGCAGTAGCTAAAGGCCATAGGCAACCTCTCTAATTGTGCAGAATACTATAGTATTGGGAGCCACTTGCTGTGCTGTGTTTATACCTCAATCCCATAGGGTATGGGAATATTTGCACATCATCCTTCATCCTGATATTCTGGCATGTTCTCACACAGAGATTTAGTCTGTCTGTCCATCTACAAGATCCCTGAGCTCTGGAGAAAAGAGAACTAAATTGTGTAAACAACAAAACTGGCAAGAAAATGAACGTCAAAGAAGATCATGTGACAAGGCTGATCCCTGTAAAAGCTTTCACATTGTTCTTTGTCTCTGATTTAAGCACAAAGAGAATGTAACAGGGCAATATTATTCTCAGATGTAGGCTGTCTGGTGGATTCTAGAAGTTATGGCCCCAAAAAGTAGCTTTTCCAAACTCAGTGGGGTTTACTTTTTGTTCGGAATTGCATTGTTAATCTGGCTATTAGTACACAAAGCCATGGTAGCAATACTTTTCTTAAAGCAATATTCCATAGCCAGTTGCACATTAATAATAATTTAAAATTAATGAAAATTGTATAGAGATTCTAAATAAACACCAATATTGTATTGTTTGATGGCCATTAGGAGTTTGGTTAGAATTATTCTGAGAATCCTCAATGTTTGTACACAAGCATGGTAATTATGTGTTATTTGTTCTTTAGGATATGTCCTTCAGTGAGCTGTTCCAGGGCTACCCTTCCGTGCCTTGCTCACCGAAAGCAAGCTTTGCATTAAATAAATGCACTCTCCTTGACAGTCTGAATCCCACAGTTACATTCATCCAAACAGGTAACAAAAGCAGAGAACTTGACCTAGCCATTTGGTGACAACCAGCTAGTACAGTTTGCACTTTGAATAATAATAAATAATAAACCGATCAAGTGTACAAATATGTGGCTCAAATGTTATTCACAGGAATTAACTGGGAAGTCATTTTGAATAATGAATAAATCTGAGACTGTGGCATATGATCCAAACATAGAAAATGGGCTAACTATGAAAATTAACTAATTTTCCCATTCAAACCCCTATGTTACCCCCAGTCACCACCGTCACTATCACAGTCATCATCATTTGATTCCCTCCAGTCCAAATTTCTATTCATTTTTACAACAAAAACCTAAAAGTCCATATTGCAGCCATTGAAAAATTGATAAAAGAAGACCAAAATTCTCAGCTATCAGCTCTTTATGAAGTGAGTTGACCAGCTCCTTTTTCAGACACACTATGGTGATCTGCAGCTTAATTACAATTTGCTAAAAATCCTCTTAATCACATCTATTCTTGTAGATTGCATGGCATTTGTCATATGCAGTTACTTCATGTCACCACACTTTAAGCGTACGCACACACACACACATATGAAAGAATGAATTTTTAGAGTTACTTCTTGTTCTCAGGACAATACCTTTCAAAATGTGATTCTTGTATAGCTGAATATTAAGATAATGGATGTTATTGTTACCTACAGATTTCTCATTTAATTTAACTGAACTCTGCTTCTTCCACTGCATTCTTTTCATACTAATCTTGCTGGATTAAGAGCCATCAAAGGGATATGATTATGTTACTCTCAGTTTTGATTGCTTAATTCCTTGCTTTCAGAAACCACTATGATTTGAAACACTAAGCTGTTTTAAGGTTATTCTTATGGAGGTTATCATACCTTTACTGACTGTAAGGAAATTTCTTCCTGAGTATGATCAGCCTTTTACTATCAGCCTCTGAAATTCTCCAGCTGAGAATTCAGCCTGAAATTGCAAATCACATTGTGATAGTGCTATATATTTTATGCACTTCCGTTTATAGGTTTTACTTTTTCTTTCAGCTTGGTACTCCAGTGTAAAGTAGAATTATCGTTACATAGTATGTGCCATTGATTTCAATGGAACTTGCTGCCATACGTGTGTGCTTTACAACTTGACCCTATCTATACTCAGTAGGGTTTACTTTAAGTCATTATGACGGGGATGACTCCTAATCCAACTAAACATCTAGGAGGGATACCATAGCACACACAACAAAAAAATTGTACTCTGCGGGGAGAAATAGGTTTGAATGAATCCAGTTTCCATGTGTTTAAAATTCCACAGAGGAAAAACTTAACAAGAAAAAAAGAGTATAAGTAATTGTTAGAAAGTAAACAACAACAATAAACATTTTACACAATTTTTGCACAATTTAAGAAGGCTTCTTGGATGCAGAACTTCCTTTTTATGTCAATTGAATACTTTTTGCTGTTTTGTGCCACACTGATTTATGTTGAAACAGGAAAGATTAGGTTCTCATAACCCATGTAATAGTATTTCAAATTCAATTTGCTAACCAAGACTGAAGCTTTTACTGATTTTGGAATTAGCACTACCTGTTAACGAATGAATTATGAATGTATTTCTTCACTTATTTCCATTCAACTATCACCCTTAGCCTTTGGCTTCTTTATTGTGGTATCTGTCTGCACTGCAGCGCCCTTCTTTCCCTGTTTCTCTCAGCTTAAACACCAACCTGGACACAACCACTTTCTAAAGGGAGCCATTTCACTCCATCACATAGAATCAACTCTGGCTTGTCCTGAAATCTGATTCTTTGTGGACTTCCTGCTTCTCTTACTATTGTTATTCATGCTCATTTTAGATCCATTTGGCCATGTCACAAATGGTTTGATGTGCTTCAAAAGTGATGGGCAAGACTTTCTGGCAGAAATAACTCTAGTTCCAACAATTTGAATGGAGTTGTGCTGTTTTACACTTGCTGGCCAGGCCAAGTAAACCCAATAAAAACTCACTATAGTTCTTCTTTGTAATTTCACCAACTTAGCTGTTTTAATACTGCTTCTTGCTCTTTTCATCTCAAAGCGCTTGGTTTTGCCCTGCGTTTTTCCATAGACTGCTTTTATGTTGCTACAGTTGGCCTGAACGTTTGTTCATGCTCAATAGCTAAACGTTAGGAATGCTGAGATTCCTTCCTTCTTGTCAGGACAATTGTTTAGACTGTTTGCCACTTAACGCTCTGATGATCTCTCTCTCCCTCTCTCCCTCTTGCTCTTTCTGTGCTGCCTACAAATCCCCTTTTCCTTCTTAGTCCTTCAACTCTTCCTCATTGGCCAAGACACATAACAACAACTCTCTCTTTTTGACTTACTCTTTGGTGAGACACTCTTCTACTTTTCCAGCAGTTTTCTTGCCATTTGAAGTTTTTTTTTTGTGCCTTGCTGTTTTTCTGCTTGGTGGTGTCTGGAGCATTGCCGCAGAGAGCTGGTGTCATATGGGTTACCTCATTATTGACTTCCAGTCCTCCTGGACTTTTATTTTATTTCATCTCAGCATTGGCACCATATGGCAGCTATGGCAACTGAATATATCACTGTATTCATTTTCTGGTTTGAGTCTGAATTGCTGAAGGGCTCCATTCCCTGGTCTGGTTTTTAAAAAAGGAACATATCTAAGAGAAGCCAAGCCAGTACTATGGAGACTAATTTACATTTGCATTTTATTTCTGAAACAAGCAGTTTGGGGGCCCACAAAATCATTTTTCCCGCTGATATACCAGAGATTTATTAATGAAATAAAAACATGAACTCCATCATGCCTGCACCCTATCTGCCTGCCTGCCTGCCTGCCTGCCTGCCTGCCTGCCTGCCTGCCTGCCTGCCTGCCTGCCTGCCTATCTATCTATCTATCTATCTATCTATCTATCTATCTATCTATCTATCTATCTATCTATCTATCTACCTATCTATCTATCTATCTCCTATTATCATCTATCAATAATGTTATCTATCTATCTATCTATCTATCTATCTATCTATCTATCTATCTATCTATCTATCTCCTATTATCATCTATCAATAATGTTATCTGATCTTGTCCATATGTGCTTGGAAATAAGGTACTAAATGCAATGACGATTATACCCAAATATGTGTACACAGGATTGCAGCCTAAAAGTGCAACCCTATACAAGTCAACTCACACCTAAGCCTTTCTAAGTTCAGTGGGACTTACTCCCAGGTATGTACAGGACAATAGTCTAAAAGTTCCACTTTGCTGAAGGAATCCATTACAAAATTGCATTACAAGATTACAACCCAGTTATCAGAAGGAATGCAACCCTAATAAAAGGAACCATGTGCTCTACCTTATGGCCTATGCTCCTCTTTTACCCAGAGGTGCTTAAGCTTCTCCCATTCTCACCTGCTGATCTGAGCCATTTTTTGTTTTTTTGTTTTGTTTGAAATGGGGGAGATAAAATTATGATTTTTCCATATGTGGCTGCTTAGGACAGTGATCCCAGTTATCAGGGGGTACAACTTAGGTCATGGTGAGAATTTTGCTTCTGTATATTTTTTACTCCAATAGTCATGAAATTCCAATGTGACAAAAAGTGAAAGTGGCATTTGCCAATTTGCCAGAATTCAGATATGGAAGAAAATAGAAGTGGAAGATATGCACATCCCCAATAAAATAGATTTTTTTAAAAAATCTAACTTATTTACCCACGGACATTTGAATCAGACAGCTTGTGTGGCAATTTTCCTAATTGTGCAAACTGTCTGATCTGTAGGTACCATCACTGTAAATAGTACATGCCTCTGTTTCTGGCAGTGTGAAATTCCACATAGTTGTCGACAGAGAGGTAAAATACATTCTTTGTATAGATTATTTTCCTGCTCCTGATCACATAATGAAAAAGAGGAGGCTAAGATCAAGAGCAAGTGCCACTTTATTTTGTTATTTCTTAAATCTTATGGTGAATCTGCTTCCAGAATTTAAGAGCTCATCACACAGCTTCAACACACATGCTAAAAAGGAACCCCTTTTTCTATAACTAGACTGTCATTAAGGACATTGTATTTTGTTGACAAGGTGGAATTCATAAGCAACCATTGGAAGTTTCAGAATGATTTCTCTTATTTTTGGAAAAAGATGATCTAAATGGTTGCTTCCACCAATTGAAAATAGCATATTTGCTGATGCTTTTCTCTGATGAAGATTTTAAAATAATTTGGTAGCACCCTTTATGGAAATTAAAATGTTAAAATGTTGTATATACCAAATTCAGATAACTGAACTCATGTTGCTCAGGTTTGCAAAGGATATTAAGAAATCTAACGTATGTTGAGTAAGTGTGTGGTTTATGACAAAATAGTGAATTTGGAATCAGTTTGTTTTTAAGCCTAGGGTTATGCAGAAATTTCCAGTCTGAGCATTTTCAATCAAATATCTTGGACTACATTCTTATACAGGCTTGCCTGAGAACACATCCCATCAAACTCAATAGAACTTACTTCTGAATAGATTATGTAGGGTTGCAGCATATAGATTAAGTTTTTCTAATTTGATGCTTGTCTCACAGAGTAAGGATTGATTTAGAAGGGGAATTAATGAGAAAGTGGGTAGTACTGGTTTATTTACTCATTATTTCTAAACAACTAGTGTTATTCAAAGGTTGTACAGCCTATGGATAAGGGGAAGGATAAATGGTGAGGAAGATCTTGTGAACTGCTCGAAAGGTATTCAAGGGCAGTCCACAGAAATCTACATTTAGCCTTAACTAATATGAGTCATATTGAAACTTTCAGTTTTTTGCACTCCCTCATAATCCGCAATACTCTATGTTGTCATTTTATGGAGATCTCCACCTCCACCATCACATGGGTGAAGTGTTCAAGTACGGTTCCAGTTTTTTACCTATCTCGTGTATACTAGAATAGGTAACATTTGAATAAAGAAATTTGTCATAGTTGGTTGTCATAGCATTTTGGTGGTAGTAATTGTGCCTAGCCATGTCAACATGAGTCTATCCCAGTGTCTCATTGGGAAGACTCATATCTTCCAACTGTTCCAATATGGCAGAGGCCATCCCCATTAATCCTCTGTTATTCCACTTTTTGAGCTGCTTTTAAAATGTACTAGTTTCTCCTGTTCCCATTTTCCTGCTTTGTCCTGAGCTTACTTCAGATTTTGCAAACTGAATTCAAATGGCAAAAAGCTGTTTAAACTAAATTAGATCAGAAGGGGGAAGAGGGCAGGAGGGGAGAGAATCTTACCCTTCTCAGTAGGCTCAGACAAAATCAAACTACCGCAGCCCCTCTTAGCTTATTTATTTCCTCCTATTAAAAAGTTTTGTCATTTTGTTTGGCCACACACTCCCAGTTTTCATCTGTTTGCAGCAGCTGATGTAAGCTGAGGACAAAGGTGGAAAGTGGGAGGAAGAGAGAGGAACTGGGACATTTTAAATGCAGCTGGAGAAGTGGGATAGCAGAGGATTTATTGGTTCTGTTCCTACCAAATCAGGACAGTTGGAGGTATATATTTATGTAAACTTATTTCTCTCATTCTAAGTGCTTGTCTGGACCTTGTGAGATTTTTGGAGCCAATCAGGGGCTGTTCTATAGCGGTAAAGGGAACACTCTGAACAATTAAGTTTTGGCAGGGATACTGGCACTCATCATGGGCAGGCATGTTGTTATTAATCTTGCCTACCTGCAGGGAGAGGGAAAATTACTTTTTCCATTCATTGACACTGTAACAGTCTCAGATATGAAGACTCTTAGGGCCTTATCACACTGTACTGTTATAGTGCTATTATTGTTAGACTTAGAGGACCTGTTTCTTTCCACATGAGGAGATCAAGGACTGAGGGAAGCAGAGTTGGTGCACTTTCATTCCTCCTGTATTCACCTGAACCATTTCCTGATTGTCTGAACAAAGTCAGTGCAATTTCAGAATTAATTTTTTTTCTTTCATGATTGATGAAATTTTAGGTGTATGATATCTGTGGGAGGGGGCTCATATGACAAGCTTTGTTGTTGTTGTTGCTGTCGCTGTTGCTTTGTTGTGTGCCTTCAAACCATTTCTGCTTTATAGTGATCTTAAGGTGAACCTATCAGAGGGTTTTCTTGGTAAGATTTGCCCAGAAGGGCTTTTCCTTTGCTTTCCTCTGGACTGAGAAAGTGTGATTTTCCCAAGGCTACTTTGTGGGTTTCCATGGCTGAATGGTGAGTTGAACCCTGGCCTCCATTGTAATTCAGTGCTCAAACCACTATACCATGCTGGTTCAAGGTTGTACTGGACACCAAAAAGATGCCTTACTGGTTGAATATGGAAGCACTTTTGAGAAATACCACATCATCCATCATTAAAGATGTTGCTGAACCATGGAGATACTCAGAATGTGGCAATTTGTTCTTAGCAGAAATGTTGATGGGTTTAGAACAAGCTTACCACAGTGAAAATTGGAGACGGCTCCTGTATCTGAAATGATTGTGTAGAAGAGGGACTTTCAGCAAGTGTTGCTTATTGTTGCTTGACAACCACTCCTTGTTGGAGCTGCTCCAGATTTGCCCCAAGGCCTACCGACCTAACTTGAGTAGCAATGACAGCAGCAGCCCAGAATGAAATGGTAGGCCTAGCCAGGTGAAGCCTTGCTTGGCACTGCTGACAAAGCTACAGACATTGTTCTCATCGAGAAGGCAAGAAATTAATGTCTGTTCTTCTCCAGAGACAGTAACCATGTTTACACATCACAACAAGCCATTATAGGTATTTCTCAGTCTCCTTGTCTATCTCTGCTAACAATGTAGGTTTGTTCACTGGTTACAAACCACAAGCTTAACCCATGAGTTTTTCTTTGCCAAAACATAAGAATTCACAGCCTTATGTTGTTCTTCCATGCTAAAATAGGAGCTGACTAGGGGTGCTGAAGTAAAATGAACTTGAAACAGAAGACAAGTTATGGTTGGTTTGATCATCTGCTGTGCAATCTGTGGCTTAAGCAACAAACATGAGTAAACTGATGGCAAATGTGCCCAGTAACTTTGCTGGTGACTACGGAGGCTCAACTATAGGAGTCTTGGTGGTCCACATTCCCTGGGCCATATTTGTCTCAGCCTTATTTGGATCAAGTCAGATTTAGGAAGGGGTGGTGGTATTGCTGTAGTTCCAAAAGATTTCTCACTCTGTAAGAAGAAAACCATGGCTGGCATTCTGTTGGTGAATTACAAGGTAAATCAAACTTACAGCATCACAAATTAGTTTTTGGGTCATTGCAGCGGTTGGAATTCTGATCTGATCATACAACAAACAAAATCCCACCCCCAGATATTATCTTGTAGGCACTGTGGCAACTTCAACACAGTGCTTTCCACTTTGTTGTGAGGGAGAATCAATGGAGATGTATGCCACAATTTTCCTATAGCATGATGTGCTACAAAGACACAATCTGCAGGAATCTCCTGAGGGTTCCTAGAGGTCACTGGGGATGTCAGTTTCAGCACATCCTGCTACAGGAAAATTGTTGGATGCAACCTCACTGATCTGCCTATATTCCAACAACACAGAAATAGCTGTGTTGGTGGAGTGTGATGCTTAGAAGGTGGGTTTTGAGGCGGTAGCATAAGGAGAGATAGCTATGGAGATGCAACTTCATGGCACTCATACACCTCTTGATCCAGAATCTCAGCCATTATGTTTATTACACATAATGAAAGAGATAGTCGAGTGTGTCTAAGTTATTTTCAGATTGGACCTAGCATGTGTGCATTATAAAACCATCTGTAAACATGTTCTTACAACAGCTTTTGTATCCTTCTTTACCCTTCTTCTAAGTATTCTTTTAAACATCAGAAAGAAGCTAATGTAAGACTGTTGTGGTACTCTAGAAATCTTGTTGTGTAGTACATAGAACCATGAGCAACTGACACTTTTTTGTGAGCTCACAACATCCCACTTCTCTGAATGTATGCTAATAAATTATAGATGATTGTTCAACAAGACTTTAATCTTACTGCAGCTTCCGACAGCAGCAACCATACTTGCTGTAGTATACAAATCTAAAAGATCATCACAACATGCCCTCTCCAGTGAGACTCATAGTTTTGCCACTTCCTGCCCCACTCCCAGTAATTTAGACTTCTTTACATCTTCTGCAATGCCTTTGAGCCATTATAGGCATGTGGTTTTCCAACAGGTCATCTCCCATTAAATCAGTGGTTCTCAACCTTTGGGTCCCCAGATGTTTGTGGACTTCAGCTCCCAGAAGCCCCAGCCACTATGGTCAATGCTCAGGGCTTCTGGGAGCTGAAGTCTAAAATCATCTGGGGACCCACAGGTTGAGAACCACTGCATTAAACTTTTACATTGAGCATGCTAAGGCATTTCTTTGGTTCCAGCTTTCCTTTTCTCCATCAACAGGTTCAGCTAAGCTACTAAGATACTATTCTTATACTAGGAGTATAAGCTTGCCCAAGGTCACCCAATGGATTTTTAAGGCTAAACTCTGGTTCAAACCCTGGTCTACCAGAGTCCTAAGGTCTTTCTGCACTACACTGTTATAGTGTTACTATTCCACTTTCAACATCCTGTGGAATCCTGGAGTTTGTAGTTTAGGGAAGAGCATTTAGAATTCTTAGCCAGAGAGCTCTTTGGCCTCAATAAACTACCAACGCCAGAATTCCACAGGACGTTGAAAGTGGAATAATATTATTAGTGCAGAAATGGTCCTAGTGCTATACTGAAACCTCTATACCTCATTGTCTCAGCTTATGTTAATGTATATGTTTAGTTAACCTAGATTCCTATCTCACTTATTGTACGCCTTTCTTTTCCCCCTCTCTGTGGCAACAAGGGAGAGGCCCTTCTTGGTGGCTGCTCTCAGACTTTAGAACTCCCTCCCTAGAGAGTTCAACATGGTTTCTTCCTTTTCCTACTTCCAGTGGCAAATAAAAACATTCTTATTCTATCACCATTACAATTACGGAAGCTGACTGTGATGCGCTTTTGGTGGCGTGAGGTGCTTTTTTTGTTGATTTTTATATGGCCTTTGAATGAATGTTAAATGGTTTTAAATCTACAGATTGTTTAACTGCTTTTAAATAATTGCTGTTGTTTTTTTTACAGATATTTTTGTATAGTTTTTAATCTATACTAACCTGAATAAATTGTAAGCCATCTTGAGTCCCATTATAGGGAAAATGAATAAATATATAGATGATGATGATGATGATGATGACGATGAAGAATCTTTATCAAGCACCTTTTTTAGAACTGAAGATTAAGGAGGTTTTAAACAAGGTGAATTCATCTATAGCAAGGCAAACAAATGAAGTTTTGAGCTACCCTGCCTAAGAGATCATATGCAGTATTGTTATAAGAGTCTTGATTTGTGGCAGAACCACCTTTTTTTATGCATTACACATATAGTAAATACAGTGCTTTCTATTTTATTTTATTTTTTTGGGAATAACATAATGAGCCTTTGTGATAAGAAGATGGCAGGGGTGGGGGAGAAGAAAGAGAGAGACTGCAACTCACAAAGCTCTGTCTAAATGAAATGGAAAAGTAAGGCTGCTTTCTATGCCTTTAAACATACTTGTAGCCCAGTCTAGATGAGGAGTTGCTTTGAAAGAAAACCAAATTATAAACATTTCTTAACTGGTACTTAATTGACAAGAGTCCTAAAGCAGGGGTGGGAATCATGTGGATCTCCAGAATGTTGTTGTACTATAGTCCCCAGCAGGCTGAAGCAGAAGAGCAGAAGAGATGGAGAGGAATTCAAACAGTTGTAATTCAATTAGGCCTGCGTGATTCCTCCTCCTATTGTAAAGTTACTAGATCTAGAGGGACAGTCAAGTTGAAGCCCTTGGACCACCTGTGGCCCCATGCTATTTCTGTGGCCCTTGACCACTGTTGGCCTAAGGTGTTTCTGTGGCCCTTCGGAGTCCCCAGATCAATCTTTTTGGAACAAAAAGAGAGAAATTTTTGTCCCAGAAGCTTCTAGAGTGGCAATTAATCTTTTAAATAAATTGTATGGCCTCTTTGCCCTGCTGAACAAAAAAAAAAAAATCAATTTTTCAAATCAAAAGTAGACTTCTTGTCACTTCTAAACATATAAATCTTATATGTTTTTGCATTTTTTGGCAGCCTGTAGGGCGCTTGGCAGGCCACAGGTCCAACAAAGTTGTTCACCCCTCCTTTACATGCAAAATCTGCCATCTCTGGGCCAAAATATTTCCAAAATCACATTGCTTTTAGGCAGTGCCTTTTGGCTATGAGGTGGTGATAATTTATTTGTTTGATTTATATCCCATCTTTCTCTTGATATGAGACCCAAAGTGGCTTAATGATTAATCACGGCAAGGATTCAGTGAGATAGAATTTTGACTGTTCACATCCACAGTTATTTCAATACTTATCACATAGTTGCTGGAATTGGCAAGGAGAACTCCAAACCTGAGGATGCTCTGAAAGAAGTCTTCTTTCCTTTCCTTTCCCTTCCCTTCCCTTCCCTCCCTCCCTCCTTCCTCCTTTCTTTACTCCCAGACATGATTTTTGCTTTGGGGATGAGCAAACAATTCAGTACCTATCTGTTGGATCATTGTTTGTTTGTTTGTTGGAAATTTTGTCAAAAGGGGCTCCATATATTCAGAGAATATATATGGAGTGACAAAGCCACTATTTTATGATAAAGGAGATTGGCAACAAGTAGAGATCTATCATTTCCTCCATATGTGATACTCAATGTTGAGCAGGATGTGTTCCATAAAAGCAGAAAGAGATTTGGATCTTGTTTTCAGTTCCATAGCACAAACTAATTGAACTGAAGGGGTTTGTATACATTTGACTCACTATTCAAAAACTGATTGAGTGAGTCTACTCTTGGGGCTTACTGACAAGATACAAGCTAGGGTATATGGAGGGAGGCTTTGAAGACAATCCAGTCAGGAAAATAGGAAAAAATATTATGTTTCAGAGCAGAACAGCAATAGGAGACTCCTAACTCTGCTCTAAGATACAACTAAGTACAATGCCATCTAGTGACTAAACCATATAATTATATGATCCACCGACTTTCTCCTTTTGTTTAAAAAGTGTTGGTGGGGGGAGAGAGAAACAAAATAAAGCAGTACAGTTAAAAAATTTGGTGGGTCAGGTCAATCAGCATCTTAACATTTAAAACCCAATTGTGGCCATGACTCCCCGTGTCTTGTCCATCTGGGCAACAGTGTAGATTTGGCTCAAAAGAACATGGCAAGCAAATGGGCAGCAGCAAAACCAAGGCATACAATGGAGAGGGAGAAAGAGAGGGAGAGGAAGAGGGAGAGGGAGATATTTCAGAATTATTGTGGTTGGTGATGTCCATTTCAGTGGGCCAATACATTCACTGTAGGTGTTAGTCTGAACTTCCAAGGAGCTATCTGTCTAAGCTCCTGAACCTTATCTGGCCCAAGAGGTGAAGCACCATGGCAGAATGTTGGAGTTGGTGGTAGGAAACAGAGCTTGAGGAGTTTCAGTGGCCTTTGTTTTCATGTTGCATCTCCTCCAACGTAAGAGATAATTCAATAGAGGGACAGAAAGGGACCTGAGAAGACCTGTGGCAAGAGGTGACTGAACATTTCAGTGCAAGTGAAATGATGGCAGATAGGGTTCAAGACCTTTGATAGCTCGTTAAAATCCAGAAGGGAATCATTATCCCTGCTGACATAGGCCATTTCCGTCCTACATAGTTACAGTGTTATTATTCTACTACCAACATCCTGTGGAATTCTGGGCTTTGCAGTTTACTGAGGCCAAAGAACTCTCTGGCTGAGAATTCTAAAGGCCCCTCCCTAAACTGCAAACCTCAGGATTCCATAGGATGTTGAAAGTGGAATAGTAGCACTATAACAGTGTAGTGTGGGAAGGCACATAGTTGCCACTACCTATGAGCAAATTTGCAGAGTTTCCAGGAAAAATATATAGCATGCAAGTTCAGGCAAAGCCTTTTGATAAAACAAATCAGAAACTCTCCATGAAAAGAGTTCATTGCTACCTAGGCATTTCCTCTGGGTAGGAAAATACAAAGCCAAGTTGTACTTAGAATGGTTCACTATTATAAATTTGGTTCAGGACAAGTAAAAAATGAAACAGCCTAGAAATATTGAAAAAACAAGAAAGTAGCTCCTCTGGTTCAAATCAACTAACACCTAGAAAATCAGACCAAAGGGAAGAACAAGCACAGGTTTTTTGTGTGTGGTGGGGAAGAGAAAAAGTGTACTCAATGTATGACCTTAACCAAGGCTGGCTCAACCACACAGGTAGACTAGACTACTCCCATTGATCTAAATCCTATTGTTTGTCCTAACTACAATAGACTTATTAAAGGATTGAGGTTTACCTATATACCACAATTTGTTCTATGAGTTTACTCTAATTGTGACTAAACAACAGGATTCAGATCAAAGGCAATATAATTCAGAGGAGGCTTGTACTACTGAAAGCAACAGGGATGTCTTGGTTTATGCTTTGGAGACTGCTGGTTTCTTGAAGACACTGAAAAGAAGTGCACACCTAGGCCTTGAACTACTGTTCCGGCCAAGAAAGAGGGGAATTGATTAAAAAAAAAAAACACTTCATTTTGCTAAGTGATAAACAGCCATTTGATGGCCATTTTCTGTCTTCAGACACTGTTAGGAAAAAAGACCTTCCCATTTTGAGTGCAACTGGAATAATGTTTACTGACAAGTAATCCCACTGAACTCAGTGGGATTTATTTCCTAGAACTACAGCTTTCATTTACAGCAAAACAAGGCCCCTGAAGGCTTTAAAGCAAACAAACAAGGATACCCATCAACAGAGCAATTAACTAAGTAAAGTTGTAGCTGAGACATCTACCCAGTAAACCCATTAAAGGCTGCAACCCTTATATCTTTATCTACATTTTCCCATAAAATAGGCATCCTGTGTTTCACAGACCTCTAGTGGAACACACATTCTTATTGCCTTAGTTGCCAACGGCCTGCGTTTCGCACAAAGATCTACAGCCCACCATACACTCTTGCTTTCCACCATTGTTTAGAGAAACTTTGATGTTTCTCATTGTGTCTCTCATTTCATGGTGTTTTGTCCCTGATTGTCTCCCATTCAGAAGATTTGCCCTTCATTTTTAGAGTTCAGGGGTTGAGAGGTATGGTACAAAGCAGATACTCTTTGGGCATGACTTTCTACCAAGATGATTTAGATGGGCAGTTCTTTTCCTCTCATCTCACAGAGTGAAGTAGCAGCACCTTGGCTCTCTGCGACAACCTGTTGCTCTTAAACAGTTTATGGGACTGAATAGAAGTTAATGGGGAAGCTCCATGTGTACATAATTTATTGATGGCCTAAATCCTATTGTCAGTCCGAACTAGAGGAGAGCCATTGAATCAATGGGATTTATTTATATGTTGATTCACTTTTAAACAATCAATTCCATGGGTCTACCAAAAGGACTCCAGCTGATATTTAGTGTCATGTGTGGAGCAGCCTGATCTTTTGCACCTTCACTCAAATGTAAGGCCCTTTTTGCACGGCATTTGCCATGTGAAAGTGTCCCTCAAGCATTGTGCGAATGTGAGGAGTGGTCCACACGACACATTCACAATTGCGCAATGCTCCAGGGTCTGGCAGACGCCAACTGTGCACTTTTTCATTTTCGACTGTGAGCCAAAAATGGTGTGTGATCACGCATTGCTCCGGCGCCCTGTGCGCACTTGCCATGAGTGCGGAGCTCCAGAGCTGCAGCGCTTGTGCTTCCTGCCCCAGCGCAGCCTGGGAAATTCCCAGGCTGCACTGTGGAAGGAAGAGGTGGGGCTCTCATGTGAACAGGCGGCAGCTGCGGAGCTGAAGGAACTGGCAACACGAGAGCCTCTCGCTAGAGGCTGCCTGCATGATCCCTGCACCCCAGCTCCGCGAAAAGGTGCATTGCGGAAAGGGCCTAAATCTCACTGTGTTCAGTTGAGCTTAACCTACCACATTACACAGTCACACTACACTGTGGTGTGATGCTTTTCAGTTTTCTGTGGCAAGCCCTCATTGTAACAATCCCCGTTATCACACTCCCAAAGGCAGTCCACAAATGTAGCCAGCTCTGTTACTCCATATTAAAAAGCCTGCTCTAGCAGTTTTCATCAAGCCGTGCATGGTGATGAAACGGTCAGTTTTGCAGTGCAGGACTTTTGTAATGCTAACGGCTCTTAACTGATTATTCAAGATTGAGCTGTTGTAGACGGCAACAGATTCTGTCGAGCAGAAGTTAGTTCCTGTTTCTTTTCTTTCTTTCCTTTTTTTAAAAAAACAATCTCTGGGCCTAAACTAGCTCAAGGAGACCAAAATGTGGCAAAAATTCCTCCAAGCTCCTTGAGGGCATTTGGGTGTACTTGGGTGCATTTAGGGACTATAAACACACACATACACAGGCCATTTCTGCACTGCACTGTTACAGTGCTATTATTCCACTGTCAACATCCTGTGAAATTCTGGGGTTTGTAGTTGACTGAGGCCCAAGAGCTCTTTGGCTGAGAATTCTAAATGCCCTTTGCTAAACTGCAAACCCCAGGATTCCATATGATGTTGAAAATGGAATAATAACACTATAATAATGTAGTGTGTAAATGGCCATATGCGCACACACACACGCACACACACACACACCCTAGGGAGCCTTGAGGACCATAAAACCAACACTGGATGTTTCATTTGGATGTTGCAATTGACATATTTCATAACCATTGACACCGGGAAAAGCCATTTTCTCCCTATTTACTAGCCAGAATCCTGTTGGGGACTTACGTCCTTAAAGATGGAGTTACATCTGTGGAAATTAGAATTGGACAACTCTGTAACATCTGGGTCCAGTAAAGGGCTGATGTTATGTTGCTATGGGATGTGACTGATGCACAATGAGACCAATGTGTGTACGTCCCATTGTGTATCAGTCCCGTTATGCATTGAGACACTCGCTAGGCAGTTCCAGTGTGCGTTGGTAGAATCTGATGTGCTTTAGAATTATTCTTGCTGGTATCCGGTTACACATCATCAAAGTCACTAATAGACTTTTTTACAGTCTCTGCTACGTAGATAAGTAAACATAAAGTTAGGTAATGTACATAGTGAAAGAGGGCTGTTATGAGGATTTAGCTAAGCTCAGAGGGGACAAGAAGACTTGAAAGAGGTCATCATCCCTACTAATCAGAATATCTTGTGCTTTAACCCCCAGTCCCTAGCTTCACTACAACAATGGTCTTTAACAGGAATCCTTGCCATTCTTATGAGGATAATTATTGCTTCTTGTCTTATTGAGAATGTGGCTAAGGTGATTGGGACAGCTGAAGCAATTGACTGTTTGTAAAGACTAATATGACAAAAGAGGTTCCATAACAGAAAAAGGCACCTTGCTAACTTCTTTATGTCATGCTACAATTGATTGATTTCTAGGGGAACAGAGACTATGTTGCCCCTGAAACCAAGATGTATGCTGCTCAGTGGTAGAAGACAAGTGTTCTATCTGCTCTAACAAAATTGTATTCTTCATTCTGGCTTTGTGCAATCAAAAGCTGAGTCCCAGCTCAAATTCTGTTGCATGGAACTGATTGAAAATATCCCAGTACTCAAATGAATTTTGGTTTCATCTAGCATATTCCAAGAATATTTCAAAGTGGGCAGCACCTCACACTTCTAAAGATTGCTCTTCTGTTGGAAGCTACGAAGAGATTTTCAACTGGCTTTCCATACTCCCAGGGGTGGGATTGCAATTTCTCTATGGGTATATCCCACTGTGTTCCATCTATATTAATGGCATGACAGTCATCTGAATAGTGAACAGGTAGGTAAAATTCACCAGCACAGGCACATTTGTGAAAACAAAACACATTTTTCCCAATTGATTTTTTTTTTAAAGAATAGTTATTTCACTGTTGTAATGTCAACTTATTAAAGCTGGGTTTGCCCAATGTCCTGTCAGTACTTGTAAAAAGAATGTTTCAAAATAAAGTGTCTTCCATATATGTATGTGTGTATAGAAATTTCTAAAATGTCAGTGACTGCTGCAAAAGCAGATTTCCCAGACAGACAGACAGACAGACAGGCACAAATAAACTAGTGTTATAAATGCTGTTTCATTTAAAAACTACTCTACAACTATTTTTTTTAAAAAAACAACCATATAGTCAAAATATAAGTGATATGTCTTGATATTTTTAGGGTTCTTAAAAAACATTTTAATCTCTCTTCTCCTCTATTGTGTCTGCTCTTAATTTTTATTGTAGTTAATTGCATGTAATTGGTTTTATTGGTTTTGTTTTGCATTCAAGAATGTCAGCCTTTAAAATTGTAATTTTTTTAAAATGTAAATACCAAAAGAGAGGAAACGGGGAGGGCGAAGAAAACAGAAGAAAGAAAGCCTGAGAAGATAGTTAGAAGGAGAGAAGAGCCACTGTGTTCTTCAGAACGCAGAATTCTGATGAGCTTGTATGGTTTATTTCAAAGCAACTAGAGTTGCCAGATCTCAGAGCCAGGCCCAGAGTCTCCTGTTTCCATGGGTCATCTCTAGGTGGGAGACAAGGGTGCAAAGTCTTCGTTTTTGGTGGTTTCAGCTCCAGGCAAGAAGAAACTTCTGTGTGCAAATCTCCAGTTCAGCTGCTAGAGTAGATGTGTTGTTGTGTGCCTTCAAGTCACTTCCACCTTACTGTGACTCTAAGGCAAACCTATCATGGGGTTTTCTGGGGCTAAGAGTGTATAATGTGCCCAAGGTCATCCAGTGGGTTTCCATGGCTGAGCCAGGAATTGAATCCTGGTTGCCAGGAGCATGGTCCAGTGGTCAAACGATTACACCACCCAGCTTGCTATAATTTGCAAAGCTTAATTCATTTGTTGTTTCAACATGCAAAGACTCTTCGAGGGAGGGGTTATCTTCTTCCTTCCCTTTAAGTCATTGTGGGACAAGAGCTGATCCTCTGCTCTGCTCTGCTCTACATCCACCTACAGGTTAGAAGCAAGTAGGCTACATTAAATGTTGCCTATGCTATCTCCCCAAGTAACCACTAAGGAATAATCCACTTATTTCACTTTCCTTTGGAAATGGTATATATCGCTAAGGTTTCTGTCTTAATTTTCAAACAGGGAAATATGGCCTGTGTGTGTGTGTGTGTGTGTATGCTTGAATAACAAATAATGAGCAACTGTAATTGGTTACTACCAAAATGCTTGATGACATCACAAGGGGCAGTCCCTCATTCTCAGGTTTTGGCCTGGAGACCTCAGAGCGTAGGACAATCCTCAACTGACAACCCTAAAAGCACAATTTTGTCTGATGATGAACTGTTACTTTCTTTACTAAACAAACAATGCATTGCGTACCTTTTCTTTATTAAATCAACAATACATTACATAACAGCCATGGCTGATGAAATTAGAATTTAGAAGCAATATGTATACAATAGACAATGAAGCATGAAAACAAACTAGGAGCAGCAGTTAAGAATAACCATACCTAACAGAGAGGCAAAGAATGGAATGGGGAGGCAAACTCAGTTCATTGACTGGCCTGACCAGAGGCCTGCCTGAATAACAAGGTCTTCAGCAGACAATGAAAGGCCATTAGGGAGAGAACCCATTGGATCTCTTGGCTTAATCAATTGGTTAATTAAAGGATTCATCTGTTAATGAGTGGACAGTTAATCAACTGAATTAATTAACTGATTAATCAGTTAAAAGCTGGACAGTTCAGCATCTGGGAAGGAGACCTTTTTATCAGCTAACGGAACCTCTCGTTATAGGATAGCACATAAAATTTTCTGTGGTAAATAATAGTAAATAGTAAATAATAGCAGTATTAAAAAAAGTAAATAACAGTAAATGATAGTTAGTAAATAATATAGGTAACAACAAATAACAACACAACATTTGCACAGACTTAATACATTGGAACTTCTTTAGGGAAACCACTGCTTGAAGCAGAATGGTGAGACAGAGCAAGAAATTGGAGGAAGTAGGTGAAATGCAGAAGTGTAAAAGAAGATACCTCCCCCCCGCTTTTTTGGCCTCTGCAAATCCTTTGGGTCTTTGCAGGTTTACAATTTGGGAACTGGACAAAGAGCTTCCTTATTCTGTGCAAACATTACTATTAAACATGGGTTGCTTTGGGGCTCATAGGACTGGGGCTTCCTGCTGCTCAGTTTGTGTGCATCAGTTTGAACGCAGAAGTCTCTCATGCCCTGTCCCTTTTGTTAAGCAATGCTTTGTCTGAAACTAACAGGATAACTGCGGTGTTGTTCTTCAGGGATCTGTATTGACTGTGCCAAAGGCAGGGCAGCATCACTCAAGGGCATTGCAACATTTTGGGGAAAATCAAAACTCCACGTACCTGGGACAAATTTGCGTACACACACACAAGGACCTGTGTGTGTGTGTGTTCATAAATACACAATTCACACACTGAAGCCAACTCCCAGAATTCAACTACGCCTTGCTTTTCCTTTTCTTTGTCTTTCCGTTCCCTTTTCTTTGTCTTTCCGTTCCCTTTTGGGCTTCAGTCCTTCACACCATTTAGCTGCCTGAATCCCATCAAAGTAAGAGAGTGTTGAAGATGCTGTAAAGTGAACAACTGCAACTGTAGACTCATGAGAAAGTGAGCAAGGACCTTCTTGCTGCATCATGCTGCCCTCTGTCTAATATCCAGGACTTCGAAAAAATCAGCTCATCTACTTAATATAGCAGGCCCTTTTGAAAATATATTCTAGTGGCTTGTTTCCCTAATCTTATTTTCTTACGCACTGACTAGCAACATAATGTGTAAGCTCTTTCCTTCCTTCCTTCCTTCCTCTCTTTCGCGGCCTAGCACATATATCCTACTGCTTGCTACAAACAGCCTCAAGGTGGCTTTCAACAGTGAAAACAAATAAAATACAGTTTTGCACAACCAGCAGATTGGCAGCAGAAGCAGCAGATTAAAAGACAAAGAGCGAAAAGTTTATCTAAAGGATCTCAAACATCAGAAAAGGCATAAGAGAAGAGGACTGTCTTAGCTCAGTGGCTCAAAGATCACTGAGATGCAGCCAGATGAACTGTCAGGGAGAAAGCTCCATCACTGCTGTGACATTTCAGAATCTACTTTTCTGATTTGAGAAACATCCAGGAAAGGCCTATCAAGCAAATTGAGTTTAAATGGCTCATTGATGAGGTAGAAGGCAGCCCTTTAGCTATGGCTGCAGGGTACAAGACTGGATGTTGGCAAGGAACATAGGATCTCCACTGAGATACATTTTTAATCCTGGAAAGGATAGAGGGCTGGACATCTCCTGAAGATGTATCCTCTAAGGATATAAAGTTCTGGGACCCAGGAACCATAATCAGTGTGGATGTGGATATGCATGCAGGGGTGCACAAAGCGAAAAGAGGAGAAGGTCAAACCTGTTCATGGACACATTATGCTTTTATAGAATCACAGAATAATAGAATTATAGAGTTGGAAGAGACCACAGGGGCCATCCAGTCCAACCCCTTGCTATACATCAGAGTACTCCCAATAGATGGCCATCCAGTTTCTGATTAAAAACTCCAAAGAAGGAGATTTCACCACACTCTGAGGCAGCATATTCCACTGCTGAACAGGAAGTTCTTCCTGAGGTTCAGGTGGAATCTCTTTTCCTGTAGTTTGAATCCATTGGTCCTTGTCCTAGTCTCTGGAGCAGTGGAAAACAAGCCTGTTCCCTCTTTGCTATGACATCTTTCAAATATTTAAACGTGCCTATTGTGTCTCCTCTTAATCTTCTCTTCTGCAGACTAAACACACCCAGCTCCCTAAGTCAGTTCTCATAAACCATGACTTCCAGATCTTTCATCATCTTGGTCACCCTCCTCTGGACATGTTCCAGCTTGTCAATATCCTTCTTGAAATGTGGTGCCCAGAACTGGACACAGTATTCCAGATGAGGTCCGACTAAAGCAGAATAGAGTGGTACAATTACTTTCCTTGATCTAGACATCATACTCTTATTGATGCAACCAAGAATCATGTTGGCTTTCTTGACTGCCACATCACATTGCTGACTCATGTTCAGCTAGTGGTCTACTAAGACTCCTAGATCACTTTCACATGCACTGTTGTCCAGCCAGTTGTTCCAACTGTCCCAGTTTGGCCAGGACATTCTAATCAATCCTCTGTCATCCACTCTTTTCAACTCCTTTTAAAATGTCCCAGTTTCTCTCTCTTCCTTTTACCTTCCCCCTCTCTGTCCTCAGCTTACACCCACTGACACAAACTGAGTTCAAACTTTAAAAATAATTTTGTGCTTAATGAACTCAGCAAGGGAGAGAGGAGAGGAGGGGACACAATCTTATCCTTCCCTATAGACTCAGGCCAAACAAAACTCCTGCAGCCTCTCCTACTTTGTGTGTTCTGCATTAATCACTTTTGCCAACTTGAGCTTTTATGTTGCTCAGCCACATGTCTCCTTATTTTCATCTGTGAAATGTTGGAGGGCATAACATGTCTCATTCGTGCATTCACTGATATGTGTTCATATAGGATGGATAGATGGATAGACACACACACACATGCCCCAGACACACAAACATACTTCAGGCCCTAGAGCAAGAGTGGACAATCTGTGGTCTTCCAGATGCTGTTGGACTGAAGCTAGGTATTATGTACTGGCTATCTTTGAGTTCAGAAAGCAGGCTTAGAGAGTTCCAAAAGCTTTATTCAGAACACTGGCCATTTCTGCACTGCACTGTTATAGTGCTATTGTTCCACTTTCAACATCCTGTGGAATCCTGGAGTTTGCAGTTTAGGGAGGGGCCTTTCCACTTTGTTGAAAGTGGAATAATAGCACTATAATAGTCTAATTGCAGAAATGGCCATTGAAGCAGCAACAGCAAACCTTGGTAATTGTCAAGACTAAACTATTGGATTTGAAGTACTTTATAAGCTATAACATTACAAATTAACATGCACAGGTATTCTATACCCCAGCTAATTAAAACAACTCTTTTCCCAGCCTCTTGTCCCTCCTGCCAACTGCGTGGCCTTGCAGCTGCACCTGTTCTCTCTCATCAAAGATTATTAGAGTAACGTTCTCTTCTTTCCAGCACACTGTAAAATCTTGGGAGCCTGACAACACTGAACACCAGAAAAGGCCTTATATGCCATCAGACCTGGGTCAGGAAACAGGGCTATCTATTTAGAGCTGGAAGAGTAGCTGAAGTACAGCAATTTGCTTTTTGTAATACAAACCTCAGAATCCTTAGGGATATAATAATTTTTTTTTCACAAGCTCTGCTTTCTCAGCTCTGTTACCTGAGATTCTTTCAGGGGGAGCAAATCCCCTCTTGATTCTACCAGCACTCTTCTTGCAAAAGGAGTCAGCACGGTGTAGTAGTTTGCATTTGAGTGATTCTGAGAGACTAGATTTGAATCCCCACTCAGCCAGGGAAACCTACTGGATGACTATAAACTAGTCCCATGCTTTTCTCAGGCAATGGCAAATCTCCTCTGAAGAAATCTTGCCAGGAAAACCTCATGATAAGGTTGTCATAAGTCAAAGGGCCAACCGTAATCTGCCTCAAATCCCTTAATTTAAACCTAGTTCTCACTTGAGCAGATCTCACTTGAGCAATTAAAATCAAGAACACTTATGTTAAGTTTTGCTGTACAAAGTTCCCAATGTGACTGGAACTAGCAATTGGATTTAAGGCCTCATTTCAGTGTCTTGAAAGGTGTACTGACAACCAATCACATGCAATTGTCTCTCTGATTTAATACTCAGGTGATCTCCTGGTTGATTTGGCCTTCATTGTAGAACTGAACCGTGGCACCTCTGTGTGGCTGTAAGGGTCATGTAACATGCATATTGGAGGAAGCTTTAATCTGATAAAAACAGGTCTGCTAATTATCAGGGATGGAAACAGGGCTACCTCAAGACATTTTGCTTTCCAAGTCAAAGATGATTGCCCATGGTTTCTCTCCATGTACAGAAATCAATTCCCTAAATCAGTGAATCAGCACAGTAGAAACTGGATAACTTCTTCTTCTGCACTGGAGGACAGGAGCTTGTTTCAGAGGATTCTGCTACACGAAGCTCTGCCCTTCAGTGCCTCACTGCCACTCTACCTTTCTGCCTAGTGTTTGCATGTCTCCCATTCAAACACTGCAATGATGCATTGCTTGTTCACTCAGAGCTTGGAAAAATGACTTTTTTGGGCTGTCAGCTCCCAAGCCAGCATGGCTAGTGGCTGTGCTGACTAGTGACCATGCTGGCTTGGAGATTCTGGGAGCTGTCATCCAAAAAAAAAGCCCAGTAATCTTGTTGCGTGTGGGAGTCTGGGAGCTGTAGTCCAAGAAAGCAACTTTTCATAAATCTAGAGACTTTCTGCCCCTACACTGGTAGAATGCTATTATTCCCCTTTCAACATAGGCCGTTTCCACACTAGATGCCATTAGCACAATATACCATTACAATCCCAGCACTGCTGCTTGTGCGATGGTAGCAGATTAGGAACGCCATTTTCTGCACCCTCCCGCCTTCAGCCAATGAGTAGCGGTGTTGCCATTGCTGTTCCTTCTGCACTACAGTGTTCCTGGCCACTCCCTTTCCCTGCTTTCACCTCATCCCACCACCTTGATTGGTGTTTTCTTTTCTTTAGAAGCCGTACTGAACATGCCAGTACGCTATTGCATTTTCATGCATAATGCCTAAAAAAGTATTTTAAAAAGATAAAAAAAATTAACTCAAAGGAGAATTTTAAAATAAACATGAAGAGATGATAGATTTTGAAGTTATCATGCCATGGGAGTCCACAAGCTGAGCACGCCCACAGCTCACCCACTGCTGGATCCACAACAACAAGAAGCGCTATCAAGTGCTATGACAGTTCCACAGTGAGCCAGCTGATGGGATTGAAATGCTAAAGGAGGCACTTAATGGATTTTTTTTCTGGAAATAGAATATGGCAGTTTTTCAATGCTTGGGGATGGGATAGCAGCTGGATAGCCATGGCATTGTGCAGTAGCAAGACTCCTGACCCAGAAACAACACACTCCTATGGCCATATAGTGACCTTGTGCTGAAATGGCTATTCTGTGGAATTCTGGGGTTTCTAGTTTACTCAGGCCAAAGAACTCTCTGGCTGAAAATTCTAAATGTCTCTCCCTAAACTGCAAACCCCGGGATTCGAAAGGATGTTGAAACTGGAATAATAGCACTATAACAATGTAGTGTGGAAATAGGTCTACTCTGGTTAGGACTAAGACACTTTCTGCAGAACGGTGTCCTCCTGGTACGAGGATGCAAGAGGAACAGGACCGCAATGATGCTTTGACATGATGTTGTCCTGGTCCCTCCCTTCTTGTGTCACAATTGTGGGGTATATCATTGACAGAACAAACTCCATCTATGGCCCCCAATCGCATGTCACAGCCAGCCGTGCACACGCTTGCTTTCCTGCTGCAACATGGGAAGAAGGCCAGTGTGGAAGGGAGAACTGTGTCCCTTGGGTTCCTTCCACAGGCAACTAGCCAAGTGGAGAGAGGACCATTGGGGACATGCTCCCATTCTGGTAGAGGTGTTGTCCTGTGGAAAGGGCCAAAGCAGTAAGATTGAAATCAGCAATTAAATGAGACAGTGAGACAGCCAGCAACCAAGTGACTCAAGAGAAGAGGAACAGCTAGGGAAAGGAAGAAGGGGACCTCAGTCACCTTCACCTTCTTGATGTCAGCATCTGCTGTCTGCCTAATAGTAGGGCTGGCCCTACCGAGGAAAATGAACCAGCGGATGTACCCATCATTTCACGCTGCTGTACTGAGCATGGGCTCAGATTAATTTGGGAATTACTATCACCAGTCCAGACTGGTGAACTTCTTTAGAAAATGTATTAGATTATGCAAATATTCACCTTAAAAAGAACTCTGTTCAGCACCATTGTTTGTCCTGGCTGCTGCTTCTGACTGGCACCCACTGGGCTGTTTCTTCTTACATGGTTAATCCCCCTCGATCAGGGATCATGCAATGAATGGGAATGTCATATATATGGTAATATCACTGGAAGTCTGTTTGGGGAGGAACCAATCTACAACCAACCAAATTTGGCTAGATGTTGAAGTCACTGTGTGTACAGAAGGACAATTGAGAATAAAGGTAAATTATGGCACTTTAAACTTTTTTTTTTCAGGGAATCCCCCTCAGTTGTCAACCGTAGAAGGAATTTTTCAATACCATTTGCAAAAACAAATATTTGTGAGAAGTTTTGACTTCACTGAAAATAAGCTCCAGATTGGAGCAAATAAGCATTCATTAAGTTTTCAATATTCTCACATTTCTTTTGATAATATTTTGATTTTTTTAAAAAAGAGGGGTTTAATACATCTAAGAAATATTGCCTTCTTGGAAACTTGGCTGTTTCGTCCCATCAATCTGTATGTTACCTCCAGGTTTGCTATAATTCTTTATTGGATGCTCTTCTAGTGCTTTTTTTTTTTAAATAATCTTCAGCAGGTGCAAAGGCCTGCAACCTGGAGAGTGAGCAATATAAAATGTCACAATTGGCATATGTATTCCCCCTTCCTCAAACCTGCTCATAAAGTTTGAAACTGATATTAATATTTAACTTTTAAACTCACAAGATTTTTCATGGTCTCAGCCTGACTTAATTAGCTGACATTTAGTTCCCAATATTCCACAGCACACTCTTTGGAGTCCTTGGGTACTAGTTTATTAACATTTCCCCACAGTCGACTGGCAAAGGCAGCTTCCAGACTCTTTATCAATTGTTCCTGTAGGCAACCGAATTCATTGCTGAATGCTGTTAGACTGGCGTATTCTGTAAATATGTTTAAAGGCAGAGAGAAAGAAAGAGAGAGAACAGCCTTCCTTTTCCACTTTATTTAAACAAGCTGGGTGAATTGCAGTCTCTCCCTCTCTTCTTCTCCCCCACCCCTGCCATCTTCTTAGCACAAAGACTCATTAAAAAAAAAATTAAAAAGCACTGCCTTTACTTTTATGCGTAAAGCATAAAAAGATGGTTTTACAATGAACCAACTCTCTTATACAAATACCTCATATGACCTAGAAAAACTCTCTTAAGCAGAGTAGCAGAGGGCTTCATCTCTCTTTCTTGCTTTACGTAACTTCACCTTGCTTCAGACTCCCATAACTGAGGCGAAGATACTTGGTGAAGATGTATTTGGGTTGATTTTGAATGAATATTTGTAGGATGCATATGGATGGCTACTCTTGAGCCTTTTCCTGTTCACACTCCTAATGGTGATAATCAAGATTTCTAAATCATGCTAGATCTTCTTCCTGGATGATGCAGTTTTAAAGTTTGCTTGCCATTCTTAGCCCATCTTGGGAAATAAAACAATGGTCCTGAATCCCACCCCTGTGAATAGACACTAAGCTTGCATTCTTGTGTTTGTGACTTGATATTTGAGCCCAAACTTGGTTGTTCCAGAATAAAAGCCTGTGAAAGATGCTTTACGTTGAAAGTAGAATGTGTATAATGTGGAATGTATATGTCTTCCATGGGCAGTAGGATTTCTACATTGTGGTCTCCATTTTGCAGTACTAGCTACCAGACATTGAAGTGATAGTGGTTTTCTGTGCAGCTTCACAGCTTCAAAGAAAAACCTATCTGGATTTTCTCACTTTCTTGTACACTATATATACATAGTTATATGTAGTATGTGAGTATATCTCAGAAGATACATGGACAGAGTTGGGCAGACATAAAAAAACCCTACAGTATTTGATATTGAGCAGAATTCCATTATCTTGAGAATCTCACCTGAAGGATTTCCATATATAGGTCTGGAGAACCACAGTTCAATGCTATGCACGTTTGTTATTGTTGTGTACCTTCGAGTCACTTCTAACTTGTGGTGACCCTAAGGTGAACCTATTGCAGGGCTTCCTGGGGCTGAGAATGTATGACATGCTCAAGGTCACCCAGTGGGTTTCCATGGGCAATCAGAGAATTGAACTCTGCTTACTTGGAAGTATATCCTGCTGTGTTCAATGGAGTTCACCCCAGGTAAGTGTTGTACCCTCAGCACAATAGCTAGATCATTGTTGTTGTTGTTGTTGTTGTTGTTGTTGTTGTTGTTGTGTGCCTTCAAGTCATTTCCAATTTATGTTGACTCTAAGGTAAATCTTTGATGGAACTTCTCTTGGCAAGATTTGTTCCAAGTGGTTTGCTCAGGGTCACCCATTTGCTTTCTATGGCTTAGCAAGGAATTGAACCTTGGCCTCCCAAGGTTCTTGGTTTTCATAATTCCTTACCTTTTCCCATCATTAGCTGGAACACAAAACATTTTTCCAGAGAAATATGTGCATATTTATAGTGCCATTCTAGATAAGTTTACTGCTTGTATACACAAACACAACTGCAGTGTAAATGTGCATAAATTGCAGGATACAGCCTATTTTGTCACAGAAGTTTCTCTTCTCTGAGTGCTAAATTACACATAGGCCTTAGTTTATCCTTCAGCCACAGCATATAAATTCCAGCAGAGTTCTTAGAGATCCACACACGATACCTAGTGACTGAATAACTTTAGCTCTAATTATCTAGTTAAGCTACCATAACAAAACATGCTGTATATAGTTGTGTTCAGTATAATTACAGAGTATTTCACACAGAAGTGTGATTAATAGTATTTCATTACATTTCGATGCGGCTTCCCTAATTTGTGAGGAATTTAATGCGTGCTGGGTGTCTACTTTATGAGTTAATATTCTTCCATCATATTTTTGACTTGTGTCAATAAGATATAAAAAAAATGCAGCCACACTGGTATATATTTCCTTATAGGAGCCTGTGTGTGCCTGTGAAGTCACATTCATATGAGAGAGTGAGGGTAAATACGAGAGAGAGAAAGAGGAGAGAGAGCGCACCAGGAGACAAATATGAGTAGAAAAATATGACTTGTTATTGAACAATCTTGTTTTTAGGGCTTATCGTAGTAAATAAAGTATTGATCTTTTCCATTGGGGACCTTTCGTTTGAATCCACTATCCATCCCTCAGTGATATGTACACAATAGTGGCAGCTCATTCCTAGCAAACAATATCAGTCCACATTAAATATAATATCAGTCACAGCAACCTGAGCTCTTTGCCTGATAGACTTCATGCGGAAAATGAAATCAACCATTAAAAAGTAAGTGTATAATTCTAGCCCTGTTGCCATCTTTGTTTCAAAAGAAAACAGACACTGGGGCTTTCGCGGTTGCAAAGGGACATGGCACTCTTAGTCTTAGCTGAATGATGGCCTTTTATTGCACCATTCTCCGGTTTGTTTGAGCAGTTATTTGGAACAAATGTTATTCTCTCTCTCTTTTTTACTTTTATCCAAATTTTAGATTTTGCTAAAATAATCTTTCCAATCAGGACAATTTGTCATTTTTTTTGGAGAAAATATCATTTATTTTATTTTGCTCCTGCACTTCTTAGGGAAATTTAAAATGATATAGTAGTGAAGTAACTGTCAAACCAACTTCTTATTTGCAACAATTTCACTGAGTGGCTCTTAATAAATATTTAAATGGAAATATTTAACCTAGTGATTACATATTATAGAACTGAGCACTGTCAGCCAGTACTGAAAATACTCCCTTTTCAAGTAAGACATATTGACACCTTCCAAGTAAATGATTAGAATCAAGAGCTTACAGCCTTGACCCCAAATATACTGCCTTCAAAGTAAATCCCATTAATTCCAGTAAAAACCCTCCACTTCTGAGGAATTGTGCATAAGGTTGCATCATTCTGTGATGATTTGGTTTCCCTAAGTAGTGTTGCTATGACATATCCTGCCCATTGTCTGAAGACAGCATATGTTTTACATTAGTGACTTACAATTTTTTCTGTTGCTCAACCTGGTTTTAAAAGGATTGGCTTCAGTATTTCAACTGCCTGCTTACTGCCAGTAATTGTTCCTGAGTGGCACCCCAAATATGGAAGTCCCTCCCATGATCGAACTGGTTGCCATCTAAACTTTTGTCTCTCAGGTACCCACTGAAAATATATCTATTGTTACAAGGTTTGGAGGAATATGGAAATGTTTGGAGGAATACGGAATATGGAAATGTTTGGAGGAATACGGAATACAGAAATGTTTGGAGGAATACGGAAATGTTTACTCTGTCTTTACTGATGCTAATTGGTCATTGTACTTGTAGCAGGCATTTTCATTCGTGATCTTACACATTTGTAAATGGAGATATGCAGCTTGTGATTTTTTATTTGACATTTTAGACAGGTGCACATTTAGATGTGTGGGTTTAGATTTCTGATATTACACATTTGAAATTTGTGATTTTATGCTTTTTTTAAGTTATTAGCTTTATTTGTTGACTTATTTTTTAAAAATATTTATATCACACTCTACATTCAAAGATCTCAGAGCTGCTTAGAATAAAATCAGATTAAAATAATGAATAGTAACAATAATTTTATGGGGAAGGGTTGGGTATAAGCTGAATGAATAGTCATACAGACTAGAAATAGCCTTTCCTCAGGGTATTCTTAATACTGATGCTGTCCAATGTACTGTCATCATAGAGACATTTTTGTTGCATTTAGAAGATCTGGGTCTACCCACCCAGGTCACAAGACACAGGGAAATGTAAAATAGACGTAATAACATTGCTTTTTCCCAGTTCCCTCGCCACCATTGCCTTTTATTACTCAGAAAGAAATGTGGCACCACTGGTAGCCTTTTTATGTGGATACCCTATCTGGAGCTACTCCCAAATTCTAGAACTCCCATTCTGGGGAAGCTAAGCTGGCTCCCTTTTGGTTGTGTTTCATCTTCAGGTAAAGACTTTTTTCATTCCACAACCTTTACACAAAAAGGCTTTTTATGTAGTGCTGTACAGTGTTTACTGTTTGCTTTTCAGTCAATGTTTCAAATTCTGTTAATTAAATAGACAGTTTAATATGTGTTTTCATGTGTTTTTAGCCACACATACCTTCATCTGTAGTAAATTTTATTATCTTTTGTAAGCATCAGCTTTGGGGAAAAGATGGGCTGTACATAAGTGATGGAAAAGGAATGGCATTTCCACCATTTCTTTGGATTCTTTTTGAGGGCAAAAGGATGTGGACCCATCAAAGTTTATGAATGGTGAACTGTAGTGCAATAATACTGGTGTAATACCAGTGTAATACCATGCACTATAATAAAAAGGCACAAATGACCTTTTTGCATCATTGGCCTCTGTCCCACTATGGCTTCATTATAGACATCCTACTAATTCATTTTGATGCAATGAATGTCTGGACCATCCACAGTTTGCTTGGAAAATAATTCCCCTGGGTTGCAACCTGTGATTGCACACACTTATGTCCTAAAGCTGCAACCCTATTGTTTTTATTTATTTATTTATTTGTTTGTTTGATGTCCTCCCCCTTCCCCCTTCTTCTTAGGAAGAAGTCCAAGTGAACTAAGCAGACCTTGTAAAGTGGGACTGACTAAGCTGTACTAAATAACCTTGATAGAATTATTGGCATATAGGTGGATCAGGGCAACCATTTCACAAGGCTGCAACAGTCTTTTAGCTGGCCATTATAGTCCTAGAAGATAGCTTAAAAAGTCTTCTGGTTATGTGAAGAAATAATCTCAAAGACCCAACAACCAGCTCCAAAGACCTGCTCATATTTTTCGCCTTCTAAGCCAATCAAAATTGCACTGGCTTGTCACTGCTGGCCAGACAGTATGAAGATACTGGAGATACAACAATCAGCAAAGCAGACACTGAGTTAGATTTTCATTCATACCCTGTAGAACAGAAATGTATAATCAGAGATCCCCAGTATTTACCTAATAAGTAAAGCATAAACTCTTCATCAAAGGGCTCAAAGTAGGTGTTTAAAACAATACAGATGGTAACTCTTCATCCAGATATCATTTTAATGACAACAGTAAACAGAAGCATTGAAGATTACTAGCACTAGCAGAGATAGATAACAACAATGATTTTAATTATCGACACCTTCAATTGGTTTACTTAGTGTGGTCATATGTGCCTTAAAAAAACCCATAGACTTTGTCTTTTTGTTGGCTTTCGTACACTCCATGAAAACAGCCGTTTGCTCCCCTTTTAACAGAGGGGGAGGGGACCCACAATGGTTTAACCATTCCCCAAACTAATTGGGATACTGAGACCACATCTCACTAATTAAAATAAGCTGATGAGATTTGAAGTTGATTATGCCTCCCTTTTAATATATATAAAATATAGATTTTGGGCAAGTTCGTTCCTTATCTTCATCCTAAAAAATCAATAGGATTCCATGAAGTGTGAAGGAAGCAATTCGACCCTTTCCCATCTAATTTCCCATCCACCATGAATAGGGACAGAGTTTCCAGCTCTATTTGTCTAAATGAAGCCAACTGGAAACCTCTCTGTTTCTTCTTCATATCCACGGTGTTTGCTGAGCACATTGGTTTCATGTCAAAATTAAAGTCCTCCCACTAACTGGTGTGTTCATCTTTGTTAATCATGAGAATAGAAACCGAACTAATTAGCCAAAAATGTATGGTTTAAATGAAAGAAAGTAAGCGAATGTCACTTCCTGAGGTAGACAATAAAAGTTCAAGACAAGACAAAGAAAGAATATTCAAGAAGACAAAGGAAAAATTAGGGGGCGGGGAATAAGAGACTGTCACCAAAAGAATACCCTGCTATGAAAAATATTAAGGCATCATACTCCAGATCCAGCTTGAAACAAGGAGCTTATATTTTTGTGGAAGTAGGTGCAGGATGACAGTCCATCAATGATTCATTATTTGGAAGTAAATCCCACTGACTTAACAGATGTTGTTTCCAAGTAAATTTACCTAGACTTGTAGCCCACAGCTCTGACATAACATGGTCCAGTTAAGCCGAAACCCAGGGTAGGTCTCATAGTTAGGGCTTGGTATCATTTTCATGTAAGCCAGCATAGTTCAGTTTGCTGCCATGAGGATGTCATCCGACCCTAACTCAGCACATTCCTTAAGAAATGTATTTGTTGATGTCAGCGGAGCTTACTCCCAAGTAATATTTGCAGGGTCTGCTTACCAGTCATAGTTAATCCACCATCTGTGACTTGTAAGGTTTGTGGAAAGCACTGTAAATCATGCAGCAGAAATCTTGGTAAAGATATAAAGTGGATTACTGGCTCCAGTAAAACCAAATTAATAAAAGTCTGCAGTGATTGAAAGGACCATGAACTCGCACTTGGCTCAAATAGACCTACATATATTTCAATCATTATGAAAGTGAAGTCCGGATGGTTTCAAAAGAACACATAGCCAGCTTAAATTTTTGAAATATTAAAATGCACAAACGCATTGGAAGAAAATCACTCACTAAAGCTTAAACAGTGTTTAAGGCAGGTAAGTTGAGGAGGGGTGTATTTTTTAAAAACACAGTATGACTGTACAAACATCCTACTGAAAGTTTAGCACTCACATCTTCATTTTAAATGATGAGCTGTTTTAACAGCCCTTCTTCTTTTTACTCTTTTAAAGCCCTTTCCTAAATAGTTTACAATATATAGGCTTTGATTGACTTGCTGGAGACCTCAAGACATTGTATATGCTTTAAATTTTTCAAACTGAAATTTCAGTGGAAAAAGACCATTAGGAAGCCTCATATATTTCAAACCATAGGTAACATAGAGACAAAATATAATGTAGACAATATCTCTTTCTTAAGACTGATGGGTATGATTTGCTCCATAAGCAGAACGTACTTAAACATCAGTAAAAATTGTCCGGAGAGTGAGAAAACCTTGGTGGTTGTTATAAGCAGAAGTATGGCATGAAAGAGGGCTTTTCATCATAAAGTATCAAAAATTATAAACAAACACATTGTGTGAATTAGTAATAAAATACCTTCCAATCAAAAAGGAAATTATTAGACACGGTTTACTGGTGCAAGGAACATCAGGGGCATGCTGACATTTTCCCGTTGAAGCAGCCCACTTACAATCTGATTGCAACTTGTTATGGTAACCACATTAAATTCCACATTTTTGTTTATTTTGATTGCAAGGAACATAAGCAGCAGCCATATGGACTGCTTGGATTTTACCAACAAATAGGATACTCTGCTATTTGACTGCCTCTTGCAACACATTCTCTTCCAAAATCCAGACTGGAATTTGCCACAAAATGCTATGGCAATGGCTTACTTCTAATCAAAACAGGTTTCCTGGCAACACATCACTCTTAAATGATTATTTAGGCATTTGGAAAGCTACCATGTTCTGCCACGGAGCTGGTCTGAAGCTAAAGGCATGAACCAGTATTTACATAAATTGGTATGCCTTGAAATCCATATTACTCCACCACTGCTGGTAGATGCGTATGATGTTGGCCCCAACTTTTTGCATTTAAAGGTTTGTTCTTTTGTTTTTGAAAACTTCAAAAATCATTAAGCACAGGTAATGTGTCCAATTAACATGCCTCTTATAGCTTTTTAAGCAATAAGCAATGTTTTATCAACAAAATAATATATTTACTAGTAGATGCTAATAGTTCTAACAGTATCTCAGAAATAAATACAACTTATGGATCTTACAATATGAAGAATGTTTGCCACTGACCCATTCCAGTTATGGAAACCCCAGTCCACTGTCATCAACAAATGGTGCAGACAGCAATGTTAATATGTCAGTCTAGGTGCATTTATTATTTTTTTAAAAGCAAATAAAGATAAAGGTTAATGTAAGGCAGAGCCTGGAGGGATATTTCATTTGATACTCTTCATCTTTAGTATTGGCAGACTGCTGCTTCTCTAAAGTTCACTGTGCATTTCGGGCTTTTCACAAAGACCTGAAGAAGGAAGGACAACATTATGCATTGTTAAAGGATGCAACTATCCAGTTCTATCACAACAACAATACAATTTTTCCATTGGTTATGTTTCAGAATCCCTCAACCAGACTAATGCAATAAGGGCGTGATCCTCCGTCTGCTTTCCTAGAAGTAAGCCCCACTGAAGTCAAAGGACTTACTTATGTAGTCAGAAAGAGATCTGATTGCATAGTAAATGACTCATCATGGTTAGAACTATGTAAAATATGCTATGTCTTGGGATCTATTTTGCACCAAAGAGCTGGTTAGCATAGAAGTTTTTCCCTTTGACTTTGATATCAAACCAGTTAGTTTTTGCTGCTCTTGTGTGGCTGTTTAAAATACTGCAGTTTTTTTTTTTTTTTAATGGATGGTGGATCTGCACAACTTTGCACTTTCATGATGGGCTGGGTTAAGTACTAAAGTGCTTTAAAAGTGGAAAGCAGTGCTTTGGAAGTGAAATGCAAATTTCTCAATGGGATGTCTCAGGAAATATTTCAAAGATGACAACACCATCACCATTTGAAATTGTTTCCCTCTGTTATGAACAATACAGTTTGTTTTCCTTCCATTTCTTTGCCCTCCACAAACATCTTCATTTAAGAATTCTGCTGGAGTACAAATCAGAAAGGCCCTCCATGCTTAATAAATGAACAATTTGCTGGGCACAGATGAAACAAACACTGTTTTTACCTTGTTGTCTACGGTTTCTGCTGCCTAACAATTATTTAAACATTTTGGCTACCTTCTCTCACCTCATTATTTGACAGTAAATCATTCTGATGTTCATGGGACTTATTTATAAGTAGAAGTAAATACATCTAATGCTTAGAATTCAACTATACAACAAGAAAATTGGGACAGCATTCAGTGGATCTCTTCTGCAACAGAAGTACCTTTCAGATATGCCAGGTAACCCGTGCATATCTACATACAGTTTGAGTTTTTGTGCTGTCTTTCCTCCAAGGAAAAGAAGCCAACATTTGAAAGTTAAATCAAAAGTAGACAATCACTAATTTAAAAGAAAAAGGCAAGAAACTGCTAAATGTAGCTTTAATTACTAAGATCGTCCAAGCCAACGCTTACATTTACAGAAGAGGGCTGTCACAAAACACTTTATTTACTGAAATTTTCCAAAGGATTAGCAAGAAAGATGATTATGAAACTGTGTATGGTTTCTTTTAAAAGATCATCCATAAAGAGAATACATCTTCTTTATTTTTTAAATCCCAGAGAAGGTTATTACATCCCAGAGAGGTTATTATTGAATATGTCACATGATTCATGTATTGACACAGAGCTGTATTATTTAGAACTCTCTTGTACTGCTTTGGGATTGGCACATCATCCTGAACAGCAATTCTCAGTAAGGACTAGTCACCTGGAAAGTATCAACTTTCTAAGCAGTGCTGTGAGAAGAATAATAGATGTGTTGGAGCTAGGTTGACTGAGAGGAGGGAAGGGGAAGTGGAAACATCAGGCTTTTATAGAAGAAGGGAAGTATTTTTCTACCCTTGTGTGATTCAAAAATGCATGAATGGTTTCTGCTCATGCTTTCTACATACATAAACAAATTCACCTGTGGGATGAGAATGGAAAATTTCAGCCAAAGAGAATAATTTTGCAGAACTATGAGCATGTGAAGACGATTAGTGCACAGAAGTCTCTCTGTTACCTTAATGATAACTTTGGGGGGCAAGTGGAAGCTACCGCAGTGCATTTTATTCCAGTGGTAAATCAACTGACAGAGCTCCATACGCTAACCTGGAAGATCCTTGGCCAACTTCATAATTCTAATTGCAATTAACAGCATAATTGCCACTGTGCCCTTTAAAGGGTCAGCTAGAAACTAATGAGATAACATTGGTTTCTTATGTAAATCCACTTGCTGCCTCCTTCCACTTCCCCAAAATCTTTCAGAGGAACAGAGTGATACATCTAGGAGCAACTGTTTATCCTGTGATGTATCAACACTTCGATGATGACATCAGTCCTATGATAATTTTCATCTTCCAGCTAATGGCTAAACTCTTATCCTGAGAAATATTTCTCAGTTCCTGGGGCAGGGGGAGAAAGCAGGGAGGAAATTTTTTAAAAATGTATAAAGTGTGTTTCATCCTTTTTGATTCCTTATCTGGGAAAAGTATAATATAGAGATTTTGAGTGAGATCAAAGAAAACTTTTTGACAGATAACTGATCCACGGTTGTCTGTATCAAACAGATTCATCATTTTAATACACTTCGTTGGAGGGTCCCCCCCAAAACAAATATCATGTAAACGTGTACAGATATGCCAGTATATCTGTCTAATGAAAAGCTTCTTGATTTTGACACACCGGTAGCACTAAGAGCACATATTCTTAGGGAGTTGATGCAACTCCTCCATAGATACACAAAAGCTGTGCCTCTTAATGTATATACTTCCCCATCATACAACAGAAGAAACACAGAGCTGTTCAACTCCATTGCAAGTCACTTTCCCGCCAGCCATCCCAAACATGATATATCTGAATGTTGCTTTTTAAAGCACTTCAGAATGCTATTCCAGGGTCTGTTTGCATTTTTGCTTTCCAGTGGAATTCACAGCTCCACAATTAGTTTTTTACTGTAGGCAAAGCCTTTTAGGGGGCCATTTGGGTGGCTAAAAAAAACATTCCATTTTTTCACAAAGCTAGGCATGCATTTATAATAGTATCTTGAACAGCTTCCTACACAAACTGTGGGCAAATGAGAATGACTGCCAGGCACTAAAACAAGCTCTCAACAAAGATGTAATACCAATAATTCAGTTGGGAAATGAATTATATATGTACAACTTAACATAAAGATTTCACCATATTTTGTCCTTTAGCCCTTGCTATCCACCCAGTGCATCTGTGGAATGATTTCTGGAGAAAGCCACTTTGCTCTTCTTGCCAAATATGATTCTCCTGCCAGTTTTGGAACCAGATTCTCACTTGACCCATGGTTACATTAAGATAAATGCTTGGCTTTCTAAATCTTAGTGATTTTATTTACTTCCAGTGATGACGATGAAGAGGAAGGTGCTCTGAATATTTTAATTTCCTAAAGCTAAGTAGTTTTTATTTCTCTCCATTTATGATTTTGGGGATTTCAATTAATTTGAATAACAACGTGTCATCATTTCTTCTTCATTTTAATCTCTCTCTCAGTTTAAATTAGCCTGCTTTATTGCACGTAGAATATGTCCCCCCCCTTATTCCTATGGAGGAAATGGTAAATATACTAGTATGGTTGCTTGGTTTTCTATCTCCCTTGCAATTCTGGGGTTTCTCTTTAGCATGTCTGCCATGTTTGTAGTCCTGGGAGATTTTTTACAAGGTCACACACAAGGACTGATCTATTCTGCAATTGCATTTTATTCTTTCCTATAAATCTCCATCTAGGCAAAAAGTGAAAATCTGCTGTTACAGTTATTGTTGCTATTATTATTGTTGTTCTTGTTTTGCAAAATGTTTTTGATAGCTTCTCAGAAACTGTAAGAACGTATCTTTGTCTCTAGTTGCCGTGAAGCCCTCCCACCTTCCTTCTAGGTGTATCCGCTGCATTTTGCCACAACTCTAAACACACCATCTTTGTTGACCAATTTCTTTTAGCTGGATTCATTTCTAAACCAGCATATGTAGAATGGCAGTCTAGCCCTACAGTTCTAAATACTTTTCTTTGGAATGGACTCCCATGGTTTGTGATTAAAGTTAACACGAGTTCTCAGGAAGCAATTGATTTCAAGTGAACTGCAATGCCCGTGAGTATTTTTAAAAGGTGGTTCTATGCTTTCATAAAAATCAAAATCTGATTAAGGTAAACCCTTATTATAAATCAAGCAGAAAAGATCGCAAAGGCTTACAGCTACTGTTCTAGCAACATGCATGGTTACTGGTTGGTGCTAAGTTCTGCTAAGTTCAGTACAACTGATGTCCGTGTAAATGTGCACAACCTAGGTAACCTCTCCTGGCCTGAGCCTTCATAAGCAAAAGTTCACTTTGTCAGATGCTCCAGGAAAAAAGATTCATTACATTGGCCTTTAGCATAAACGTGCAACTTTCAAGACACTTTTGCTGCTGTGTGATAGCAGATTACCTCACCCTAAAGCTACAGGCAAGCAGAAGAGTTAGATCAACATGCTCCTACCATGATCTGTTTCTTCTTGCTCTATAACATTAGTTTCTTTTTATCTCCCTATTTTGTGGGGAGAGAAAAACTTTGACAGAAAAAGACAGTTTGTGGCAACTCCATGCAGTGCTGTGAGAACCATCTTGGCTGATTGCTTTTTCTACTATACTAAGAAGAACTAGTATAAATTATAGAATGATCAAGAGAAACCCGGTTGAAAGCTATAATTTTAAATAATTCATCTTTCTGTGTTGCAATGAGGACTTTTTGGCACTTAAGAATCTCACTGTTAGACTTTTCCAGGCCTCTTAAATATTTACTTTTTTTTTTAACTTCTCTCAAGCACCCCAGAGTTATGGCATCTTTTATCTCACACTGCTAATGTCCTTTATACTTCCAATTAATATTAGATCTTCAAACTTTTCAGTCTTGTATTAATATTACAAGTGTTGGTTCTTAGATCAATATTTTCATACATACCTACTCACTCAGCCTCAGGATCTAGAATATTTTTACCAACTGCGATGGACTAGCACCACCACATTTCTACGTATGCTTACTCAGAAGAAAGTCCCACTGAGTTCACTGGGATTACTCTGAGGAAAGTGTATACTGCAGCTTAAATTTATTTAGAATTTGGTCAGGGAGGAACATATCAGCAAAGGACAGAATGCCCATTTGGTCTTAGATATAAACACACACAGCTAGAACCTTTATAAACAGATGGCTAAATTTTTCCATGGAGGTTATTTAACTAGTTGCTGTTTCGGCTAGATTTTTTTTTTTTGAAGGGTGACGCCTAAACTTTGAAACCTATCTTTGTAAACAAAGAGTTCACAAAGTGCCATTTGAGCAGAAATCAACCTTGAAACTGCTCAAGGACTAGTAGCTTGCCAAAATGTTTTTGCAAGCAATGTAATGTTTGATAGAGAGAGAGAGAGTGAGAGGGAGATCACAAAAAGGGAAAGCACTAACCATCAGTTATAGGCATAGTCTAGCTCCATTAAAAACATTAGGCATTTTTGCCATTGGCTTCAGTGAGCTTTGAATGGTAACCTCAGAGCTTTGAGCATAACGGACGTTTTCATATTTTTAATAAGTTGGATGTCTAGTTTTGAAAACTAATTATAAAACTCATTATATTGTGGGGTTAAAAACGTGGCACTTGCCAGACTTAAGGAAAATGCATAGCACACGGCCATGACGTTTTCTTTTTTAAAAATGGTGGCATGTTGGAACCAGTGGCAGAATTTACGCGCAGATGCTAAATTCAACTTCTCACCCTCTCGCTCCATGGAAGTGCAATGTCAAAGCTGCTTCAGCCTACAGAGCATTATTTTTTTTTTTTTAGTGCTGCACCCGAGCAATACAACTGGCTTGAGGGGGGAGGGAAGGGGGAAGAGTTTCTGTTGAGAGAGAGCACATGTTACATCAGACACAGTACCTGATTTTTCAATGCACAGCTTGTCAGCCAGAAAGTCTGCCTCCTGGGCGATAAGTGAGAATATTTCATCTTCATACTGTTCTATGATAGTTTCACACTGAAAGGGAGGAAAGGAAAAAAATATCACAGTAGCTCTCTAGCAAAGAACTAAACAAGGCCGTTTACAGGCAGCAGTAAAAGAGTACAGTGCCAGGAAGACTGCTAGGCGATGTTGGCTCATTGCAGCATACTGATCAATTGTTCTAATTTATTTTTCCTTTGTAATTAAAAAAAGATTGAAATTCCACTAGATGCTAATTTGGGCTCCATTTTCCAGAAAACAGTCCTTCCCTTCCATTATGAGAAATTTTTTTTTTAATGATCACACTCAAATTGAAAACGTTTCCAGTTCATTCAGGCTATTTTCATTTTGATACAACGGGAAGAGGTTACTT
Source organism: Iguana delicatissima (assembly GCA_948472985.1). Classification (NCBI taxonomy): domain Eukaryota; kingdom Metazoa; phylum Chordata; class Lepidosauria; order Squamata; family Iguanidae; genus Iguana; species Iguana delicatissima. The sequence continues at coordinate 151,064 of CAOKZL010002216.1, read as the reverse complement.
CATGATTTTATATATTTACCTTATAATATATGATAATCACAGTATTTTTACTATATGCAGAGACACATTCATTTGTGATGTGTGCATATACTTGGGGAAATGCATATGTTTGTGAGTGTATGTCTATCCTATATATAGACATCCACTATATATATATATCTATATATATATATATATAGGCTCCACTTTTAAACAAAATGCTAACATTTTTCAGATTGTTAAATGTGATGATTGATTTCGGGTGCTACCAGCTAGTATTCTGATCTCCTGGGTACAGGGCACCGCCCTGGCAAAATCTGTTTGGAAGGCAGAGGGTAAAGCTTTGCCCTCACATTTTATCTACAAGTTATGGGTACAAGCCTCCATCCCCTAACTCCAGAATGGGTCATCGTAAAGGAGGCAAGGACTGTAGAATGTATTTTAAAAAAACAACAAAAAAGGTTTTTGTCAGGATACCAAAAACCTACAGCAACAGACACCAGCTTTTACACAACCGAAAACATCGACAATTTAGGGCTCAGTTTCAACATATCAAACTAAATATGAGATCTTGAAGTGCAAGAATAGATTTTAATGTTTCAGAAAGCAAGAGCAATTGAACCGGCCAGTTCTGTATTAATGATTTTACAGTCTTGGCAAAGCTTCTGAGCTCACCATAGTACAGCAGAAATTTCATCTGCATGCCACTTAGGGTAAAATTAAGTAGAAATACTTATACCCTTGAAACAGATTGGATTTTGGACTAAGGTGCAAATCTATCACCAGTTTGTTCTTTCCTTTGTCTGCTTTTTTAAAAATACAAACATAGCAGCCATTTCATGATGCACAATGATGTGTCATACATGAAGGCAAATTATTTTTATTTCTCAAAGGAAGAAATGGGTGTTAGGCCAAACTGAGGAGCTACACTCTCGCTTCAATATGCTCTAGGCCCTTGTTCTAGTTCAGTACGTGTGAAGTCTTTCAATAAGGCCCAAGGATGTGAAAGGTGAGGAGATACCATGCCTTTTCCTCTCTGAACAGCAACAAATATTCAAAATTTGTTGACATTAATTTAGATTCTTAACCCAGTATCAGAGTTGCAGCCACTTTACAGAAGAGGGTGGCAAAAACATTTCCTGACTGCCAATCTGTATTATTGAAAAATAATTGCCAGCAAACCAGGAGCTGCAGTTGTTGTTGTTGTTGTTTTTAAAAGATTTTTTTTTAAAAAAAACCCAGAACAACAGCCTAGAAATAGACACCTAACAATGTCTATATTTGCAACAAAACTGTTGTATTATAAAATATTAGGTCTGGTACGTCATGATGTCCCACATTCTATGAATCATGCCATAACATTTATTAACAATAAACTAGTGCAGAATTAAAAAACATAGTAAAAATTTTTTATATATAAAAAGCCATGGGTTTACATTGGGTGCCGTGATTTAATATCCACCTTCAAACACAATGCTAATAGCAATTTATCCCAAAATGTCACCAGTTCATTATATGTGGTCTTACCGCATACTTCAAGGGCTTATAAGCATCAGAATAAAAGAAGTATTTTTTGTATTCTGCATAGATAGGTTCATCCTTCCTGGGTGCATATCTCTTGAATATCTTTTTCTTAGTTACTGGGTCATCTTGGAGTTGATAATCATTCATCCGATCACATATCTTTTCCAAAACGTCTGTTAAGAAGGTCTCTGATTTTGCAAAAGGAATCTAAAGGAAAGGGGGAAATATAGGACAGACAGATCTATATATATACACACGCACATGTATATGCAAAATTTAAGATGTCACAGAAGGGAGAGTGCAGGCAAATGTAAGTACTGGTTTCTTAACAGAGATTGAAGAAACAGAACAATGCTATGAGAGCACTATATCCACATAACTATTGACTCGTATTATATTCAGAATCCGATTACTTTTAATAGTTTGCGACACCTTGATCATCATAAACCACATTATATCACATATATAATTCAAAATGCCGGCTGACTCTAGGATGACACTTGAGGAAAAAGAAACATCTAAGGTTCACCATAAAATATTCCTTTTAAACAGAAACAATATAGTTTGGCATTGTAATCTTTTAGATTTTTAAGCAAATTCAGCTTTTCAAAATACAAGACCTGGCAGATAAAGAGAGAAACAATGTTTCTCCCTGGCCAACATTTTCTCAAGGCAGCCTCAGAAGATTTCTTGATTGGAGTCAGCTTGGCTTTCTTTAACTGGAGCTGAGTTTCTCGAGGAAAGTCTTTCCACCCTCCCCCCAGCCCACGACCAGTCCTTCAGTTGGTCTGCCTTACTTGCTGTTCGTCAGCTCAGATGCAGCTGTTTAATGCCTCCCAGGGGTCTGTACAAAGAAAAATAATTGCTTACAAAAATTTAACTTCTCCCAGGTTCTACTGTTCCAAGCTTTATTTTCAAACAGCTGGTCCATGTCTTCGCCCAGTCCTCTTCCTTCAGAATTCAGGAGGGAAACATATAGACGCTACCTGCATGCTTAGCAAGAGTTGCAACAGCTAGTGCTGCAGGGGTCAAAGAGCACCCTTCACCCTTGGAAACAGGGACAAAAAAAAGCAAAACTTCTCTCTCGTCTAGACAGGTCAAGGTGCAAGATGCGCCTATCCCTGTTGCTTCTTCCGGAAGGGGGCGTGAATTGAAGCCAAGTGCACAGTAAACAACAGGGCTGCATCCTTGGGCCTTTAGAAGATTCCATTCCATCCCCCCTCCACCCTCTGCTGATCAAAGTAGGAAGTTATCATGACAACCATAGTCAAAGGGACTGCATCACAAATGAACTCGATTTCTGCAATGTTGATATATCCAGTCTCCATTGTCTCTTTTCAGACGCAGTATGAACCCTTCCGGTCTCAATGATTACATTACAGAAGCACTTTCATATGTGTGCTCCATTTACACAAAGGAGTTCCTTGCTTCACGACCATCTGGCTACAAATCAGATAAATAAAGGCAGGAAAATTAAAATTAAAGCTTAGCGTCCCTTCCCTCTCCTTCCTCCCCCTTTCCGCTATACCCCACCTCCTGTGCTTCTTAAACTAGGCCCTTTCATGAGGCCGTCTCCACTAACCTCACCCTCCATTTTGCATTTGGCATCTTAACTTTTGATGAAAAACGAGAGAAAAAGGAAAAGGTAAAACCTCGCATATCAGGAGTGTATAATAAAAGCACTTGGGCAACAGGAGTTTTGTAGGTGTGTTGGATGCAGATTTCAAAAGCTGTACCAAAGTGCAAATAATAAATTAACTATTCAAAATGTGAGTACAATATAAATAAGCTGTTAAGAAACGTGGCTTAAAAATATATAATCAAGAGCAAAACATTTGGCTTCTGCCCTCTTCAGCTGCCAAAGATGAAAGAAGGCAGAAACCTTCATCTTTGGCAAGTGAAAAAGAAACTGAAATGTTTTGCTCTTGATATGCATTTTAAAGTTCTGTTTGTTGACTGCTTCAATGTGCGTGCATATGTATCTCCAGTGATTGATGGCATCCTTCTTGGATCTAGAACAAACTTGCGGAAGAGTTGTTGGTTTGCTTTTTTAATCACACAAACACAGTCAGGGACACACAAGCACGCATACAGTGACCAAATGGCATGCTTCCAAAGAGATTAGCTAAAACAGACAATTCATCACAACCTTCTCCTCTCTCTTCCTTCTGACTTGGGGTTAAAGAGCCAAACACCCTGGTGTTGTCTGAAAGTCAGTCCCAGTTTGATTTCTGTTCAGCTTGATTTCTTATATTTGGGTTCAAACTGCAAAAATAAATGAAGAGGTGCATGTATGGATTTGTTTTTGAAGTAAAATTACAGTGTCTTCATTTTTTTAGGTGAAATTTTGTCTTATACTCATAACAGAGGCAAAATATGTTGAGGACACACAATGCAATGATAGAGTGAGTATTAAAGCTGAGGAAGTTTGGTCTGAGATGCAATGGAGTACAGCTAAGGCCTATTTTTCTCGCCGTCACAGTCTAATACAGAGTTCAGTGATTTCAGTATGTAAGCATGCTTAGATATACATTGGATTGTAAGTCCAATTAAACTCAATGGCTGGTACTTCTGAGTGAAAATGCATAAGACTGTACTTCATATTAACTGTAGCAGATTACTTTTAGGCATTTAAATATAACAGTTGAACGTGATGGGAAGAAATGTAAAATTAAATACTAGTTGTTTCTCAGAACAGTGATTTTAAAATACTTGCCAACTTTTAATAACACTATTTTGGCTACTTTACCAAGCATATGTGAAAATAAATATGTTATTTCAGCAACTATTATTCTATTTTCTGGTTACTTATATTGGATTCAGTGAAAGGAAGTGGAATACTAAAAATACATATTGCATCTGCAGTAAATACCAAAAGAAGTTCCTATAAACACACAGATTGAAACCACAGAATGTTAGAAATTCTGTAATTCAGGGCAAGTCTAAGCATATTTATCCTTTACTAGCATCCCAGACAGTACAGGATTATGCCTGTTTGCCTGTTGCATCAATACATTCTTCTGAGAGGTATACACACACATATATATCAAAAGACAAAAAAAATTACTTAATATGCTGAGAGTGGTGTATATACAAATACCGACACATCTTACACATATAGTATATATGACACTACAAATTGCATAGGTCGAGAGGAGAGCTGCCAATGATTCAGTGTATTGTACGCCTACTTCCAAAATAGTTTATTTTGGAATCAAATCAAGGATTTGCATTGTTTTATGTTCTTTTTAAATAGCCTCATTTCACCTTTAACAACTAGCAAAGCCACCTTTGATTATTCCTTGCCTAAGAAAACCTTATGATATTCATGGGGTCACCTTAAGTCAACAGGTGACTTGAAGGCACCTCCCCCTTGAAGAAATTACAATAAACAGGGTCAGCACAATGGCAGATCATAGTTACAGGCACTTCCTATTTCCAAAATTCCATCCCTTTTTTGAAATGATGAAAGTTAAAGTCAGGATGAAGCATTCTCTCCTTTTTCCCTAAGAAATCTTTAGAAGCTTAAATCCTCTTTCCACTTACACTTGGTGACTGTGACATATGCAGAATTGTACATGAAACAACATATACTTCTGCTGTTTATGAGTTTAGGCTGTCCTTGAACAAATGAAACACATGAAACGCAACCAGTTGATTTCAGCTGGCTCTCTGTTGGCTTTTTCAACAGCCAAGTTTTATTAATGAACGCAACAGGCATTTGTTTGCCTATGAACTGGTGCATACTAAAGAGAAACCAGAGTATACTTTTGTATACTAGTGTAGTCTTGTGGGAGACATACACCACTTTTACCACCAGTTCAACATCCATCCTCCAAAAGTTAAGTATACTATAAAACTGGTTTAATAATAAAAGAAGGGGGGGTACTATTTGGACAAGTGGCAGAAAATGAAAGCCTTTCTTTGGAGACTCTGAAGATTTTGAATGGTACTTGTCAATAAAGGAACTCCCATTGTAGTGACACCGGAGATGTGGGCCTCCATCTCGGAAAAAGCTGTCTTAGAGATAGTAACCTCATTAAAATATGAATAACAAGTCAGCCATCATTGTAAAGAGAGAAAGGCATCTTACTCTATGTCAAACTTTAGCTATAATTAAAAACAACAACAACAACCTCAGATCAACAGATGCCTCTAAAAAGACTCTGTTTCCTTCCCTTGATTGGAGTGGTACAAGTACATTTTAATAGTAGATGGACTGCCTGAAACATTTTCAAATACATTTCCACTGCTGCTGTTCATTCAAAGCATGCCTGACACTTTTTTTTTTAAAGCGGGGGAGAGGGGTTGATTTTCCAATAATTCAAACTGCTGAAAGAGAGGTAGGGGGGAGAAGCGAGTTAATATCAACACACATAGCCATGTGCACAGAGAGACAAATCAGTTCCAGGAATTTTTTTTTAACCAATTTTAAGCCCCATGATGGAGCATTTATTACAGGCTACAGAGATGACACCTTCATAACCATCAATTACAAGGGAGCTCATGAGCCAGTTCATTACTGTGTCTCTGCTAATCTCGTTTTAAATTTCTGCCTTGATAGAGACCATAACCAGCCAAGAATGCAATTGGGTGGTGGATTTAGGGTAACAAAAATAAAAATGCAATGGCTGGAGATGGACATCTTCCAAAATTCAGATTGCCAGCCAAATATATATTTCTTCCAGCAGCAGTTTCCTTATAAGAGATATTCTCTCCTTCTTCCCCTCTCCCTCTCTGCCTTCTCTTCTGCCTCTATTAGTGTTCCGTATGTATGAATTATGCATTCACGCACACGTATATACATATGTACAATCAGCCATGTATATAAGTATACATGTCAGGGAGCCCGCAAAACTTGTGGGAGCAGAGGGAGCCATTTCTGTGAATTTGGAAACAAGTATTTTTAAAAAGTGTTTCATGTAGTTTCAAGACATGCTTTATAATTGGCAAAAAAAGTAGTCCAATCATTTTGGATATTTATTAAGAGTCAATATTTAAAAGTGAAAACTACCCCCTCCTCATCCCGCTTGCTCTAGGCTAGAACAGGAGAAACATGAATGCCGAGCTACTCAAAAGGCTGATGGGATATATAATTAGCTATTATGTTAATTGAATCCGCTGTGAGTTTGTTGTATGAGATTTCTTCATATAATATGCAAATGATCTCCAAGGTTTAGTTTTATTAGACAATATAATTAGAAATCCTTTAAAAGGAGAGAATTCTAATGAGGCATAATAAAGGTTGGAAAAATATGTCTGTTATGTGGGTCTACCACCTGGGTTTGCTTAATTAAAAAAAAAAGAAGGAGAAAGAGAGAAAGGGGGAGACTTTATTTTCCAACAGAAAAAAAATCACAGATTTTAAAGCATTTACTCTTAATGTTAGACACTGAAGTTTATGCCAACTGTGGGGAGAGTGGAGAAGGATACATTTATTTAACCTGGAAAAAAAACAACAGATTTTCTCCTTTTTAAAAAACTGATAATGTTGGTTAGTCAAATGTAAACTTTTTTTTGACAATTAAAAGCAGAGATGAATACAAAATTGTGCTGTATGTGCGGAGATATACATCAGAGACAGCAGTTCATTGAGAAAGCCTTGCTCTTATCATTATTGTGACGGGACATGATCTGAACAGAAGATACTTCCGCTTTTGTGTTGTAACTAATCAGCCTAACTTCATTTACAGTAACGAATGCTGACGTTCTAACATCTGGAATGAAAAGTCTTTCTTGAACAGCAAGACATTTGTGCCCTCTCAGTCAAGAGCTGACTACATAGGCAAGAGTTGCCTTCCACCTCATGAAAGGCCACCACCAATGCCAGCTCTGAAACTTTCAACTTTGTCAGTTTTTGGCATTTCAGGACATCTCCTTCTCATTCACACAGGAAGCAGAGACAAAATATTCAGCATTTAATTCCAGACTCGCTTCAGCAACAGCAATAATGATAGTCTGCTGTGTTATTTTCATAATTTAATATAATGCAATAATTTATGATATAGGTAATCTTGTTAATAGAGTATTCACCCTCTTTTGTTTTAACTACACATCTGCAGCAGTGTACAATTGATCCAGAAGAGAAAAATCCTATAATATCACATCTGATGAAGTGGACTGCAGTTCATGCCTGTTCCATGCTACTGTTAAAAAGTTTATCATTCTGTTATGCTATACAAATCAACATGGTGGATCACAGAAATTCCAAACTTGTCGTGCTCTTTAAGGAAGACCACAGTAAGATTTAGGACCCAGTCTATCAGCTCCTTCAGATACCTCCAGAACAAGCATTTCAGTTTTGTTTAAATTTATTTTTGCCCTAGAAAAGTGCTTCCCAGCTACCCGATGTAGTTAGTTTTCCCAATGTGCCAGGGATCGATATCATATTGGTGCTACAATTTTTTCTTTCATTTCCTGGAAACTCACCAGGGCCTAGCAGACAATGGCTCATGGACTGGCACTGCCACTGCCACGTTGAATAACAATACTCTAGAATGCATGTTTATGGAACATTTTTTGACTTGGGATCATTTTTGTGGAAGTTTGGGGGCCACTGTCAAACTTTGACTTGAAGAAAAAGTTGTTTTTTGTCTACCTTGCATGGAATGTGGTGTGGAACAATTTTTAAAGTGCAACCAAATATTTGTTTCATCCAAGCCACACAGAAAATCATCGAGATTAATCGGTAAATTTTCTAGAGCCAAATCAGTTAGTCAACTTTATTATGATCACAGATCACTCATAAAACCAAGACAAAACAGCATATATGGCAGGGGGGGGGAGATAAATTTCCCAGCATCTGTAGAGTTATCTGGGTGTTTCCATTGACCTCCCTGGGCCAATCAATGGCCATCTGGGGTGAGGTAGAGCTACCACTGATTGGCACAGGGAAAAGGCCACCTGCCTACCTATGCTTGTACAAGGAGTGTCAGATATTTCCTTGCATGAAGGTTGGAAACACTGCAACTGCTGGGAGATACATGGCTACAATGCCCCTCTTGGATCCTAGCCTTAAGTGGGAGAAAAGTGGGACATAAATTGAATAAATATAATAATCCTAATGCTAATTAGAATTGTAAGCAGTTCTATTAATCATAGAGATTAATAGAGAGAGAGCCAGCATGGACTACGACCCTTGGAGACCAGGGTTTGGTTTCCTGCTTAGCCATGGAAACACACTGGGTGACCTTGCGTATATCACACACTCTCAGCCTCAGAAAACCCTGAGATAGGTTTGCTTTAGGGTTGCCATTAGTCAGAAATGACTTGAAGGCACACAACAAGAACAATTATGTAAAGGAGTGATCAAACAGAATGTTTTATCTGTCTATGAAAGGAGATTGATTTCCAAACTCCAGAGCCACCAAGGGAACTTATTATTTTCAGCTGGGCATTTCTGAAACTATTTCCAAATTATGACCAGCTTTTTTCTTTCTCAGTCTTTCTCCATCACATACAGGAATTGAGGATGCAGAGAAGTTAAATCAGGACCTTCACTCAGCAAAAGGGATGGCATTGCCCCTTTATGGGTTACAGTCTGGATTTGGGAACTTTCTCTCCATAAGCTGGTGTTCATTTAAAAAAAAAATCACACATTTAGTGCTAGTGTAATGACAGTGCCATCTGTCATGGATCTCAATAGTGCTGGTTTCATTTCAACCTTTTAGGACAACTCTGTACAACTCCATATAAAAGCAGGAAACCACCCAAGCATGATCCCAGGCAGAGGAAGCTTAGCTATCCAGGGAATTCAGAGGGCAGACTGAGACTGCAGCAGGGCTGGATTGTTGTACCCCACTCTTGCCATAAAATCAGTTGTATGCATGAACAATGGGAAATTGCAGTGGCACAACCATAATGATGTTGGTTCTCCTCTGCCACCAAAGAATCCGTGTCTGGATCCTGATACCAGACCCTAACTTGCCTGTATCTGGCAAGGCATGGGATCTGAATCTGACAAAGTGCGCAACAATCCATGAATGCTTATGTTGTATAAAACTTGTCAGTTTTTGTTGTTCTTGTTGCAACATATGAATATGGCTATTCTTCTATTAATTATTGGAGCAGACTTCCACACCATTTAAGACATGGCCAATAGCTCCATTACAGTGGGACAGTGACTCTATCATCAGTACTCAAGGCAGATCTGCCTGCAGCTCCCCCAAGCGTTAGCTATCCAAGTGCTGAAGCCTGTTCTCAACATAGGTTCAGCACCTGGATAGCACCAGTAATACCTGGAGTTGCTGCAGATGAGGCCACTGTGAAAACTGAGAGCAGAATTACTGTTCTACAACAATGAACATCAGCTGTACCTGAGTACTTTCAAAGAAGAAAAATTGCTACACAACTAAAGTGAAGCCCCAATGATTTCATCTGAAGAAACTCATGAGTACCTGGAGAAATCTATAGGGCTTTAAAGTACTGGGGAACATCCAGTAAATCATGCCCCATCAACAGTACATTTTCTTAACCATTTGTGACTCATGCTTACAGTGATTTTTTTCTTACTGCTTATTTATTAATCATTTAAAAGCTATGGTCCAGCTCCAAACACTAAAAACAACAATGAAAACATTAAGTTATACACTACTTCAACTAAAAAGTCAGTTGATTTACTCCTTTCGTGTGCGTTGTGACTTGTCTGATTAACATATTGCTTACAGTCTCTAATGGGCACTCCAAAATTGGCCAACACGTGAATAATAAGCAGATAATAAAAGCAAAAGCAGAGCAATCAAAATGCAAACTATTTCTTCCCCCATTTTGAACTTCCTCTTCTGGAGATTCAGTAGCAAACTTTTTCAAGAACGAGGCTAGCGAAGAGCCAACAGGATATACAGACCTCCTGCAGTGCTAATAACGATTATGTCAGTTGTCATAACATTAACCAATAAAAGAATTGTACATATATTTAAATACATTTCTGTATGCATTTATACATACAGGTCTTTGGCTATTTGACATGACATACGTTCTGAACAACAGTGTGTGTTTATTAGCACTGTATGAGCTCTAGTTGTTTGAAGAGACAGTTGAAGAAGCCTGAAGCAACTGTCACACACAGGGAAGTATTTTCAGACTGGAGTTTCTCAGGATGCTTCCAGACAATGGCTCTTGGGGTGGAGGGGGCAGGAGATACAATCAAATCACTGGGATTCAGAGTGCCTAAAACCAGCAGTCACTAGTGCAGCTCTTCCTACCTTCATCCCCATCAAAAACAGCTGCTTGGTCAAAAGACAGAAACTCTTGCTTACTGCAAAACCAGCAGTGGTGCTAGCAAATTTCCATGTAAGACCACATTTTTGTTTAGCGCTACCGTTGCTTTCCCTTCCAGCATCACTGGAGGAGGCACTGACCTGGAAGCACAAGCAATTGGAGAAGATCTGGAGCTAGTAAGATTATACTAATCCAGCGTGACGATTAAAGAGAGGTTTACGTTCCAAATGGCTTTAGTTCAAATCAATTAAAAGAAAACACCTTCTGAAAGAACACAAAAAAGGTTTCATCTCTTCTCATCCCTAGAAGAGATGCAATATCCATGTCACCTTTACATTTTTCTTTTCTACAAATTGAGACAGATCCAGTGCAGGCAGGACAGCACAAGCACACAGAGAGAATGGGCAACCTCATACACATACCAACTGGGTATACTTGCCCCTCTAAATACTTGCCTCAAGGGCCCCTCCCTAAACTGCAAACCCCAGGATTCCATAGGATGTTGAAAGGGGAATAATAGCACTATAACAGTCTAGTGTGGAAAAGGCCTCAATGTGCCCATGACCATGAGAGCCTTGTAGTCATCTTTCACTAGCTCCCCAATCTGCAGCACTTCAGAAACCCTTTGTTGGGGTGCCCTCTGTCTTAACAGATAGGCTTTGGGGTTATGTGCAGTCATTAACCACCATACATTTGAATTCCAGAAGCTATGAGATCAGGTCGCACTCACAATCTCATAAACACTGAACAGGGTTGTTGTTGTTGTTGTTGTTGTTGTTGTTGTTGTTGTTGTTGTTGTTGTTGTTGTTGTTGTTGTGTGGCTTCAGATCAACTGTGGCTTATGATGACCCTAAGGTCATTGCAGGTTTTTCTTGGCAATTTCTTCACAGGAGGTTTGCCACTGCCTTCCTCAGAGGCTGAGAGTGTGTGACTTGCCCAAGGCCAGCTAGTCAGTTTCAATGGTGGAGGAGAAATTCAAATCTAGTTTCCCAGAGTTCTAGTCCAACACTCAAACCACTACAACCATGCTGGCTCTTTCTAGTGAGCAGAATGGCAGTTATTATTTCTTGCTACGTTGCAACTATTTGCAAGAGAAGGGAGCTGGGATAGGGAAACATGTCCATCCCAGTTTCTCCTGTGTTCACCACATTTAAAACCAAGTTCTTGCCACATTATATACAAAGAAATTAATATGCTTAGGCCACTACGTTGCAAGCAAATGGAAGCAAATCTTTCAATTACTGTTTTTTTCCCCCCAAATTCCAAAGATTCAGCTGTTCCCAGCATAAAGAAGGCTATGTCACTTTCCGCATGAGACTGTTATAGTGCTTTGATTCCACTTTCAACATCCTATGGAATCCTGGGGTTTGCAGTTTCGGGAGGGGCCAGCCTATGTTATACCTACCTGTCATGCTGTCAAAAGTGTTGTCAGCAGTTAAAGGTTGCCTCAGAAAAAAAGAGGTAGAGTGTAGTATTAAACATGGTTGAATATGCAAGGATTTAAAGCCAGACATTAAAGAATTAAGTACTCAAACTATAAGCCTGGGTGCACAAATCTGTTCTGTTTTCTCCCATTTTTAAATTTCTTAAACCACACATTCTTGACATCCCAGAGATGAAAATATTTGTACAACCTGGTCTAAGCTCTCAAAAATGAACTGAAGTAAAATTCTCACCCATCCCTAGAGAACAGGTTCATCCCGGACCCTCCCTATTTCCTGTCAAGTACTAAAGTGCCACACCAGCAACAAAGGGTTTTCTAGAAGAGGTACCTATGCTTCAGCCCAGAAAGGACTGCTGTTGTTTCACAGGGTTCATAATAGTTCTGTTACAGAACTCCTGCCAAGCTAGAAGCAAACTTTGTGCTTGGACAACAGAGCAGCAGCTAAAGGAATATCTCTCACTCCTCCTAATGATACTAATTTTTAGGGGTTTTCTTGCAATGTAGACCCTGTAGATCAGCGGTTCTCAACCTGTGAGTCACGACCCCTTTGGGGGTCGAACGACCCTTTTACTGGGGTCGTCTAAGACCACCGGAAAATACGTATTTCTGATGGTCTTAGACTCCATTCCCTCCTTGGTGGTGGTGCGCAAGTGCGAGCCATGCACTCACATCCTCCTGCCCCCTTTGGCAGGAGCACATGCAGCTGCACATGCTCCCGCCAAAGGCGCCAGGAGGACGTGAGCGCGTGGCTCGTGCTTGCGCACCACCACTCCTGGGCCTTTTCCACACGTTTCCTTATCGCGGAGGTGGGGGGTGCCCTCTCTCGCTGCTCCTTTGTCCCACACCTGGCTTCCTGGTCACGCGACCACCCCTTCCTTCCTTCCGCAGTGCAGCCTGGGAGCTGTAGGCTGCGCTGGGGAAGGAAGGGGCGGGGCAGTCGCACAACCAGGAAGCCAGGTGCGGGACGAAGGAGCAGCGAAGAGAGGGCACCCCCTACCTCCGTGATAAGGTAACGTGCGGAAAAGGCCCAGGAGTGGTGGTGCACAAGCGTGAGCCACGTGCTCGCGTCCTCCTGCCCCCTGTTCAGAAGGGACTGAAATCGCTCCCCTTCTCTGCTACCGAGAGAACCTCCCATCTGACGGGCCAGCTTGGGGTGGTGGTGGCAGGACGGGGGCAGGCCCCCTCCTCGCCACAACCCTTGCCACACTCGCCACGGAGGGGGGCACTGCAGAAGGGCCAGGGGGCCACAAGGCGGCGCTTTTCCGGGGGGCAAGCTGCGCCCGGCGCAAAAGACAAAGGCGCTGGGATTGCTCCCCACCCCGGCCAGGGTTGACACTCTGGAAACTTTTCCCACACTGCCCCACCCAGCGGAAATGAGAGCGAAGCAGAAGCAGAGCCTGGGGGGTCCTCGGAGTTTTTTCCCAGGGGAGACGTGCGGCTCCTCTTCCCTCCTGCCTGCCCCCCCGTTCCTGGCCCGCGAGGTGGCCTTTGCCGGGGGGGAGGCATTGTAAATAATAAATAAATAATTTTATGGTTGGGGGTCACCACAACATGAGGAACTGTATTAAAGGGTTGCGGCATTAGGAAGGTTGAGAACCACTGCTGTAGATCAACCAAGCTCTCAAATTCAGGGCAGTACTTCTATATGGTAACTGTGGAAAGCAGGCTCTTAGCAGGGGCATAACTTTTGCTGCCCCCAATGGTTGCACAGATGCATATTGTAGATTCAATTGAATTTTTGCGATCAGTTCCATGATCCTCTTATCAATATCATCTATCAATATTGCACCAATGGGAAAAATCAGTAATTTATGCCAAGTAACCATCCATTTGTACAGCCAACAAAACCACTGACTATGGATGCCAGGTGAAAAAACAGGGAAGGCTCCTCTACCCTTAATGGCTGGGCAGAAGAGAGAATATCAACATTTGGAACTTGAGCAACAAGCATCACTTGTTGAACTTCTCTCTTCTGTACAACTATTAGAGGTACAGGAGCCCTGTTTTTCAGCTGGCAACCCTACAACTGTTTTTCAGCTGGCAACCCTACAACTGACTAATACAGCAGTTTGAAAATAACCATTTTCCAAGTAAGTTTAACACTGACACTCATTTGACACACTCACTCTCTTTGAGACACACACACATAGGCTCAGAAAAGTGTCACTTTTGGACTACAACTCCCAGAACCCTCCAGTCTGCATGCACATATTTGCTGGGGACCGTGGGAATTATAGTCCAAAAGCATCATATTCCTAGTCCCTTGGTCAAACTGGCCATATTCTAACAGACACTAAACTCAGTCTGCAAACTACCAAATTCCTTCTTTGGGCTACCTCTGGTTCCACCCTCTTGTATTCTTCGTGAAATTAAAAGTTTCTAATACCATAACGATATGCAATAGTCCCAGGCATCAATGAAATCAGGAGTAGAAATCAAACAGCCCATGGGTTACATGTGGTCATTAAAGAGTTCCAGTCAGGTACTTGGCATCTCCTCAGACCCCCACCCCCAGGCCACTCCCCCAAAAACTGAGCCCAAGCCCCCGCCTTTAAAAAAAACTACCCTCCAACTACCCTAACTTGGCAGGGACAGCCCAATTAATCTGTTGTCCCACTTTTTTCAGCTGTTTATAAAACATTCCAGTTTCTCTTTCCTTTTCTCACTCTCTTCCTTTACTTTCAGCTTGCTTCAGTTGCTGCAAAATGCAAAAGAAGTTTGCACTCAATCAACTCAATGGAGAAGAAAGGAGCAGAGGTGGCAGAGTCTTGTTCTTCCCAGTAGGCTCAGGCACTGCTGCAACCTCTCCTAGCTTCTCTGTTCTTCCTTATTAGTAGTGTTTGACCACAATCTGATGTTGCTTGGCCACACATGTCCTCATTTTCATCTGTGAGATGATGGACAGCGTGAAAAAACCCAGCTAGGAATGCTGGTAAATGCTCTAAAATGCTTTAATGTGCTGGATTATTTTTTTTAAAAAATAATTTGGATGGAGGGGGGTTTTATCCTGAAACTGCAAGGGCTTTGGAGAAGGCCAAAATAACAAGCAATAGCTCTCCAGAAACAGGGACTTCCCCATTACAGAATTAAAGCCTGCCAACACTATCACATTCTGTATAACCCCTTCTTTACAAAACATGTGGCTTTAAAAAAACAGATCAACCACACCATGATGGGAACCTCCTGGTATTCCATTTCTGAGCTGTAGGCAGACGAGAGGCACCCAATCGTGCCAAGAAACTCACAGATATTATGCAGAAGGAGCCAGCTGGCCACGTATGTGAAAGTCAAGCCAAGATACTTTGTATGGTTTCTGGGTAAGAACACCGACAGCTGAAAGGAAGAGGGATGAAAGGTTTGCTGACATTCCACTCAACCTTAACCATCCTTTATTCACCCCAAATAATGGCGAACTGCAGGGGACTTGGCGCAATGACCCCCATTCATCTCTCCTGTGCAAGCCAGGGAGAGGGAGAATAAAGTGGATTGCAGCAAACACTGCCATTTAATGCCCTTCTGGACAGCCGGAAAAGTTCTTCAGGTGACTGAATAGAAGAGGAGGGGACAGTGAGTTTTGTTGTTGCTGCTGTGTGCCTTCTAGTCATTTCCGACTTAACAGTGACCCTAAGGCGAACCTATTGCGGGCTTTTCTTGGCAAGATTTGTTCAGACAGGGGTTTGCCTTTCCCTTGCTCTGAGGCAGAGACAATGTGGCTTGCCCAAGGTTACCCAATGGGTTTGCACAGCTGAGTAGGGATTTGAACTCTGATCTCCAACACTCAAACCAATACACCGCACTGGCTCTCTGGAAATGAAGTACGGATCCTAGGGATCTGTTGTACCTCAGCAAAGGGCATCATGCAGCGCTGGCGACACCAGGCCTAGGCTGGGGAACACACTGGGGAACACACTGGAAACATATATCATGAACTTGAGGATGGCAGATGATTTCCATGACTTGAGAGTATGCTGTTTATCTAATCTGTGACCTGTTTTCATCTCATTTCCTGGACAGCTAAGAAGTATATATTTGTCTTATACAATATCCTTGTTGGACAAACTTTGTGATCAAGTGCATTTCGTAAAAAACAGAAACAATACTGGTGAGGATACTCTAGGGGAAAAAAATCTTCAAACGCAGACTTTGAAATGAAATATTCTGGAAGCGGGTCATGCTTGCATGCAAACCCCCCCCCACATATGCACACACATGCATGCGTGCGTGCACGCAGACACACATCCCACACAAAAACATACATACAGAAAAAGCTCCTAGGAACAAATTGGAAGCTGCTTTGTGCACTCTCCAAAAATAACCCCTCCACTAAAAAGCCAGAAAAATTACAGCTGGACTTCAGGTAGTGTATCAGTTAGAATGTGTACAATATATGAAAGATCACCATTAAAACAGAATTAAACTATTAGCAATGCTAAAACAAATTGTAACACAACTAAAATGGTAAAAAGCAGTTAAAAACAGTACAATTTAAACAACACAGCACACTCTTAGAAGCCCTTTCCTTAAAAAAAAATCAGAGCTGAAAGCCTGTCAGAACAATAATGTAAAATGTCTTTACTCACCAGGGGAAGAACAGCAAGGAAGGTCATTCTAGCATCCCTGTCCGGAGTGGTGTAGTGGTTTGAGCACTGGACTATGACCCCGGAGACCAGAGTTCGATTTTCCACTCAGCCATGGAATCCCACTGGGGGACCTAGGGCGCATCAGACATTCTCACCCCCCAGAAAACCTCATGATAGGCTCACCTTAGGGTTGCTATAAGTCAGAGATGACTTGCAGGCACACAACAACAACAAGAAAGGGAATTCTGGATCCTTGAAGCCACGACGAAGAAGGCCCTGTCAGAGTTATTCTAAGCCAGAGTTGCACTTGATCACAGCACTGTGCAGTCATTGTGCAACAGGCAGCAATGCCTCACAGTTACTTGTTGCATTGTTGTTTTGCTGTTTGGTCAACCTTGAGTAGGATGACACCATTATGCAACTTCCTAGAAAATACAACCATCCAAGTAATCCACCAATAGAATTCTGACCATTTTTAAAATGTCATTTTTAAAAGCTGACCTCTTAATATTTTAGGCGCACTCCCTTCTTCCCAGTGCAAAACAAACTGGAGCAATTACTCAATTCCCTTTCGAAAGAAATACAAACTTATAACCTTCCACGTTTTTCTGTTCAGGGTAATTTAACCTTGTGGAGAAATAAATATGGCAAACAGATTCTGCACAGACTTATCAGCTATCACTTAAGAGAGACAAAGGGGATTATCACCACAGCTGTCAGGAAAGGCAGCCTTGTTATACAACCGTTACAGGTACCAAAGGTCGTGTTCCTACCGCGGCCTTTGGGGACAGGGCACATCTCTCTAAAGAGTTAAATCCTTTGTGGAAATAAACAGGGCTGAATGATTGATTTAAACAGTGAAAATAACTTCATGGTGGGAACTGCTACAGAGAATGCCAGAGAAATAACACCAGTAACTGATCCATTCCTTCATCTGTGTTGGGTTTTTTTTGGTATATATTTGCCTTATATTTAGAATGGCTCCAACTGAATTTGCCACAGGAGTACCACTATTCCCAAATCAAAACTTGGAAAAGGGCTTGGACTATAATCACATTCGTGTGTGTGCTTCGTGCCTTCAAGCTGCCTGTTGACTTGTGGCAACCCCATGAATTTCATAGGGTTTTCTTAGGTAAGGAATACTCAGAGGTTGTTTGGCTGGTTTCTTCCTCTGAAATACAGCCTACAGCACCTGGTATTCATTCACAGTCTCCCATCCCAGTACTAACCAGGGCTGACCCTTTTTAGCTTCCAAAATCAGATGAGGTCTGGTGCCTTTAGCATATACCTTCCTGCATTTCACAGATGAAAACTGGAACATGTGCGACAAGCAACAACAGAGGTGGTGAAGATGGCAAAAGTTATTAACGAGGAAGGACACAGAGATTAAGAGTGGCTGCAGCAGTCTGCTTTTGGCAAAGGTAAGATCTCAGCCTCTTCATCTTTTCACTTTCCTGCTAAGCTAATTGAGTCCAAAGTACTTCTGCACTTTTAAATCTGTTTGCAGCAACTAAAGTAAGCTGAGCACAAAGCAGGCGGAACTGGGAGGAGGAGAGAAAAACTGGGACATTTTAAAAGCAGCTGAGAAAGTGGGACAGCTCAGGATTAATTGGGACTGTCCCTGAAAATTGGGTCAGTTAAAGCATACCCAGTTCCCAGCCATTAACCATGCAAGCTGGGAAATTCTGGGAGTTGTAGTCCAAAAAAGTAACATCTCCAAGTTTTCCAGCAGATGCAGGCCTTCAAATGCACATATATGCAAGTGATAGTGACACAGTGGAATTAGGGCTTCCAGAGCTATCTTTTCACTATTTAAGGAAGATCTGGTGTATTTTTAAAAAACAAATTGCAAGCTGCCTTGGGTCCCAGTTCTTGGAGAAAAGCAAGATGATGGTGACGACGATGATGATGATGACAGCAGCATAACACCAGTAGCTGCCTGTTTGTTTGTTATGTAGGACTTGTTCCAAGGAGCATAGGGCAGTGGCAAGCCACCTCCTTCCTCCATTTATACCCACAGCCTCACAAGAAATCTTGCCATCATCAAAGGCTGTGCAAATTCCACCTCTTTTGTCACACGGGTCCTGGGTGAACTTGCTTCATAGGAGGCAGTGGTCAAAGGGTTGGGCATTAGAGATACCCAAGGACAGGCACAAGAACTGTTATGGCCTCCCAGATGTTGTTCGGCTGCCCCTCTCAGCAGCCCTAGCCAACACAGCCAATGGTGAGAGATACTCAGAGCTGCAATTCAGAGGTATCTGTGGGGCTATCTAATTCCCACCTCTGCCCAAAAGTAAGGACACCATATGGACACCATGCTTTCACTGTTCCTGGTACTATACTTGAATGTGATGGCACTGTGGAAATCTTTACTAAGCTACTTTCCAGATATAAAATAGGATATAAACATGAATAAACAAATGAATAAACACAATACTGTGAAGTAGGGTAGTCTGGAAGAGGTAGATTAATCCGAGAGCTGGTGTGGTGTAGTGGTTTGAGCACTGAACTATGACCCTGGAGACCAGGGTTCGATTCCTTGCTCAGCCATGGAATGCCACTGGGTGACCTTAGGCACATCACATATTCTCAGCCCCAGAAAGCCCTGTGATGGGTTTGCCTTAGGGTTGCCATAAATCAGAAACAACTCAAAGGAACACAACAACCTCAATCTGAAAATCAGTGACTGGTCTTTGGAGGAGGAACCGAACTCTGAACTCCCAAGCTGTAGTCTAACATTGCAACCAGAAATTAGAAAAAAATATTTTTTTGACCACAACTCCCAGAATACCTAGTTAAGATCATTGGCAGCTATAGCTAAAAAAAAAACTTTCCCAATTTCTAACTCTAACCACTGCACCACATGCTGGTTGCATAACATTTGCCACAAAGGAAGAAAGTTCTGTCACAAAAGCATATGAAGGTAGACTCAGATTTGCCTGTTTGGGAAGATGTTCCAGAGCTGAGTGCCAAAACTTAGGCCAACTTCTCACAGAGACAGTAAACCTGTGCCCGGGCTATACCATTTCAGACTACAGATAGAGGTTCACATATTGTGATGTTCTGCCATACAGTGAAGGAGACAGACTGAACAATATTGAGCCTCCATCTTCTGCTACAGATGCAAACCAGGCACAGAATTCATCCCTCAGAGACAAGTAAGCCACAGTTCCTGGAGCGCACTGAAGCCTTTCTAGTGTAATTTCATTGCGTGGATAGTGTCACTACATAATTTAGTCACTAGAGGGAACTGGACTTAATTGTATTATCATGTACCCTGAAGACATTCTATTCCATCTGATCTTGGAACCTAAGCAGGTTCAGAGCTGGTTAATACTTAAAATGGGAGACTTCCAAGGAGTACTACATGCTGTAGGCTGTATTTCAAAGGAAGGAACTGACAAAACCATTTCTGCGAATTCCTTGCCTAAGAAAACCCTATGAAATCCAAGGGGTTGCCATAAGTCAACAGGGGACTTGAAGGCAAGCAAACAAGCACATTGGGTGCATGTGCACACACGCATGTCCACGCATGCACAGAGACCTTTTTAGGAGTAGGAATTTCCCTTTTTCTTTGTCATCTCTGCGGATCCTCCTCTTTTGCACAGCAACCTGTAATTTTGGAGCCATGGTACAATTTCATGCTTTCCCTTTACTGCACAGCTCTGCCCTGTTTCCTTGTCACCTGGAAATGTGGGGTGGGGGTTGCCTCCTACCCCCCTCACCATATTTGGGGATACTCTTGACCTTTACATACTAGAGTAGGGCAAGGTGGAAACTCCGACTGTTGCTGAACCTGGGCATAAAGTGACGGGGGGCTCTTCCTCCTCTTCTTTTTTAAAAAACCGAAATCTTAGTCATTCTCTTTCCCTCTTCTTTTGCATCCACAGCGTTAGGGTCTCCATTTCACTCACACATAGAGGCCCAACTGGAAATATAAATGGAAACAAAGGCCGTTTCTGCACTAGACAGTTATAGTACTATTATTCCACCCCTCCCTAAACTGCAAAGCCCAGGATTCCATAGGATGTTGAAAGTGGAATAATAGCGCCATAAGAGTCTAGTGCGGAAATAGCCAAAGAATCTTACATTTTAAAAGTAAGGCATTGATTTCATCATAAGGAGAAGCAGAGAAAGGCTATTTCCGCGCTACACTCTTATAGCGCGATTATTCCACTTTCAACATCCTATGGACCTGGAGTTTGCAGCTTCGGGAGGGGCCGGCCGGCCCTCCCGAAGCTGCAAACCCCAGGATTCCATAGGATGTTGAAAGTGGAATAATCGCGCTATAAGAGTGTAGTGCGGAAATGGCCAAAGCTAAGCCTCTTCCTCACCAGTATTTTCTTGCCTCTTTCTCTGGGTACCCAGTGGGGGGAAGCTTCCTGCTCTCCTGCTCCGCAAAGCTGACTCAGGCTCAATTAGTCGCTGGCAGATGAAAGCAAGAGGCTACTCTAATCTGTCTCATCTTTCCCAGAAGCTGGAAGCCTTCCTGTCTGAGCTGGAGAAAAGGCAGGGAAGGAGATTTTGCTTTCTCTGCGTGGCTTTCTGATGAAATAAATACCTCTTTAAACGTAAGACTCTGTTTCCATTTGTATTTCCAGGTGTGTGTGCGTGTGCATGTAAAATTGAAACAAGGATTATGCAACTGGGGCTGCAAAACAAAACAAAAAAAGCAAAGAGGGTCGTTGCCTTCTCCGTTTCTCTATTGTTGTCGTTGCTATGAGCCTTTAGGTGATTTTCGACTTAAGGGCCACGCTATTACTGGGTTTTCTGGGCAAGATTTGTTCAGAGGGGGTTTGCCATTTCCTTCCTCTGAGGCTGAGGGAGGGTGATTTGTCATTGTGCACTGGGTTTCCCTCCAGGGAAAAAAAACCCATAGTTTAAAAGTTGTTCACATTCTTGCACCTCCCAAACTGAAAGGAAAGATCCTGAGTTCCAAATACCATGCCAGATGTTTTATTTTAGCACAACACCCTTTCATAGATAAGCAGTATCCTCTTCGTCCTCCTCATCTAGTTTTATTTTGTTGTTGTATGCCTTCAAGTTGTTTCCAACTTATGGCAGCCCTAAGGGGAACCTATCACCAGATTTTCTGGGGCCTGAGAGTTTGTGACTCACACAAGGTCACCCAGTGGGTTTCCATGGCTGAGTAGGGAATCGAACCCTCATCCCCAGGGTCATAGTCCAGTGCTAAAGCCATCACACCATGATGGCTCTCACTACTCTTACTATGGTTATTTAAAATTAAAATACTGTGCATGTGGAATGAGGAACAAGAGAAGGTTCAGAACAGCCTTCAGGGATACTTTACTTTGCTTCATTATTTGAATGTCCCATTGGAAACGGTCCCAGGTAATGGAAGCAAGGAGGCATCCCTAGGTTCTGCCCAGACGACACCCACAACATCCCCACTTAGAATCATAGAATCCTAGAGTTGGATGAGACCCAGAGACCATCCATTCCAACCCCCTGCCATGCAGGAACATACATCAAAGCACTCCCAACAGATGGCCATCCAGCCTCTGCTTAAAAACCTCCAAAGAAGGAGACTCCATCACACTCCAAGGCAGTATATTCCACTGCCAGACAGCTCTGACCATCAGGAAGTCCTTCCTGAGGTTCAGGTGGAATCTCCTTTCCTGCAGCTTGAATCCATTGCTCTTTGTCCTAGTCTCTGGAGCAGCAGAAAACAAGCCCACTCCCTCCTTGACATGACATCCCTTCAAATATTTAAACATGGCTATTATGTCCCCTCTTAACCCTCTCTTCTGCAGACTAAACACACCCAGCTCCCTAAGCTGTTCCTCACAGGGCATGGCTTCCAGACCCTTCACTATTTTGGTTGTCCTCCTCTGGACACGCTCCAGATGCGCGATATTCTTCTTGAACTGAGGTGCCCAGAACTGGACACAGTATTCCAAATGAGGCCTAACCAATGCAGAGTAGAATGGTACCATTACCTCACTTGATCTAGACACCATACTCCTATTGATGCATCCAAGAATTGCATTGTCTTTCTTGGCTGCTGCATCACACTGCTGACTCATGTTCAGCTTGTGATCTACCAAGTCTCCTAGATCCCTTTCACACGTACTGTTATCCAGCCATATGTCCTCCATCCTATATTTGTGCATTCCATTTTTAATGCCTAAGTGCAGGACCTTACATTTCTTTCTGTTGAAATTCATTTTGTTAGCTTTGGCCCGGTCCAATCTGTAAGGTCATTTTGAATTTTGATCCTGTTCTCTGGTGTATTAGCAACTCCTCCCAATTTGGTGTCATCTGCAAATTTGATCAGTATGCCCTCAACTCCTTCATCCAAGTCATTGATGAAGATGTTGAATAGCACTGGGCCCAGGATGGAACCCTGTGGCACCCCACTAGTCACTTCTCTCCAGGATGAAAAGCAGGCATTGGTGAGCACCCTTTGGGTTCGGTCAGTCAATCAATTACCAATCCACTTAATAGCAGTCCTGTCCAGCCCACATTTTACTAGCTTCCTTGCAAGAATGTCATGGAGAACTTTGTCAAAGGCCTTACTGAAGTCAAGATATGCTACGTCTACAGCATTCCCTTCATCTATCAAGCTTGTAACTCTATCAGAAAAAGAGATAAGATTAGTCTGGCATGACTTATTTCTGAGAAATCCATGTTGACTTCTAGTGATGATGGCATTGCTTTCCAAGTAATTATAACCTGACTGTTTAACGATCTGCTCTAGGATCTTTCCTAGTATTTATGTCAGCCTGACCAGTCGATAATTATTTGGATCCCCCTTTTTTCCCTTCTTGAAGATGGGGACAACATTTGGCTTCCTCCAGTTTGCTGCTTCAGGTCTGCCAACTCTGAAAGCAGAATAGCTCTCATGATTACACATTTGCACTCCAGTTACACTGTAGTTTAAAAGATTACAGTGATAGACACACAAGCTCAGAGAGGCTGTAGCAGTTTCTTTAGCCTGAGCCTACAGGGAAAGGCAAGGTGAGCCTGTTTCCTCCTCTTTTCTTGTATCCCCCCCCCAACTGAGTTACTTGATTGCAAATTGCTTTTTCCCTTTGAATTCATTTTGTAGCCATGGAAATAAGCTAAAGATAAAAGTGAGACAAGCTGAGACATTCAAAAGCACCTGAAAGAATTGAGTGGTATGTTATTAGTCAAGAATGCCCCTCCCAAACAGGGACAGTTGGAGGATATGGAAATGGGTGGGGGCCACGGGTAAATTCCTCCACAATCCTCCCATGGACTGAAACCCTGCCCCAGCAAACCCAGCTACATACCTTGTGGAGTCATAAATCAAAATGGAGACAGTGGTCAAGAAATCAGAAGAAGACTGCTACTTGGAAAGGCAGCAATGAACAAACTAGATAAGATCCTCAAGTGTAGTTATGCCATTGAATACTAATGTCAAGATTGTCCGTGGCATCATATTTCTGATTTCTAAGTAGGGTTGTGAAAGCTGGACAGTGAAGAAAACTGACAGGAAGAGATTCAACTAGTTTGAAACATAGAAGAGATGCCTATGCAGACCACGGACTGCTAAAGGGAGCAATCAATGGGTCCTAGAGTAAATCAAGTCAGAACTCCCTGTAGAAGCCAAAATGACCAAACTCAGGCTATTGTACTTTGGCCATATCACAAGATGCCACATCTCATTAAGAAGGTGACCGTGCTTGGTAAAGTGGGAGGCAGGAGGAAAGAGGAAGACAAGTGGATAGACTCAATCAAGGAAGGCCAAACCCTGGGTCTGCAGGACCTGAGCAGGGCTGTTGGTGAGAGGGCGCCCCGGAGGCCCCTAACTTATAGGGTTGCCATGTGTTGAAGCTGACTTGACAACAGTTAACAACAACAGCAAAAGGCCAAATATACAGTGACTGGTCAGGACCTGGCTGAACACAAGGAACACCAACGGATAGATGGAGCCATCTCACAGAAGATTACTGTGGATGGCCTTCACAAGCCCTAATCATTGCAATCTCTAGCTGTGGCAGAGCTCAGGAACCTACCAACACATGTACAGTCAGCCCTCCACATTTGTGGGTTTCACTTTTGTGCATTTGATTATGGATGGATTATTTGCTGTCACC
Source organism: Iguana delicatissima (assembly GCA_948472985.1). Taxonomy (NCBI): domain Eukaryota; kingdom Metazoa; phylum Chordata; class Lepidosauria; order Squamata; family Iguanidae; genus Iguana; species Iguana delicatissima. The sequence goes on along the minus strand of CAOKZL010002216.1, from coordinate 126,234 downwards.
TCTGCTGCCTCCCTATGCCATTTTTAATAGGAACTGCAAGCCTCGTGAGACTGAGAAACTGCAAACAAGGCTTGTTAAAAATGGTGTGCGGCAGGAGTGGAGGTGGCAGTAGGCCCCACCAGCCACCCACTTCTGCCTCGTGAAGGAACCCTGATGCCTCAAAGGAATTCACGGTAGGTTGAATATCGTGATTGTACATTTTTGTGTGTTAAATATGGTTTGGAAAGACTTAAAGTTGTTCATGGTCTTTCCACTTTCACAGGAGTCCTGTGCCCCTAACCCTAGTGAATGTGGAGTGATGACTATACACACGTTATAGCAAGATTCATCTTTTAAAATTTGGGGACTCTCAAGGGACTACAATGAGGCCTGTAGCAGGCTGTTAGGTGTAACAAGAAATTCAAAAATACTACGGCATCTCTGCTACAAAATAAAAAGTTGACTTTCCTGGTCATTCCAAAAAATGCTGAAGATCAAAGCAAGCCCTTTGGGAAGCCTATACAAGAGAAGGTAGATTGTAGAGTCTGAAATGACAAGGGGATTTCATGTTCCCCATTAGATCCAAATGTTCATTATCCTTGATAAAGACCTGGATTCGAATGCATCTGATCTCCAATTGTTTGTGCCTGAACACCTCCTATGGGGATGGAGTTTTACAAATTAGGAGAGTTAAGCAACTTCCAGTGTCTCCTGAAATACAAAATATGCTGTTTGTTACAATTCAAATTGAATTAATTTGTGCTGATTTTTTTTGGCGTCTCATTACTATACAGTCAGATGCTGTCATGTGTGTCTATTTTGTGTTGGGTTATTTTGGGGGGGGGAATTGCTTTTAGGTGTGATAAATCAGCAGCTCAGGGCTTCTCTGTTCATTATTCATTCCCCGTTAATCAAAGCTTAAAACAATACAGCATCATATGCCTGTATATTGATAGCAAAAAACAAAACAAAACAAAACCAACCAAACAAACAAAAACCTGCTGGAGAATCTGCACTTCAAAATTCTCTTCAAAACTGTAAACAGGTGGCAAAGCTTGGAAAAGTTACATTTTTGGATGATAACTCGCAGAATTTCCCAAGGATACTGGGAGCTGCAGTAAAAAAATTATAACTTTTTCAGTGTCTGATGGGTTGAATAATGTGAACTTGGGAACTTGGCCAAGAAAGGTTTCTTCCACCACTAGTGGGAAGCAGTGGCCAATCCATTTGCAATTTCACCCTGAATATCAAGTAGTGCCCTTTGGTACTGGCCACATGAGAAGAATCAAGATCTTCTAATGGTTTTATGCCTAGATATCTAGAATGAGACCTGACCAGAGATGTGCAAGAAATCTACTCTAGTGGACTGACTGACTGAATGACTATCTATCTATCTATCTATCTATCTATCTATCTATCTATCTATCTATCTATCATATAAAAGTCAAAGTTTGTCTGTTTGTCTGTGTCAGGCGACAACCTCACATAATTGGCTGCCTGTGAAGATTCTATGGAATTGTGGGGATTGCAGTTTAGGGAGGGGCCTTTAGGATTCTCAGCCAGAGACCTCTTGGGCCTGGCCGGTTGCTATAGAGATGAGGCCTAGCAGCAATGAGAAGGGCAGTGTATTCCCTCAGGAACCCAAACCTCTGTATGTTAACAACTCTGAATACAGATTGGATTGGGGAATATGCGGGAAAGTTACAGGTACTGGACAAGACAGTTTGGGGGATTAGAGACACAGGATCTTAAATCTTTCTAACAAGTATTACCGATGAGAAAATAAAATCCTGGGCAATGCCAGGTATATATGCTAGTTTACTGTATTTATATGCTACCTTGCTCCCAGAGTGGGACCCAAGGCAGCTTCCAAAAAAGTTAAAAACATTAATAAAACATTTAAAACAATTAAAAACTTTAAAAACATACATAATTATAAAAACTTGCAAAAAGTTTAAAAAACATCTTGATAAATTAAAAACCCACTTGCTTACATATTATAAACCTGCTTAAATGAAAATGTTTTTTGCCTGCTGCCAAATGGAGAGCAAGGAGGGAGCCCATCTAGCTTCTTGAGAAAGGGAGTTCTAGAGAGTGGAAGTAGCCACTGAAAGGTCTCTCTCCCATTACCTCACCAGGGTAGCTACTGGGATGGTAGCGGAACCAAGAAAAAGCCTTCTTCGGCAGATCTTAGAGCTCTGGCAGGTTTGTGTAGGGAGATACAGTCTTTCAAATAGCTTTCCCAGTTCAAACTGCATGGACTGGATGCAGATCAGCAACACTGTCCATTTGAGCTTCTGCTCATTTCTATATGGCGCTGGACACATCTGATGAAATATACACAACTGAAAAGTACATAGGAAAATGTACATTTTTCTAATGGATGCCAAAATGCTACACAACTCTCTTTAGTCAAGAGTGGGAGATGCTTGCAAGTGATGCTGGTGATTTGGAAAACATGTAGAAAAATGTGCATTCTCCAACAGATGAAAAAGGACAGATCCTGTAATTAAGAGGAAAGAAAACAAGACTGAAGAGGAGCTAGAACAGAGATAGAGGGAGGGACAGGAGGAAGCTTGGAAAGGTTACTTTTTTGGAGTTCAGTTCCCCAAATCCTTCAGCCAGGATGCCTCTAACTATGCCAGCTGGGGATACTGGGAGCTCTAGACCAAAAAGGGAATTTTTCTAAGCTCTGCCCTGGATAACCCACTGCCAGTCAGAGTCTTCAGTACTAAGGCTAGGTAGATGAGTTGTCTAACTTGGTAAAAGACATCTTCCTCCTGTCATTAATTCTGAATCTCGAGCTGACAATCATAAATGTCACATTTGCTGATGTATCTGGATTGGCATAAAGTAGATTTGTCAAACAGCTGACATATTCCAATCTCATAGACATTGTACAATTTGAAGTATAGTGCCAGAAGGCAGTGCTCGTCTTAAAGAGACACTGTTCACCCTCTCCTGTAGGTGCAGTTTCATTCTTGTCTTTGAGTTTCATCACTTCTGTAATGTACTGGCTTGCTTTCGTGAAGCAATACTTGGACACTAAGAAACATGGCAATGAGACAGCAGTCTGTCAAGAATGCCTTAAATCGCTAAGAAAAAGAGATGCTTTGAGTAGACAGAAGCACAGCTTAGAAGAGTTACTTTTCTGGACTTCAAGTCCTAGAATCCCCCAGTCAGCATAGTCACCATACTGGCTGAGATGTTATGGGAATCATAGTCCTAAAAAAGTAACTCTTCTAAGGCCCGAATAGATTTGTCCCATATAGACTGTGGCTTTACAAGTAATTTTCCTTAAAAAGTAAAGCTTTCTTTCTAATCCTGTAGTACAGCTATGTAGTTTTACATCCTGGACTTCATAAACTTGAAGATATCTTCTTATAGGGACCTCCTTCCAAGCACAAAATTAAGATTTTTGTCTTCTCCCACCCCTCCATGTTGCAGCTGTATATTTTACAACCACTTCTGCATTCCTGCTTGCTTAGGGCCAAGATATTTTGCCAGTTCTAAAAACGGAAGAAATCCTCTGAAACAGAGGCCCACCAACTAGGTTTGAATCATCATGTCTTGTCTTATGGAGCTGATCCTTGTACTTTTTCTTCTTTTTCTTGTCATGAGGAGAAGTAGCTTTGCATTTTCTTCTAGACTCACTCTGTCTCAAGGTGTGGAACTTATGGCTGAGATGTGTCTGACAAATCTGGAATACACACCACTGAGATCAGCTGAGATGAATGCCTGTAAGTGAAAGAGGACTATGAAGACAGATGAGAAGAGTGCTGAGAATAACATTGCAGCTGAGGATAAGAAGCAGGTCTGTTCTGTGTTTGACTGAGGAAAATGAGGAAGAGAGGCCTATCTTGAGTTGCATTTTGTCATCCCTGTAGAGCTTCTCACTGGTCAATTCATGGAAGAGACTCTCCTGGTTGAAGGGAAGATCTTCAGCTGTAGCCTGCCGATCAGGTCCCAGTCCAGAAGACCTTAACTATGTGTGTCAGTATAAAGATAGCAGTACCAAGGGCTTTGGCCTCACAGTCTACATGAGGCTAAATGAGCATTGTGCATTGTAAATTCACGGCACTGGGATGACTGCAGCAATGAAGTCAGGTTATAACTTGCTGCCATTGCTAATCACGTTTACTTCCAAATAAGTTCCGTTTGCAGGAAAGAACCTATTTTCAATGAAAACTAAATGAGCATCTGTAACTATGCATGTACCTGGCTAGTTGATTCCTGTTGTTCTCTTACGCCACAGTTCAGAACAGCATTTCTTGTTTGGCATGTCCATGGCACTGGCACAAAGCATGTTGCTGCTTATAGCAATGGCTGGTGGCTCCCACATCAGTGGCGGGGTGAATGCATTCCAGGTTTTGGCCTGAACTATCTAAGGTGCTGGGCCCCATCTCCAAAACAGGTTCAGCATCTTAGACAGTTCGCTTAAAGCTACTCATGATAGGACTGGCCCTGTTGTCCTGCAAGCTCTGATCAGGAAAATAAGGGCTGCTTTATATCAGTTAATTGTTCATTGAGTTGTATAGCATCTACTCCAACCAAGTGACAACAGCTCTCCAGTCAGTAGCTTCATGCAGAGGTCTTATCCATCACCTGATTTTTCTGCATTTGAATTACTGGTAAGTGGTCTGCCACTGAATATCACTGCCACATTGAGCCAATGCTGACTCAGTCACCCTTCCTGGGCCTGGATTGCCAACAAACACACTCGAAAGTTCACAACTCAATGAATGAGTAACTGTTATTACTGTTGTACTGTTAGCAACAGCCCTGACCGGGACTTGCGTGCTGTGGCCTCCCTGGCTGAGTCAATCCACTGGTAATGTGTTCTTGCGCTTTTCATGCTTCCTTCAGTTTTTCCAAGCATTACCGTCTTTTTTAATGACCTGTATTGTCTCATGGTATGTCCAAAATATGATAGCCTACTCATATCTCTATTTCTATCCATATCTCTATCCAGGTATCGCTATCGCTATCTGTCAATATCTGTATCTTTCTATGGTTGGAATCCTTTTTGGGACTTGTGCTTGCATAACAGGGAGTCATATCAGCATGAGCAGTTTTTTTGAGATGTTGCACAAGGAGGTAGCTAGTACCTCACTGTACAATACTTTCTCCTAGTCCACAGGGATGTGCTCACACTGTTTATTCTAGCCATTGCCCTCCAGCGTAAGAGTGCTGCATGAACTTTATATTCTAGCAGTGTAGAATAGGATCTTGCCCTTAGCAACCTTTTATCCATCTCCAACCTTGCCTGCTCCACAAAGGAGATCAATACAATGAAACAGTTTTTCTACATGTGTATGACTTAACTAGATCAGTAATGTCTAGGCTAATAGCATCTGCCAGCATGGGGCACATGGGATTCTTGGAGAGAAAGTCCCTCTCTGTTGATCATGATCCTGCTTCTATGTTCATCCCCCACTCCTGGAATTTTCAGTTCTGAGGTTCCTGAAGCACACCACTACCTCTCTTTATATTCTTTTCATATAATTGGGGCAGATTGTCCTACAGTCACCTATCCTTTTGCTTTTGGATATTCACAGTCCCTGCACATTTATTTCAAGTCCCAAACCAACATCCTGTGAGCTGAATAAATTAAACTAATTGCCCCATGACATGACACAACATTGCCAGTTCAAGTCAATGATCCCCTTGGTGTGGGGGAAAGATGTCCAGAGTCATGGGAGAGCCTGCTCTGAGAAACATTTTGGCTGCAATTCCTCCATTTATGCCTTCTCCCTCAGTGGCTTGGATACTTCTGATTGACTTCTTTTTAGCACCATCTGGCCACAGAACAATCACTCCACTCTCAATGTTTAAAAAGCCCCCTCCAAAACTTAAAAAAAAAAGGTCCCAGAAATGGAGGAAAAATTCCTCAATTTCAAGCTCACAGATTACTTTAGGTCCCAGAGGAAAGAGAAGCAATTTAGTGGCTGCTGGCCTTACCAAGGAAAAGGTTAGAAGATTAAGAGACCAACTGCTGTTTGGATAAGTGGTTGGTAATTGCACTTGCCAGCAATTATGGGCGGCCATGTCTCCCTCTCCCTCTCGCTCTTACCTTTTTCTTCCCTCGTGTGCCATCAGGGTTGATTCTATAGGTCCCTGAATTCACAGTCCTCTTTGGGCCGATTTTCTTTATGTCATAGGCCAGTTCATCTGCAAGGGCCTTACAAGCTGTAATGAGCCAAGAAAAGGAAAAGAAAATAAACAGATACCAAAAAAGAAAAAAAGGGAAAAGGCATATCACTTTCCAAGAAATCACAGAAGAAAACATGTCCATTTTTTGCAGTTCAACAGTTATTGAGGGACACTCATATTTTGTGTAAGAAGGAAGCTAGGTGGTTTTCTTAGTGCATAGTAGTCCTTGTTAGCTATGCAAATAAGCTGGTGCATCTAGTGACTCTTTCATGTTGTAACAACTCAGGTGGAAGCACGCTGTACATACAGAATACAAGAACAGGGATGTTAATAAAACACTTTCAATTAGAAAAGTTACTTTCCAAGCTTTACCTTTAATCCTTCAAAAGTGAGCCAGTTGAGTATGTGCTACTGCAGGCCTAAAGAATGTGTGACATACCCCAGACAGTAATGGCAGTGGATTGCTTGAAATCAAGGAATCTGATAAGATAGAAATTAGACCTTCCCTCCGATGTAGTAAAGGGGGATATATCTTATGTATTGAATGTATGTTGTTGAGTTTTTTCTTTTTTTTCTTTTTCTTTTTCTCTCTTGTTTGTTTTTGTTTTGTTTTGTTTTGATATGTGGTTTTGAATTTGTGAAATTGGTGTGTATGCTATGGTGTATATGTTGTATATGTTGTATGTTGAATTTGTGCTAAATAAAGCATTTATTTTAAATATTAAAAAAAAGAAATCAAGGAATCTGATGGCAATGCCAAGCTGCCCTGTTCTCTGGCTGGTGGCTCTCATGTCAGTGGGGCTGAGCTGTCCAACATGCTGAACCAATTAGATGGGAGAGGGTTCAGTACCTTGGATAGCTTCTATGCAGCCTAGACTGGATTTGCTGTTCCACTGACATGGCAGTCATAAGCTACCATTGTTAGAAACATGTGGACACCTCGATGGCTGATATTTGCTACTCTACAGCATTGCAAAATGGTGTCCAGAAATAGGTACTACAGTCCATAGCCTGGCTTTACTAGGTGATCTGCAAAACCAGTGCTGGGTTCTTCAGTCAGACCAATGACATGTCAGAGTAACTGTAGCTGGATTCATTTCTTCTGGAAAAAGACACTATGGATTCCTATATACCCTTTGTGGGTCCTATTGAGCTCTGTGACATGATCTAGACCTTGACCACTTCTTTTTCTAGACTTTGCTTTGTCCCAGCTGTCTTCTTACGTAGGTGTGACACAGATCCGCAATTGAGATGGCTCAGCAGAGATTCAATACGCTAATTTTTGCTACTCATCTGGAACAGGGAAAATCATAGTTTTCAAGTAAGTAACTTGAAAATCCAGAGCTACTGAGCTGCATTTGACTTGTTAGATCATAACCAATGTAGACATTCACTATCGTAATATGACTAATTTATGCTTTTGCAATCCTCAACCACCCTTGTCCCAATCTTTGTTGAATCTTTTATCCTGGGACTCAGGGAGCACCAGTTGCACACTTGGAGCTAAAGAACAAAATGTGGATCAGGATGGGGCTCACGATGAAGGATTACAGGTTAAAACAGGCATGGTATCTTTATCAGAGCTGTGTGCAATCAGTAAAGGCAACATCGTATCGCATTTGTTTGTGTTATTATTTTTTTAAATATCCACTTTAATCCAACAAGTTTTGAGCACATTATGATAAACTTTAGTACACACAATTGAAATAAAGGATGTCATATGGCACATGGCCGTTATACTCAGATTTATTCAAAACTATTTATAGAGTACAAGTTCAAGAACAGAGAAATCAGTAACTGTTCATGTGACATGCAGTTGCATGTGCTGCTCTGTTAAGCTCTTTTATGCTGTAAAAGAAGAGGAATCATTGTAATACTAACTAGCTCAAATAGCAGATAATAGGCCTGCATAATCCTCAAATAACTTCTCTTAGCCTGTTTTTTTTACCTCTCTCCCTTTTCTACATTATTATAAATTATTGTAATTATGCTTCTAAACTCTATCAGTATCTCCAAAATTTTAGGACTAGGAACTGGTTTCTAACCAATATGCAAGTCTCTTCTTATGAAAGCTAATTTATACATTAAGTGTAAGCCAGTACTTCTTGTATGTTGGCCCCAGGAAGTTATCTCCCCAATTACAAAAGAAACCAGATGGGTATTAATTAGTTTCCAGCCACAATTTAAGGCAATATCTTTTTTCATCCTTCAGGAGCCCTTCACTAGACAATGTTTGGAGTATCCATAAAGACTGTACCTCCATGTACCAAAGGATAAACAAAAAAGGACAGCCATTTTCTCAGCATTTTAAAGAGATAATGTTGGGAGTATCCATATAGAAGTTCTGTACCTCCACGTACCAAAGGATAAGCAAAAGGGGACAGCCATTTTCTTAGCATTTTAAAGAGAAACTATAGTCAGCCCTCGACATTCACCAGGGTTAGAGATGCAGGACCGCCACAAAAGTGGAAAAATTGCAAATATCAAAATGTGTGTGTGTGTGTGTGTCTTTCTGTGGGAAGGGGCCTGAGACACGGTAGGGAAAACAGGCACCCAGGGTCTAAACTAAGGCCCTTTCCACAACTCACCTATTTTTGGCGCTGGGGTGTGGTGCTCATGCGAGCAGCCTCTGGAGAGAGGCTCTCACTTCCCTGCTTCTTCAGCTCTGCACAAGCTTCCTGCTTGCGTGAGAACCCTGCCACTTCCTTTGGCAGCGCCGCTTGGGACCTTCCCAGGCTGCACTGGACAGGAAGCATGAACAGCCCGGCTCCCGAGGTTCCGCACGCAAGGTAAGTGTGTGTGGGGCCCCAGAGTGATGCACGACCGTGCAGCATTTTCAGCTTCAAGCCAAAAATGAAAAAATGCGTGAGCGGTCCCTGCCAGGCCCTGGAGCGTCGTGCAAATGTGAGTGCATCTTGTGGACCGCTCCTCACATGTACGTGATGCTCAAGGGGCTCTTTTGCATTGAAAATGCCATGCGAAAATGGTGTCAGTCAGGGAAAGGAGAGGGAAAGGGTGTGGATCAGCATGGTAGCCCTGTACTGCCTCTCTCTCAGTCATTTCCTTCTTTGGGTGTGGGGGGCATCAGGAGAGGGTTTTTGTTGCTGAGAAATTGGCAGTCTTTTAAATCCAAGTCTCAAGTCAAATCTCAAGTCTCTACCTTCAAGTCTCAAGTCCTTAAAGACACTTTCAAGTCAAGTCTCAAATCTGGGAGCCAACTTTATACCCCAACCTATTTTCCAGATTTTCTGAACAGAGTTGAATAAGGTCACTTTTAACAATTTAAGCATAGCTGGCCCTCCACATGTGCAATTTTGCCATCTGCCGCTTCAGAAGTAGGGAATAGGATCCTTCTTGTTACCCCTTCCCAAAGCTGGAGACTTTTATGCCAATGGACATAAAAGAGTCTGAAGCTTCAGAAGAGGGGAATAGGATCCTTCTTACTCCCCATTATTTAAGCTTCAAAAGCTTTAGAAAGAAGGATCCTTCCTCCTCAAGCCCACATTTGCTGCTCCCCTCTGAGAAATGCAGCCTGCACTCTTGAGGAGAGTCTTGTCTTCTGCTCTTAGAAAAAGTTTTAGAAGGCTCCGCTGAAATGCAGCAGGGACACGCTGCTGAGCAGACTTCAAGCCTGCCTCAAGCCCATTGCCTAACTTGTTTGCTGTTCTCCTCTGAGAAATGTGCCCACACTTTGGGCTTGAGATAAATTGCCATGAGACCAGTAGGCAAAAAGAGATGGAAGTGTTGTTCAGAGTTGTAAGATTTCTGGATGAATGTGTTATGTTAGGCAGCAAGTCAGTCACTAAAAATATACAAGCCTCAAGTCAGTACGTCATTTATTGTTGAGTCGAGTCCAAGTCAAGTCACTGAAGTGACTTAAGTCCAATTTGAGTCCAAGTCAATTGACTCGAGTCTACATCACTGGAAATTGTACTATGAGCCATCTTTAGTTGGGCAGGCAGTGACTGGAGGAGGAGGAGACGAATCAGAGGAGGGTTTTTAAAGGGCTGCATGGCTTGATCAGAACCACTGAGAGGGAAGCTTGCCCTAGAAAAGAAACATCTAAGGAGGAAGATGTTGGAGAAATGCAGAAATAATCAAATCCATGAAAGTCAAACCCACAGATGTGGAGGGCCAGCTGCAGTTTTTTAAACACAAAGTACATATTCTTGGTTATCCAAAAATTGATGAGGCTATGAAACGTACCATTGTGTTATACAAAAGAGTTATAAGAAAGAAGAATAAATTCTAACAAAACAAGATGTCTCAGACTTCCGGGTTTCTGTGAGAAATACAACGTAGTGGCTACTGACAGTTGTCACAAAAGCTGATGTTAAGAGCTATAGAATATCTTCATCGTGTGTAACCCCAATTAAACAAAAGCCTAAATCAAGAGTTAGAATTATGGTGAGAACAAGACACCATCAAGCATGCAAACTCGGCTTTATGGTAGACTTGACCCAATAAAGGGGAAGAAAAGCACCACATCCAATGTTTGGATCAGCCAAAAAAGTATTTTTATGACTCCCAGGACTACACTGCGAAAATGAAATTGTATTTGTAGACAGGTACTGTAATTTCACATTGAAATGGGGGCATGTGAGCATTTCTTTAAAAAATTTTTTTAAAAAACTACCACATCATACAGAGTTTGGGGTTTCCTACTCCATGCCTAAGAACATTGTGGGTAAAATTCTGCCTCGGGAGGTTCCTCACCTAAAAATAATTGGCAGCCAAATTAACTGTGGAAGAAAGGAGGGGAATGAAATATTAAGAGAACTGTTGACAAGCAAACTGTATGCCAAAATATCCACATGCACACAGGCACACACACACTTTGTCACCATCAAATATTAACACACATAACTGGGCCAGCCCCTCTGCATAGACTCCCCTCCTGAGAATTATTTTTGGAAAGAAATGGTGGACATTGTATAGCATCAGCAAAAAAACTAAACTAAACTAAACTAAACTAAACTAAAAACTCCACAAGCACAACTGACAAAAAGTATTTTATTCAAGGCCTTCCTTGATCCACATTGGTAATAAACCACATTTTAAACCCTGCTTCTTCCTGTAACAGCACCATCTGACGACTTTGCAGGCCATGAGCTTGTGAGTTTCAGTGCAGGTACAGATCAAACACAACCACACTCATCACATTCACTGCAGAATTACACACATGCACACACACAAAAAGGCTCAAATGCATGATTTAGAATTTACTAGCAATATTTACAATATTGTATTGTAGCACTGTGGTATTGTATTGCACTGCAGTTTCGTTTTGTCTTGATCATATGTTTGTCTATATCCCTTTTCTCACTTATATGTAAGTATGTATGTATATGTGAAGTTTATCTTTTTACAATAAATATATTTTAAAAAAAGAATTTACTAAGTCCCAAGGGCAACAGAGGAGCAAGAGTTAGGAAGATGCAGATAAATGGAAGAGATGAAGTTGATACCTAGGGCTCTGAAACAAGCAGTGTAAACCTAACTCAGAGATGCAGTGACAATAAGGGATTAGGATTAGGCTCTTCTGCCCCTGGGTCTCAGGGATCTCCTGACAGAGCCATCTGCTGGCAGAATTGTTCTGCTGGCTAAGATCTGCTGGCAGATCAAAAAATTGTCCTGAATTTGTCGGGACAGACGCAATTAATCTTTTTCATCCTTCTTTTTCAGCTGCTCTTACAATGTCCCAGTTTCTTTTTCCTCCTCCCATTTTCCTTGTTTGTCCTCAGTTTATGTCAATGGGTGCAAATGAATTTCAAAGTAAACAAGTAGTAGGAGGGAGAGGAGAAGGGGGCAGAATTTTGTCCCTCCTTCAGGTAAAAGCAAACTGCTGCAGCCTCCCCTAGCTTGTGCATGCTTCCTCATTAATAACTTTTGCCATTTTGACCACACACTGATGTTGCTTGGCCACATGTGTCCTGGTTTTCACCTGTGAAATGTTGGAGGGTATGACAAGGGGCAGAAGCTGTCATTGTAATCTTTCAAGTTCATCCCCAGACTCCTTCCTCCAAGTTTCTTTCAGTACTTGCTGTACCTGACTCCACCTCTTCTTCCACCTGTTCTCTTTTCTTTCTTTTCTTTTGCTGTCTTCTGCTTTCTTTCCAAATCTCACTGTCCTTGACTTCTACCTTTGTTTGTATATCCCTTATTAATACGTCTGGGTTTTCACCCTAGTTTCACCTTCTTTCCAAATTTTCGCTGCATATTTGAGATGGACAGGTAGATAGACACACAGACAGAGAGACAGACAGATAGATGTACTGTAGATGTTGTATTTTGTGTTTATAGAATTATTTTTAAAATGTGTACAACAATATATGTATACATATATATTTTTTCTGTATGCCACACTGACACCTCCAGATATAAATAATCTATAAATGTGTTGTTGTTTGTTGTGTGCCTTGAAGTTGACTTTGAAGCCATCTCTGCACTACACTGTTACAGTGCTATTGTTCCACTTTCACCCTCCAATGCAATCTTGGGTTTTACAGTTTAGGGAGGGGCCTTTAAAATTCTCAGCCAGAGAGCTCTTTGGCCTCAGTAAACTACAAACCCCAGAATTCCACAGGATGTTGAAAATGGAATAATAGCATTATAACTATGTAGTGCAGAATTGGCTTATCTTATGGCAACTCTACCACAGGGTGGTTCCACCCCCCAGGAGGGAGATTTATTCACGGGAGGTTTGCCTTTGCATTCCTCTTACGGACTTGTCCAGTGGGTTTTCCTGCCCAAATGGGGATTCAAACCCTGGTCTCTCGGGAGTCCTAGGCCGACAGTCAAATCGCTGCACCATGTTGTATGTAGTATATCAATAAAAAAATAAAATTACACACAGAGAGTACCCTTCTCCTTCTCTTTAAATCTTTTTTCTCTTCACTTCTGGGATTTTTCTTCCCAGCTGAATGCATGGCATCTCTTTTTCTTGCTTGGGAAAATCTTGTTTCTATAATAAAGGAACAGTGCATTCTAGCACAAAGCAATTCTGCCCTTTTTCACTCTGACAAATTGCAGGTGTTAGTTATTTGGCACGTTTTTAATTAATTTTCCAAGCAAGGGAAGGGAAGGGAGGTGCTTGAGGGTGCCAAAATAAGTATTGGCCAGCCTTGAGTACTATACAATTTCTCCTTATTTTTAATTGGATTTAAATATGTAAATATGAAGGAGGAGGGAGAAAAAGAGGGAAAGGGTAGGATGCATAGGATATGCTCAAAGGCTAGGTATATACAGGGTGGAGTGGGAATATCATTAGCTATTCTGACTCAGCCAGAAAACTTTCTTGGACTGACCCTAATCTTATTTGATCCCTGATAAAAAGAAAGGAGGTGAATGTGATTGGTGCAGAATCAAATTACAGGCGTCTTCCAGACTGCCCTCCTCTTCATCTTCAAGGTCACTTGGGAATTTCAGCTCCAAGATGTGTCCCCCTGGTTCAAGCTTGCAATGGGACCTGACTTTTGGGAGAACATCAGGCCAAGGTTCAGCCTGTCCACCATCTCCCACCTCTGGCCAAAGGAGAGAACTACAAGATGACCAGTTGGCCCCACAAACAACCAGCCTCCACACAATATCAGGGGGAAGCAAGTCAGGGCAATAATAAGCCCAAATCCATACAAAGCAGGGCAGACATCTTGCCATTTCTTCTAAATCAAAACAACTACTGTCCCTGTTGTTTTGTTCTGCAAAAACATTATCTGACAATTCTCATTAAACTCCCTGTCCCAAATGGCTTCCCAGAGGTTTTAAAAGTATTTCTCCTTTTTGGACTATAGCCACTGGCCAAGATGGCTGCGGGATTCTGTTCCCTGCAGCCTCCCAAAGTAACTTCTCCAAAGGGTTGACCACTTCACCTGGCTTCTGTAGATCAAGTTCCTGTTCAAGGCACAAAAACAGCAGGCCAGACACATTTCCTCTTTCCTTTCTCCCTAGCCTTTCAACTAGAAAGCTGGCAACCTTACTTTAAACTTCTCAGGACAGGTTTCCTGAGCAGTTCAAGAGATAAGGAGACCCTCTTGATGGATGTCAAGGACAGCGGATTCCCCCTTTGGCCCCCAACCTGGCAAGGTCTAAACGGCCATTTCTGCACTACACTGTTATAGTCCTATTATTTCACTTTCAGCATCCTATGGAATCCTGGGGTTTGCAGTTTAGGGAGGGGCCTGTAGAATTCTCAGCCTGACAGCTCTTTGGCTTCAGTGAACTACAAACCCCAGAATTCCACAGGATATTGAAAATAGTATAATAACACAATGCCCATTTTCACACTACATTCTTATAGCGCAATTATTCCAATTTCAACATTCTATGGAATCCTAGGGTTTGCAGTTTCGGGAGGGGCTGGCTGGCCCCTCCCAAAACTGCAACCCCCAGGATTCCATAGGATGTTGAAAGTGGAATAATTGCGCTGTAAGAATGTAGTGTGGAAATGGACAATAACAGGATAGTGTGGAAAGTGTTGTAAGCTCTTTTAACCTGTTGATTTGTTTCATATGGTTTGATTGTCTTTAAATTGTTTTAACCTGGAATTATTCTCAAGTGTTTATATTGTGTTATTTCACACTGCAAGAGCCAGCATGGTATAGTCGTTTGAGCACTGGATTGCGACCCTGGAGACCAGAGGTTGCTTCCCTGCTCAGCCATGGAAACCCACTGGCTGACCTTGGGAGTGTCACACCCTCTCAGCCCCAGAAAACCCTGTGATAGGTTTGCCTTAGGGTTGCCATAAGTTGGAAACAGCCTGAAGGTAAACCTGTCATGGGGTTTTCTGGGGCTGAGAGTTGCAGACCACTCTTTTTTTCAACAAAAATAAGAGAGAGTGAACTGCTTTCCCTGAAAGCTACCAGGAGCATTGATTCACCTTTTAAACTGGTTGTGGGCTGCCTACACTGTTTAACTTTTAAGCGGCCGTATTTTCATGGCCACACTTTCCTCACCCCTTTCCTAAATGGTTCCTGTATCACTCTGCCATCTTTGCTGCAGGCACTGGCACCCAATGCAAATACAATTCCACCTGGATGTGATGAAGGAAGAGATGGGGAGGGGGAGCATTCTTTCCTGGAAAGGAAGGAAGGATTTTGTTTCCTGTCTAGTTAGAGATTTGGCATCTTTCAAAGGGGAATACCATCTGTTCCAATACAAACACCTTCCCCCACTCATCCTCACAGAAGAAACTGATTTCCCAGTAAAGTGTCAAAAGATAACAATGTGTGTTCCAACACAGCTCATCTGTTTATTGCCTGGGGGGAGCCCTTGGCTGAGAGGCATTGGCTGTTCCAGGCTGAACTGTTTAGTCAGCTAATCAAATTTTGCAATGAGTCAGAGTGCTGCGATTGGTTCCCATTTTTTGTGTCGCAGCACTCGGATTTAATGGTTTAAAACAAATGGCCAGGTCTCTACCTTTGCTTTCCGCACTTGCTTATCCCTGTACTTTTCAAAGTGTGTCGGCATACTCTTTGACGTTCCACAGATGAAAACTGGAGCCATTTCCGCACTAGACTGTTATAGCGCTATGATGATAGCTATGTTTAAATATTTGAAGGGATGCCATGTAGAGGAAGGAGAGGGCTTGTTTTCTGCTTCTCCAGAGACCAGGACAAGGAGCAATGGATTCAAGCTGCAGGAAAGGAAATTCCACCTGAACCTCAGGAAGAACTTCCTGACAGTCAGGGCTGTCCGGCAGTGGAATCTGCTGCCTCGGAGTGTAGTGGAGTCTCCTTCCTTGGAGGTTTTTAAGCAGAGGCTGGATGGCCATCTGTCAGGAGTGCTTTGAGGGTGATCCTGCATGGCAGAATGGGGTTGGACAGGATGGCCCCTGTGGTCTCTTCCAACTCTACATTTCTATGATTCTATGATTCTATAATTCCACTTTCAGCATCCTATGGAATCCTGGGGCTTGCAGTTTTGGGAGGGGCTGGCTGGCCCCTCCCTAAACTGCAAACCCCAGTATTCCATGGGATGTTGAAAGTGGAATCATAGCGCTATAACAGGCTAGTGCGGAAATGGCCGCAGACACACACACAGAGTGTCTTTCAAAACTATTTCTCTGGGGGAGACTAGGAACATAATCTGTTATTCAGTGTTACCAGACTGCTCATTACTACCTAAAACGTAGAAGGAAAAGCAGCATAAAACCAACTGCAGGGACCTTGGGCAGATCACACACTCTCAGCCCCAGAAAACCCCATGATAGGTTCACCTTAGGGTTGCTATAAGTCAGAAATGACTTGAAGGGACACAACAGCAGCAGCAGCAACAACAACAATGGAAAAGCAACTCATAATACAATATGTAATAGATGATTAGGCTTATTTCCTTTTTTTCATCTTGAGTAACAGCAACAGCCTTTTGAAAAAAAAATCTGTAATGAGTAACTGTAACTTTTCAGGCTCTGCTCTGAACTGTACCACTTTAGACACGAAGGGGGAAAGAGAAGCTTGGAGATTCCTGCCTCAGGAAAACAACAACGGTGTTTTGCCTTAAGCACCTGTATGTGTGTATGTGTGATTTTTGCTTTGCCTCAGGCATCCCTTTAGAAGACCACATTACAGATGGATAGATTATCAAGGAAGACGTGTCCCTGAATCTGCAAGACCTGAGCACAGGGTGGTTGTGGATAGAGTGAACTGGAAGCATCTCATTCATAGGATCACCAGAAGTCAAAGTTGACTTGACAGCAGTTAAAAACAACAAGGATTAACCTCTCCCCACGAAAGAAGGCCCTTCTGAATTATGGGGAGCCAGCATGGTGTAGCAGTTTGAGTGAACATGAGTCCGCAGTGTGATGTGGCAGTTAAGAAAGCCAGCGTGGTTCTGGGCTGGAATATTGCGTCAAGATCAAGGGAAGTGATAGTACCATTCTGTTCTGACCCCACCTGGAATGCTGGGTCTAGTTGTGGGCACCACAGTTCAGGAAGGATATTGACAAGCTGGAATGTGTCCAGAGGAGGGTGACCAAAAATGGCAGAAGGCCTGGAAACCATGCCAAATGAGGAGAGGCTTAAGAAAATGGGGAGATTTAGCCTGGAGAAGAGAAGGTTAAGAGGCAACATGATAGGTCATGTCATATGGAGGATGGAGCAAGCGTGTTTGCTGCTGCTGCAGAGACTAGGACACAGAGAAATGGCTTCAAACTTCAGGAAAAGAGACTTCATCTGAACATTAGGAAGAACTTCCTGATGGTAAGAGCAGTTTGACAGTGGAATGCAGTGCCTCAGAGGGTGGTGGAGTCTCCTTCTTTGGAGTTTTTTAAACAGAGGCTAGATAGCCATCTGTCAGGAATGCTGTGGTGGTATATTCCTGCATGGCAGGGAGTTGGACTGGATGGCCCTTGTGGTCCCTTGCAACTCTATAATTCTATGGCCATTTCTGCCCTAGGCTGTTATAGTGCTATTATTCCACTTTCAACATCCTATGGAATCCTGGGGTTTGCAGTTTAGGGAGGGGCCTCAAACTGCAAATCCCACGATTCCATAGGATGTTGAAAGTGGAATAATAGCACTGTAACAGTCTAGTGAGGAAATGGCCTCAAACACTGAGAGACTAGAGTTCAAATCCCTGCTTGGCCATGGAAACCTACTGGGTGGTCTTGAGCAAGTCATACTCTCTCAGCCTCAGAGAAAGGCAATGGCAAATCCTCTTTGAACAAATCTTGCCAAGAAAACCTTGTGATACATTCACCTTAGGGCTGCTGTATGTCAGAAAGGACTTCAAGGTACACAACAACAACAACAACAACCACAACAACATGTGGTCAAGCCCAGAAGCATCACTGGCTACTGAACATTGAATGCTGGGCTGTACCTGCATAGCTAGCAACAACACTGACAACTGGATGTGTGCCCTGCGCACCCCAGCCTCGGTGCTGGGCCAAGCACAGGATGAGGGCCATTCCAGCTGACTCCGTCTTTTCCTCTGCCTTTCAAATTAATTAAGCTAGGAGCAGGAGGCCCAGAAGGGCTGATGAAGCTGTGAAATTTTCTGTCGAAACCATCTTTCAACTCCTGCCAAGGGCTTGTGTGGAAGTTGGAAATGATTTAGAAAGGTTGAGAGGAGGCCAAAGAGCGAGTAATTGAATAATCCAGCCCAGATAGGAAACGGGAGCAGAAGCAAAGGCTTGTGCTTCCTGAAATGTTAACCCTGCTTTAGATGGCTGGGGAGAAAGGCTCACTCCTCAAGACAAAATGAATGTGTCTCTCAATTGTCATCCTGAAGGGAAAAAAAATAATAACCTAGATGTCCGACTTACTGCTAGGACCAAACATACAACCCTGTAACCTGCTGCCGCATATTTCTTCAACGATTGACAACTCGTTTGATATGTATTTTTTTAAAAAAATTTTTGTCTTATTTCACTGAGGCAAAAACAGAGATTTGGAAGTATCAAGTCACAGGTAACATACCTGCTCAGAGTTAAGCCATTTCTGCCCTACTGTTACCACCGTGTACTGGCCTGGCCTTTGGTGAACCAAAGATATCATTTTGATATCGCAATTCGGCCCTGCTCTGCCATCAGCCAAGTGTTTGTGAGGCCACCAAACAAGCACGAAGCTAGGCGTGGCTACTATTTGCTGCTCCCACCACACCAAGCCAGAGATTGCCAGATCTGCTTTAGGGGACCTCCCAAAACAAACACCCTCATTATAAACAAAGAGACCTCTGCCCCGAGAGGGCACCCTGGCAAGCTAAGTGCTTAACTGCCGAGCTAGCCGCATTTACATACCAGCCATACTATTGTCAATTTGGAACATAACTCAATCATGTAAATTCCGACCTTTCAGAGGCATTGTCTCCAACCCAAAACTTATTGTTTTCACCCAAGACCAGACTAGCCTATGGTTGTTCTTTCCCCGATAAAAACCCCCAGTTCCGAGAGCCCTTTGGAACTCTTGCCGGATCGCTTTGGACTTCTACCCTGCCTTGCTGCCGCTCGGTGCAGCGAATTCCCCTTGGCCGCCACGCTGAGTTTCCTCTTCTACAATCGGCTTCCCCAGGACTGCAGGAAAGGTGGCGTATCACCCATTCCCCTTGAACTCTATTTTCCTCTTCTAGTTAGGAGTGTGGTTGTGTTGTTCTTGATATTGTTAAATAAATCTTATTGCTATTTTGAACTGCCTGACTGACCTGACGCTGTAGACATAGGATAAAAGATCCCCGCTAAGTTACCCTGTCTCTCGTTAGCTAAGAGAGTGCTCCAGCTAATTTCTCCATCTTTGCTTGGCTTGGTTTGTTGTTTGGGCGCCCCTTTTGGGACCCCCAATTGACAGGGTAACACTACACTGTTATAGTGCCATTATTCCACTTTCAACATCCTGTGGAATTCTGGGGTTTGTAGTTTGCTGAGACCAAAGAGCTTTGTGGCTGAGAATCCTAAGTGCCCCTCCCTAAACTGCAAACCCCAGGATTCCATTGGATGTTGAAAGTGGAATAATAGCACTCTAACAGGCTAGTGTGGGAATGGCCTGTGTGTTGCAGAACTCTCAGCAACCTGCAGGTCTTCCCCAGTGGATACACTTTCATTCTGTGTCAGAAGAATGAATTGGAGGACAGGGTGCTCTTTGAACTTTGCTCCATGCCACATTGCAGCATCTCACATTTTCCAGAGCTTGCACTGAGCGCCTTTGCCATTCTTCAGCAGGGAATGATTCTCTTGTTGAAACATTTTTAGTCTAATGAAAACATTAGATCAATTCCTACCAGCAGAACTTGTCATTAAATCAATTGGATCACCACATTCATTATGCTGATATCTGACATGCAAAGAAGGGCTATTAACAATAAGATTATGCAGAATGAGAGCCCCCTATGTAAGAGAAGACCAAAAAAAGGGGGGGTCTGCCTAGCGTAAAGTTATGTAAAGCTCTTAATAGCGACAACCAATTCCAAGTCATTTGAAATGCTGGCAGATTAAAATGACGTGTGTAGTATAAGATTAATCACATGGTGTTGTAGAGAAGAGCATCAGGCTAAAGTGACAGAGCATCACAGCACTACAAAAAATTTCAGAAATGGGGAAGACCTTTCTTGGATTGCTCTAGCCAAGAAATATAACTATATATAAAATGAACACTGTACTTTAAAACCATTCCCACTGCAGGTGAAATGATCTGCTCATTTATCTACTGTGATCTTTTTTTAAAATGAAAGACCACAGTTATGTTTCAAATTTTGAAAAACAGAAAGATCAATCAAATGAGAACTGAACTCCCCTGCCCCATAATAATAATGTGTAATGACCAATCAACATGATCTTAGTAAATCTGAACCATAAGTAAATTCCAAAGCCAAATCTGTGCACGTATCTAATTGAGATGGAGGCCATTTCTGCACTACACTGTTATAGTGCTATTATTCCACTTTCAACATCCTGTGGAATTCTGGGGTTTGTAGTTTACTGAGGTCAAAGGGCTTTCTGGCTGAGAATTCCAAATGCCCCTCCCTAAACTGCAAACCCCAGGACTCCATAGGATGTTGAAAGTGAAATAATAGCACTATAAACAGGGTAGGGTAGAAATGGTTGGAGAAAGAGACAGAATCCAGACACAACCAATACAACAGAAGCTGAATCTATCATGAATGAATCATGACTTTGCAGGTTCCTGTTTGTTGTTTTTGGTATATTGGAATGGATTAACAAATTCCCATCGTTCATCAAAGAAAAAAAAACTTTATATATAATTTAAAGAAATCCCTGAATGACAGTGAGTAATCTGCTGATGTAAAACTCCTGTTTTCATCAAGTATCCAGTTAAAAAAAAAACTGAGGACACTGGAACATGGTTCTGATCAACCAGAATGCTGGTCAGATTTCTGAAAATATTTTTCAGAGTTGTTTAGGGAGGTGGACCTGAGAATAGGCTAGACTTACACACATATGCAGGGCCTAAATAGACTAAAGGCACCAAATCCCATCTGGGAAGCTAATAGGGTCAGCCCTGGTTAGTCCTTGGATAGGAGCTCACCAATGACTACCAGGTGCTGCAAGCTAGGCCATTTCCACACTAGACTGTTACAGTGCTATTATTCCACTTTCAACATCCTATGGAATCCTGGGGTTTGCAGTTTAGGGAGGGGCCTAGTGCAGAAATGGCCCTAGATTTCAGATTTCCTGCAAAGGTAGCACTATGCACTCAGTGCATTTACAATGTACTCAGTGCACCGAGTTGAATTCGCAGTTATAGTGCAATTGCTTTGCAGCCCACGACTGCAGAGAGATTTACAAAAAAGAGAACTAGTAAAACCTGACAAAGCAAAAACGAAACAAAAACCCAAGCAATACCTCTGAAAGTTAATGCTTTCTGAAAAGGCGTTTACAGTAAAAGTTCCATTGATTAAAGTCTGTATGGCCTCACAGAGAAGAACAGTGGAATAAGATGTTTTGCCATATCTGGAGACTCACTAAGCAGTTATGAAGAAGCCCGGGAGGAATTCAGCTTCTCGATGAGCTTAATGGGAACAAGGAGGTAACTTAAAATTGATTAGCAAAATATTTCAATAAAAACCTTTTTTTTTCATGCCAGGTCCTTTAAAAATTTCTTTTAGGAGGATCAGCCTTTTGCGCTTTTGAGGTAAAAATTCAGTCCGATGCAAAGACTGTCTATGAAATTTCTGTGTACTGAAAATCACAAAACAAAAATGGCTCAATTGCATCTGCATCCAATGTTGCTGCAAGCCTCGGTTCAGTGCAACTGTCCAAGCTGCTGCTGGTGGGCAGCCTGAAATAAAACTGAGCCCTAACGACCAGTAGATGGTGGCAGTGCCCTAGAGGACTACCGCTTCTTCCTTGTCTCCTCAGGGTCCAATCAGGCAAAGTACATGGTGTGCTGAGTGTCGTGGTGGATCTGCACTGCCTTGGCGAGAGCCTGAGGGTCACGGCCATTGCTCTGTCCCGAAACATGGCTCCCTTCAGCACTGTCGTGGTCTTTATCCACAAGATGGTATCGTGCCCTAAATGCCACCAGTCTGGCATAGTACGCAGGAGCAGGGATTGAGACAGAGCGTGTACACCGGACGTAAGTGTGACAGAGCTGGTATGTCAGTAGCTGCAATTCATCTGCAGTGAAGCAGTTGTCATCCCACAGGACTTGATAGTGAGAAGGGCGGCTCGTTCCCTGAATTCCTGCATGGCTACAGAGGTAAAAGTCGAATTCAGAGGGATGGGTGATGGTGCTGTCCACAGTAGTACCTGCTGGAACATTGCCGCTTTTCCCCACCCTTTCTGTTTTGTCAGCACAGAAGAGTCTTGTATGATGCCTTTTCTGCACAACAATATAGGTGATTCCTGGCCGGTAGTCTTCTTCTAAACTGATACAGGCCTTTCGGATTGCAATGAGTTCAGGCCAGACGACCTGTTTCATCTGCCCTTCTGATACACCTCCTCTGTAATAGATGATCCGTGTGGGTTTGAAGCGGGTGGATTTATAGAACTGGATCAACAGTTCTCGCACCATGTTGGTCAGGTCCTGGATCACTTCCTGACATTTACAAATATGCATTTAAATTACTTTCAGTGCTTTTATAAGCGATGTCTGCTTGTAAATCTTTAAACTCATGTACATCTGGTTGAAATATAAAAGCTAGATGAGTCCTAATGATGCAGTGGGGAAATCCAACATTGTGCAAGGGGAAGGCAAGTTCTCATGGTGAATATTTCCCAGAGTGGGGTACAACTCCACTATTCTTTCTCTTAATAACAAAAGCATAAAGCTGAGGAACATTATGTTTGTAACTTAAGGAGGGACAATTTCACTTTTTGTGCAGTGTAACTTTTATTTTAAAAATTACTCTTACAGTCATGGGTATGTCACCTCATGAAATGGTGGAGGAGGAACATGATATGGTTCCAGTGCTGGCGTGTACTTTGCCTTATTCTGCTGCCTCCTGTTCTGTTGTTTAGATAACAATGAGGCTGGCAAGAAGAGAACTTTTTTTACCTACCATAGGCTATTGGCTTGTGGATGAGAACTCAAAATACCCCCGCCTAAACTGCAAATCCGAGGACTCCATAGGATAGGACCAGGGCAGTTAAACTGGAATGACAGTGTCATCATTGTGTGGTATCAAAGAACCCTAGGTCAGAATCAGGAAATCAAGCAAAGCAGAGAGATACAGGAAGCCACCGCCTTTTGACACATCATTATCAGTCTTTTGACACTTCCAAATAAAGACAAGTTCCATTAATTCAAGAAGGGTTCCACTCTTTTGTCAATTAATGTTGTCTACAGAGGCTTGCCTAGAAATGCTCACATGCACATGCTGCTTGCAGAGTGAGCTAAAAGGGAGTGGGTGGGAAGGTGCCAAGCCCACTGAGAGACTCTGCAAGCCGCATGTGGTCGGCCCCAATTCAGCCTCCGTTAATTCCTTTATGCTCCCTACAACACCGTACAAGGGTTCTGCTCTTCAACCAATCCGATTTTCTGACAGTGTTCTGGTCCCTACCTGTCAGACAAATGGGGAAGTCTGTGTACATTTCACAACAGCAGGAAGTAGCTTTCATACATTTGACCTATTTTGTGTGGGATGGCATGCTACCTTACCAGCTCTATTTAAGGAAGGAAGGAAGGAAGGAAGGAAGGAAGGAAGGAAGGAAGGAAGGAAGGAAGGAACCAACCCATGAGCATATGTAAGCCACATCATTTGCCTCCCAGTTTCCTTCTGCTGCTTTTCAGTAAAACACGGGGTGGTCTGTCTCTCAAAACTGCCGCGCTTGCATCACCCAAGCAAGACTTTGTGTCAAGGGAACCTGGGGACTGACGAATGGCTGAGGCTGCAGCCACCGGCATTCATGAGGGAGGATTTATTTCAATATGTTGTTGAAACTACTTTGTGTCAGGTTATCTGTCTCGGGGGGGATGTACATGTCTTATAGCTCATTGTGCCATCTGTTAAAAGACGCAACCACTTGTCTCTCTGCTAGGAGACCACAGATGGAGAGTTTCCCCCTTGTGCCTGCTACTGTCAATAGATGACAAAGGCTTGTTGTTTTTGCAGCCAGGTGCAATTGCTGGGGAATGAAAGAGGGTGGCATGGGTGCTCCTGAAGAGACTGACGCCCCGGCACGTAGGTAGTAGGTTATGGGGGAGGAATGAAGCCAATCAATGCCAGTCCAGTGGTGATTTTAATATCACCTGGCATA
The DNA here is from genome assembly GCA_948472985.1 of Iguana delicatissima. Lineage (NCBI taxonomy): Eukaryota > Metazoa > Chordata > Lepidosauria > Squamata > Iguanidae > Iguana > Iguana delicatissima. The sequence continues at coordinate 101,954 of CAOKZL010002216.1, read as the reverse complement.
TTATCAAAGGCAAGTAAGTAAAGCATGAAACATGAAATAAATCCATCTTTATACACTTAAAAAAGGGGGAGCTTCACATCGTCACCAAGAGAGTGATCCTATGGATGCTGTTCAGAAGTAAGTTCTATGCAGGTCTCACTGTATTCAACAGAACTTAACCTCCGGGAAATGTAAGCAATAGGTACACTTTCTTGGGGCTAAGTTGTGTTGATTTCAGTTCCTTCTGAACCGCACAGACAATACAGCCACTGGTGGGAGGGTTTTTTGTTTTTTGTTTTGGTCCCACAAACTACCCCAAATGAATTAAAAGTACACAACCTCCCACATTCTTCTCCCTCTAAAAAAAAAGCCCAGTCCAAATAGGCTGAAAATGAAATGTCCCATCATGCCACTTCCAGTCACATCAGGCACACCAGTGTGGCCCACACAGGGGGTGTGAGTGTGAAAAATGCCCCCCCGCCCTTCACAGTTGCCCACCTATGATTTAACTACTACACCACACTGTCTTTCTCTTGTATTCCTTTCTCTGCCGAAACAGACTGGTCTCTGCGTTTCTCTAGTGCATTTTTCTGTATTTCTGATACTTGTATTTTCCTAATTCTAGAAAAATACACCGTCATTAGCGTAACAGTGTCCCAAGGAAGGACAAGAGAGGAACCCAACAAAGCCACTCACCTCCACAGAACACTTCTGGGTCTCTCTGTCCTTTTACGGTGTTGCTGAACAGAGCAAGCAGCAGCGGGAGTGACAGCACCAAGGGGAGCACCGCCATTCCCCATGCACCAGCCTGAAGAGATACATAGAACTTTTGTGAGCAAGTATACTTTTTTCTCCAATTTTTTTTAAGTCCTGATGCTGACTCCTAAACAGGATTAGACAGCAAACCTGGGGTACAAAAATCTATGGCCGTTTCCACACTAGACCGTTATGGTGCTATTATTCCACTTCCAACATCCTATGGAATCCTGGGGTTTGCAGTTTAGGGAGGGGCCTTTGAGAAATGGCCTGTGATAACTACCCCCGTAACTGATTTTCTGTCCTCCCCAATCAACCTTTATTCCTCCAACTGTATTTCTCCAATGCCATGTAGTTTTTCTGGAAGTGCATCATCTGCATTACACCATTAAAGAAGTTTAAAACCCCTTTAGGCACTGTGGCTCCATTGTAGAGAATCCACCAAATTCTAGTACTGAAGTCACTGGTGATTTTAAGCCATTTTCAAAACATCCTTAACTCTTAATGGTAAAACTGTTTTTAGATTCAAACACCCACTATCCCTCAATATTGACTAGGTCAGTTCGGGCTGATGGGAGTTATAGTCCTACAACATTTGGAGTTCTGCAGGTTTTTTATCTCCATGCTTGATAAATTTCAAGGGCATGCCCCTTCTTTCACATGCTGCAAACATTCTGAAAAAAAAAATCTGTCCTCTACTCCTCAGCAACAGTGTTTTCTCAGCTCTGAATATAACAAGATGGGTTGTACGTTACAGCTCTGTCACATTACCATTAATTATCTTCTTTTGTCTGAAGCCCTTTCTGCATGGCATTTGCCATGTGAAAGGGCACCTGGAGTGTCGCACGATTGTGAGGAGCAATCTGCACGATGCGCTCACAATCACATGATGCTCCAGGGACCGGTAGGCACCGTTCGCGCACCTTTTCATTTTCAGCTGGAAGCTGAAAATGGTGCGTGATCGTGCATTGCTCCCGGGCCCCGCGCACACTTACCTGGCGTGCGGAGCCCCTGGAGCCACGCCGGTTGCGCTTCTTGCCCCAGCGCAGCCTGGGAAACTCCCAGGCTGCACTGCAGAAGGAAGAGACGGGGCTTTCGTGCGAGCAGGCAGCTCGTGCGGAGCTGAAGCAGCAGGGATGCGAGAGCCTCTCGCTGGAGGCTGTTCGCGCAATCCCCACACCCCAGCGCCGGAGGACGGTAAGGTGTGGAAAGGGCCTTCATGATTTTCCTGTCAGCATGTCTGCACCACACAATTACAGCAGTTTGATGCTACTTTAACAGCAAATGACTCCATTTTACAAGATCTTGGATTCTTAGTTTGTTGAGTGTTGTTGCTGTGTGCCTTCAAGTCATTTCTGACTTATGGGAACATCGGCCATTTCCGCACTAGCCTGTTATAGTGCTATTATTCCAGTTTCAACATCCTATGGAACCCTGGGGTTTGCAGTTTAGGGAGGGGCCTTTAGAATTCTCAGCCATAGAGCTCTTTGGCCTCAGTAAACTGCAAACCTCAGAATTCCTCAGGATATTGAAACTGGAATAATAGCACTATAACAGTGTAGTGCAGAAATGGTGTTAGTCCTAGCCACTGCACCCAAGCCACTACCCACACTGGCTCTCAAGTATTCTTGTACCCTCTCTCCTATCTCCCAAAAAACTCTGAGCTCCTAGAATATATTGAGATCATCCTGTCCCCTATCTTAAACATCATTGCTGAGCCAGTTCATCTGCCTTTCATAAAGCACCCGGAGTAACACACACCTGCAAAACCAATGAGGCGTGAATCCACTTATGGAAAGAAGCAGTTCTTTTGCATGCTGGTCACAGCCAGGTTTCAAAATAACCCAGATTGCTTTCTCAGCAGCCAACAAATAGCTTTTCCCAAAACCACTGAGCAAGAATCTAATGAAAATCCATTCCCACCCAAAACCTTCCTTCAAAAAAGCTTTGCTTTGGCTGAATGTGTCTAAAAGCTTCCTGTGATTTAGCCATGCCTTTCTTCCCACCTGAAGGAAAGACTATGATAGTACAAAATCCCTTTATTAAAGCACACACATACACACATACTTCAGCCAGGGCTGACTGTGTGGTTGCTTCTTCCAGCTCAAGGAAGTTACCTGGGCGGGAATGAGACAAACTAGCCTGCCCTCTGAGCATGTTGGCTTCCTATCACACGTAGCCAAGTTGTGGTCCAACATGAGATCAAGTTATGGAAAACTGAACTAGAAATAACAGTGTGGTGGAATTACTTTCTTTGGAGGTTTTAAAACAGAAGCTGTATGGCCATTTGCTGGGGGTTCTTTGAGTGTGTGTTCATGCATGGCAGGAGGTTGGACTCCATGGCCCTTGTGGCCTCTTCCAACTCTATGATTCTAAGTGTTTCTCTGGGGTTTGCAAGTCAATAATCCCAAATTATGCTTCTCCAAACTATCTTTATTCTGGTTGTTGAGGGCAGGTGTGGGACAACATTTGGCCCTCTAGATGTTGCTGGACTGCAACTCCCATCAGCTCTAGACAGCATAAACAATAAAGATGAATGCTGGGAGTTGGAGTCCATCAATGTCTGGAAGGCTGCATTTTGCACGCCTTTGCTTTAAGGAAAGTCTCCAGCTGTGTAATAAGCTTCAGGCTTAAAATAGACTTCAGCACTGTTGATTGCAAGGTCCCAAAGGACAGCTCCCTGCTTTCCTCTGTTCATGAAAAGGTCTTAGTTGCCTCTAGTCAAGATATGGCAGTTTCCTTTTCTAGTTTTGAGATTCAGTGAGGTTTAGTCATTTGAGTGTTGGGCACCTGGAGACCAGGGTTCAAATTCCCACTCAGTCATGGACTATTTCCACACTAGACTGTTGTAGTGCTATTATTCCACTTTCAACATCCTATGGAATCCTGGGGTTTGCAGTTTAGGGAGGGGCTGGCCAGCCCCTTCCTAAACTGCAAACCCCAGGATTCCATAGGATGTTGAAAGTGGAATAATCATACTATAAGAGTGTAGTGTGGAAATGGCCACGGAAAGCCACTGGGCGACCTTGGGCAAGTCACACTCTCTCAGCCACCTGAGAAAATCTTGCTAAGAAAACCCCACAACAGGCTTGGCTTATGTTCACTATAAATTGGAAACTATTTTCCAATGTCCACACAACAACAACAACAACGATGACAACAACAACAACTTGTAGTTTAACACATATAGAAAAGCTTTTACCTTTCCTGGGAAGGAAAAAAAGAAACTCTCCTTCTGAGCTTTCAGTTCCCACTCCAGCATCTCCCCCTAGTTCATTACAGTTTCTATTTTTGCTAGGAGAAGGTAGCTTTTCCCTGGGTGGTATTCACCCACCATCTCATTCTCCCATACCCTTCCATAAAAGATAGAGAGCAAATGACTCCAGATGTTATTGGACTACAAATTCTCATTATTCCTAACCAACATAGCCAATAGTGAGGGAAATGGGACCTGCAGTCCAACACTCTCTTGGGGGTTACACATTCCCTTTCCATGCCTTAATGGGATCCATTCATTTTGATTTACACATCAAATGCACCTCAAGATTAATAAAAGAAGATATTTTGCTAAAGAATTCCTTGTGTGCATGCACTCGTACTGGGTCAACAATGGTATACATCACTGATCAAGTTCTTCAAGGGTTTTTCCCCTCTATAACTTCACAAAAATCTAATGTTATGATTCTCCCTCTCTCTCCCTCTCTCTGTGTGTATGAGTGCCTGTGAATCCTGCATCTCCTCAGCAACACCCACACATTCATTTGTAAGATGGGGGGAATGCAGGGTGTCCTTTACTAACTATCATAGAAAACCCAACTTTTGGTTTGGTAGGCAAACTGCAACCCTGCAGCTCATCTGGAAAAGACAATCATGCTGAATTTCCTTCTAACTTGCAATGTAGCTGATCCTATAAAATTAAACATTTGAACTTTTGGACCTTCAGGTTCTAATATATACATTTAAACATCTCTGCATTTTTCTTTTCAATGGACTTAAGGACAGTTCTGATGGTTAAACTTTCTGCAAACTAAATTTGAGTGCCCTTGAGACCTCTGGATCTAACTTGACAGGAAAGAAATTTAATTCTCCTCTTCATCGTCATCACCACCAACATAATAAGAAGGGGAAGGAGGAGATAGGAAGTTAAGTTCTGCGCTTGAGTATCTGCCAGACCCCCGCAGAGAAAAGAGACTACAACTTTTGCTGGACTTCAACAGTCTTCCAAAGACATCCAAAAGATTCGACCCCCCCCCAAAAGGCCAAGTTTTCAATCCACAAATGTTATTCAATTTTTATCAGCTGTATTTTGAAAGCTTACCTACTTTGCAAGATTGCAGCCTCAGCTCAGCAAAAATTGCACTAGGCACAGCTGTAATATTCAGACTGGGCAACTTTTAAAAACCTTCTACTGTTCATTCACAAGTCTTGATTTTTCCCCCACCCCGGTTCAGCACAGGGCTCTTCTCATGGCTACAGATCTCCGCAAGGCAGCTGAATCTGCCGGGGGTGCAGCTGTCACTGGCCTGTTAGCGGATGGGCTCCCCCAGCACTTCTGTTATCGTACCGTGAAGCCTCCTGGATAGGTGGGTGAGGCGGCGGGAGGAGGGAGCCAATCAAAGCCTACCATGTGGGGAAAACAAGGAACCACGCAGCCAATTGAAAGCTGCCCAAGGCTGAGCCGGCTTCCTTGCCCCAAGCAGGTAGTACAAGGGAGAAAAATGGAATTCCGGTTGCCATGGTGAAGGCAATCGCCTGCGTGACATGTGGCCCTGTTTAAGGGCTCTGCAGCGTGCTCCCAGGTACTCATTGCAATGCATATTTTTCTGTCTATCAGCAAGAGCCAGAGGCCATTTCTGCACTAGACGGTTATAGTGCTATTATCCCACTTTCAACATCCTCAAAGACCCTTCCCTAAACTGCAAATCCCAGGATTCCACAGGATGTTGAAAGTGGAATAATAGCACTATAACAGTCTAGTGTGGAAATGGCCAGAGAGAGTCAAGGACTAAAGTCCTGGCAAGGATTTTTATTTTAAGAGGCACAACTGATGCTTGGTGTCCCAGATCCCAAATCTGAAACCTTCACTGTCTCTTACATCACCACGGGGTGAAATAACAGCGTCAGTTGTGGTGCTGATCTCAGAAGCTGCTGGCTTTCTTTGTAGAGAGAGGCCATTTCCGCACTACACTGTTACAGTGCTATTATTCCACTTTTCAACATCCTAGGGCATCCGGGGCTTTGCAGTTTAGGGAGAGGCATTTAGAATTTTCAGCCAGAAAACTCTTTGGCCTCAGTGAACTGCAAACCCCAGAATTCCACAAGATGTTGAAAGGGGAATAATAGCACTATAACAGTGAAGTGCAGTCTCCTTAGTGTTTCATATTATAAACACACTTAGGGCCTTTCTGTAAGCTTGACACTTCATCCCAATATCTGCATGTGACTGGTTTTTAATTTTTTTAAAAAAACTGAAATATACTGCACCTTTCTCCTGAATGGGACCCAAGGTGGCTCACACATGAGTTAAAACAAGGAGCATGAATTAAAATTTTGCAATAAAACTGTTAAAACCAGATTCACTATTAAAAACATCAAGCCTTTAAACAATATAAAATCATTTATGTTGGGAGTCTAAGACCAGTTCCACACCACACTCTTACAGTGCTATTATTCCATTTTCACCATCCTGGGGTCGGAAGTTTCCTGAGGCCCAAGAGCTCTCTGGATGAAATTTCTAACTGCCCCTCCCTAAACTGCAGACCCCAGGATTCCACAGGATGTTGAAAGTAGAATAATAGCACTACAACAGGATAGTGCAGAAATGGCCTAATAACAAAATTTCCCCCAAATTGGTAAAGGTTTAAACTGTTTTGATTTCTTTGAATTCTTAAATTGTGTAGTAAGTTTTCAGATTGTTTAAATAATTTCTCATTGTTTTAAATTATTCTTAGATTGTTCTTACCTGCTCTAAGATTTTGTCATGTAGAGTGAGGCAGAAATATTTTCTATATAAACAAATATACATAGTCAATCTTATAGGAATATATCAGGAGTGTTACATTAGAATAACATTCGGTTTGATCCTGTCTAATTGAGGTTGAGCGGAGACACTATGACCAGAGGCTTTTATTATTGCTGTGGCATGGCATCATTAGCAATGTGTTGGATCTCAGTTAAGACTGTTAGACTCAGCCCCCACTGAAAATCATATGACTAACTTTCCACAGAGAGCCAGTATAGTGTAGGGGTTTGGGTGTTGGACTAGGGTTCGAATTGCTGCTCAGCCATGGAAACCCACTGGGTGACCTTGGGCAAGTCACACTCTCTCAGCCTCCGACAGTGACAAAACTCCCTCTGAAGAAATTTTGCCAAGAAAACCCAGTGATAGGGTCATCATAAGTTAGAAACAACTTGGAGGCAAACAACAACAACAGCTTTTCACATAATTGTTTGAGGGGCTTAAGTTTGGCAGTGTTAGTTCAAATCTAACCTTCTGACAGTAATGACATACCATAGCTAGGGCTGAGTTTGCAAATAATAAGTTACAAGTAACAGTTATCTATAACTAGTTATCTTTTAGGATAACGAGGCTGTAACAAACTCATATTTTTTTTAAAAAATGATATAATGAATAAGAGCAGAAATACTTTTTCTGCACTGACGTGGAACAATCTCTCACATCTAGATGCACGCTACTTCTAAAGTCCTCTTCTCAGAGCCTAGAAAAGTTACTTCCCTGGACTACAATTAATAAAATCCCCCCACCCCCGGTATGGCCCCTGGGAGCTACAATCCCAAACAGTAACTTGTGCAAGCTCTGTTTCTTCCTAGAACCAGGCTTGATGTAAGCTGTAAGAAGATGACTGGGAACTGAACTCAAGATGGACCTCACAGATGGGGCTCTGGCATCCAAATTCTGTTCATTCCCCCACAGATGCAGAAAGCAGGTGACTCTTCAAATCAAGTATGAATGTTGAGGTAAGGGTGGGGGATGAAACTGGGGAAAGGGAAAGCAGAGTTGTATAGGCTGGAAAAGTCTAAGCAAGAAAACAAAAGTCTTTCCTTCTCTAAGCAAGCCAACCACAGCTGCACAACTAACATTCAGTTGACCAAAAAAAAGAGGAGCTTCTTTAACCTGGGCCATTTCTGCACTACACTTTTATAGTGCTATTATTCCACTTTCAACATCCTATGGAATCCTGGGCTTTGCAGCTTAGTGAGGGGCATTTAGAGGGCCTCGGTAAACTACAAACCCCAGAATTCCACAGGATGTTGAAAGTGGAATAATAGCACTATAACTGTGTAGTGAGGAAATGCAGTGGTGGAGCTTGGAGCATGTGGCGGGGGGGCGTGAGGGGGGCTATGGCGTGAAGGACGTGGCCACTGTGCGTGGGGGTGTGGCTGCGATGCGTGGGAGCACGGCCAGGGTATGCAGAGGTGTGGCCAGGGTGCATGGGGGCAGGGCTATGGGCTGGGACGCCCCAAAAACATTGCTGCCAGGGCAAATTGTCCTCTCCGCCCCCACGTCTCCACATGACTGAGGAAATGGCCCTGGACAGCAAAGTCATCTCACGGTCGGGGGCCCTTTCACACTACTCAATTGTAGCACAGTGGATCCAGTTTAACTGCCATGGCAACATCCTATGGGGATCTAAACCTCACTGGCTGAGAATTCTAAGAAACAGTCAAGAAACTGTAAATCCCAGGATTCCGTAAGATGGATCCATGGTGGTTAAACTGACATTGTAGTGTTGTAGCTGTGTTGTATGAAAAGCCTTGTGTTTATTAGCACTACTGTCACATACTCTCCAATGTTTCCCAGATGAAATCCAGGACATGTGTGGCTGAGGCCATTTCTGCACTAGCCTGTTATAGCGCTATTATTCCACTTTAAACATCCTATGGTTCAAAGGCCCCTCCCTAAACTGCAAACTCCAGGACTCCATAGGATGTTGAAAGTGGAATAATCGTGCTATAACAATTGAGTGTGGAAATGGCCTAAGTAGCATCAGAATGCGATCAAGATAGCAGACATTTGTAATGAAGATGAAAACATGCGCCAGGAGCAGCCACAGCAGTTTGCTTTTGCCTGAGCCTCCTGGGAAGAACAAAATTCCACCTTGTCCTCTCCTCTCCTTTGTGCTGCATTAGTTGAGTGCAAACTGCTTTGCGCTTTAATCTCCGTTTGGTGCACGTGAAGCAAGCTGGGGACAAAGTGAAAACAAAGTGGAGAGAGAAATTGGGACATTTTAAAGCAGCTGAAAAAGTGAGATGAGAGAGCATTAATCAAGACTGCTCTTGCCAAATTGGCACAGTTGGAGCTCATGTTGTCACTTGGAATATCCACGCACAGTGGGCCTAAAAAGGATTGCAGTGTACAACAGACTTGTGTGTGTCCCCACTTTATCCTTGCAACAGGCCTATGAAGCAGGCTGAAAGTCACTCAGTGAATTTCACCCAGATGTTCCCAGCCCCAGTCCTGCATTCTTACCACTATACCAGTCTAGCCTTCCAATCCCTTTCAAAACAAATTCTTTGTAAACTGCATGGGCTTGGGAGCTACAGCAATCCTCTCCAACACACTGGACTTGTTTATAACCACACCCCACTCATACACATCTTCTGTAGACAATTCCCTTGCTGAGGCTCAGATGTTTCATGTTTGTTGCTGTGTCATCATCATGTACAGTTACGAGAAAGACGGCAATTATCATATGAGGTATATGTACTGCTAGGCTCCGTGGTCTTTTAACAAGCCTGTCATCATGTCTCCATGTTTAGATTTACTGTTTCCCTGAGCATCTCCCGGAGTATCCCCTTTTCTATAGGACTGTAGAAAATTTGCAGAAAATGGAACAGTATGAAAAAATGAGTTGTACAGTGAAGTGAGGTATCTTTTGTTAAGTTGGAATTGAAATCTAACATATTCATACCTTCATTATTTGGGAGAGGGAATCAATAGCAAGTAACTTTTTATTACTGATGACTCACTCAGAGTTCTGCACTGTGCGCAGTGCCCAACATGAACACGGCAAAAAGCAAAGATATAACATTACTAAAAATGATACTGAGGTAGTAGAAATCTATAACTGATAGAGCACTTTAAACAATAATTTAGTAATATCCAATCCATTTGCTTGGATATTTTCAACAAAATATTTGTTAAGTGTTTGCCATGTATGCTGTACTGTTGCTGTTGCTATCAATCCATACCCTACCCTTACTCATAAGGGCTCCAAGTGGGTAAAGCTTCGGGCAACATTCATTACAAGGTAATTTTAGGGAATGGCATTCTGTGCAGGAAGCCCTCTTATACAAGACTTCTTGATACACAGCGCTATTGGATGGAAACATAACTACGGCCCTCTGGACTTCCATTCATTTCAATGGGACTGGCACAGTCAATTTCCTAGTAAATTGTACCTATAGTCTAGCAATACCTAACTCTACTGAATCTGTTTCATCTTTCCCTACATCTTTTAACTGAATTAATTTCCAGACAGAAACATCTGATGCTCTATAGGAGCTTAACTGCATCATAAATTCATCTTTTCTAACTTAACAGATACAAACAAATGCTCATGTTTACTCCCACAGGTAATAATCAAACAGCACTATTATATCAGCGGATGCATTAGCTGTCTCAAAGCTATTCTAGTAGGAATTGCAAGATGTTTTACTGTTTGAGGTTGAAAAGTGCGGATTCATCTGGGTAAATTCTGCTTCTGTGCTTTGTTCTTTTGTCTATCTAAATCAATAAACTGATGCCAGATAACGATTGCATTCCTTATCAGAGAGAGCTTCAAAGGAACATGTAAATCACAGACTACAAAACTGTTTTAAAATATTCATCTCACAAGGACAGTTCTATCAGGAAACGTACATATTATTACTAGGAAAGCAGCAAGGCCAGCCCTACCATTAGATAGCGTGAGGCAGATGCCTTGGGTATTCACACCATAATTGTTAGGGAAAAGGAGTTCACTGCATATCGCATGCTGAGGGGACGGGCAGTGGCAGCCAGAACAGAGTTGCTCACCACCCGGTCTATTGCCACAAATCCTGTTTTGCAACCTTTCTGAGCTAGATCCCTCCTCAGATGTGGTGGAGGGAAAGACAGTTTTGTTTTCTACAACTGAACTGCGCATGTACCTGAAAGCATTTGAACGCAACAGAACATGTAAAGCAGAAAGCAAGTAATGCCACAATAACCACTTTTTTGTTGTTATGTGCTGTCAACTTGTGGTAACCCTAGGAAAGAAAGATCTCTGAAAGATCCTGTCATGAAAAGCCCCGCTTGGGTCTTGCAGACTCAGGGCTCTGGCTTGCACTCTGCCTGCAATGTGGTCTTTTTTAATGATAGCCATCAGCCTTTTTCCTGCCCTGTTGCCTTTCCAAAGGAGTCATCTTTTCTCATGATGTGTCTAAAGTAGGATACCCTCAGTTTAGTTATTTTTGATTGATTTATCTTTTTAGTTATTCATCGTATCTGTAAAACTCTACTCCAGAACCACATTTTAAATTACCTAACCCCTTGCCCTGCAGTTTTCTTTATTGTCCTGCTTTCACATTGTCACAGAGAAACTGGAAACTGCATGTTATTGATGACAGAGGCATACCTCAGTGAGCAAAGCCGCTGGAAAAGAAGTTCCTGTTGCTGGACTATGGCCATTTCCAGACTACTCTAGCCTTTTCCACCTGGCCCCTCCCAAAACTACAAACCCCAGGATTCCATAGGATGTTGAAAGTGGAATCATAGCGCTATAACACTCTAGTGCGGAAGTGACCAGTAGTCAAATAGTCTGCCCTGGCTTAAGGTACCTCATAGCATTGGTCTTTATAAGAGAATTCCAAGTGTCGCACTGAACTTCAGATTCCAGGATTCCATAAGATGGCCACATGATTGTTGAAATGATACCAAATTGCTATAACTGTGTAACATACATGCCTACCTTCTCTATTCACAGACACACAAATACTCTCTCTGACACACGCACACGTACTGTCTTTCATTGATGCTTGCAACACACATACACAGGTCTCCCTTCTCAAAATGTCCTTCTGGGTGCTACTCACTAGGCTTTTCTCAATGTTTAATTACAGCTTGGAAGTAGCAGTTTTTTCAGGGGTGGTCACAGCCTGTGGGTGGGAAGCGTTAGCTCTTCTCTTCCCAGCAGTGCCCCCTAAGCTGCCCCTTCTTGTGGCAATTACACTTTCAACAGGGCAAATGGTAATGCGCAGAGAAGCAGAGAAAATGTGTTACCTCCAGTCACCTGCTGTATTGCATCATAGAGTGCCATTTACAAGACTCAGAACAGGTGAATAAGCATACCTGAGAAATGGAAAACAATATGCAGAGTGCCAAATAAGAATTTCTAACAATTCAGTTTTCTCTACAGCACTTTGCTCTTCTCTTCCCATATCCTTGTTTCTCTTCTTTCTCACACATGGTAGTTTACCAGATAATGCTTCTCTGTTTTTTCCCTTAGGTATTAGTTATCCAGCTAGCTAGGACATTGGGAAAAACTGTTGCATGTTCTTTTCTGCATCTGGGCTCTGGGTATAGTATATGGCTTGACTAACTTGCTTAAGTCATATACAGTTACGAGGGTTGTAAGCCCCTTCTTTTTTTCTGCAATTTGTGAAATTCTAAAGTGTGCAGAAACTGGGACAATCTCTCTTCTGAAGAGTATGGAAAATGGGAGCACCTTCCTTACACAGGAATTGGACATCAGAGCTGGCTGGCCTATTCATTGGCTGCAATCCTACGCAGCTTGGTGTAGTATACAGAATTACACAACGCTGAACCATCCATCACCTCTTGAATCTTCCATATTGTTGCTGTAACCTGTCCCCATCATTCCTGGAAGAGAATGGTGGGGGATTGGAGAAGAGTCTGGCTATAGTCAGACCCAAAGTGATCATGTCATCTGCTGAGGACTGATGAGGTCCTCTAGAGGTCTCAGCAGCTGATGTAATAGTTTCACACCTGGCAACAGGGACATAGCCAGATACTTCCCTAATTCCCTACCACTCTCCTCCAGGCATGGATGGCTGGGGAGCAGCTTTCTTTGGCTCTGTGGTAGATCCAACAAGAGGAGCTTTGGTTGCATCAGAGAGAGAAGAAAGGAAAGGAATACCAAATTATGTAACAATCCAAAAAAGACATACACAGGTGTAAGGTTAAGCTTCGTATGTCCTTGGCACTAACAGGAAGCCAGCCTCTTTATTTTAAGCTATAGAAATCCAACATGGAGGTAAAAACCAGATGTGCTATCTAGTTCTCTTTGGGGGGAATTGATGAACTATCCTACTTGTGGTGGAGTGTCCTTCTTTAGACGTTTTTAAACTGAAGCTGGATGGCTATCTGTCAGGAATGCTTGGATGGTGTATTCCTGCAGGGGCTTGGACTCGATGGCCCTTGTGGTCTCTTCCAGCTCTATAATTCTATGATTTTGACTGCAGGTATTTGCCTTTTGTATCCAATGGCTTGCTAAGAAAGGCGCTGTTGAAATGACCATGTAGTCTAGAACACGGATGGAGAATCTTTTCCTGACTAGTGACAAATTTCAATTTGGGGAGTGACTTAGGGGCTGTTTTTTGGTACTGGGCAGGACTAAGGACATGGAGCAGGGCCAAGTCTGGATATTTTCAAACAAACCACAGCTCCTTTTGTGTTCACTTGTTCATCAGTTTTAGACTCTACCAGTTTTGACCAGTGAAAGTCATTAAAACATACTTGAAAATCTTAAATGTTAAAGCATTCAGTTGATAACAAGCCGGGTGGGCCCCAAATGTGAGACAGATAATAGAGAAAGCAGTGATACAGCCTTTTAGAGCAAGGCTGGGAGTTACACAGAACTCTTTGCATTGTCTTTCCTCAACAGGTATTGGTCCAGTCACTGGTATCATCTTATTTATTGTACATCCCTTAAGCATGGAAGCAAAGACAATAACAACCTATAACTTTTTAAAAAGGTCTTTTTAATTAAAGGATTTAAACTAAGAAGGAGGCACTTATGTACCTTTCCCTTATCTTTCAGATAAAGACCTCCTAGGGAAAGCCTGACAAATCCTTATCTGAAAGATAAAGGATCCCATGATGGTGGTCCTTATCGCTTAATTAAATCCTAGTACAATAGAGTCAATAATTGGTTATTCAAGATCTGTTGTTGTTAGCTCTTCAAAAATATTGTGCCTTATGTTGGATGTGGAAAGTCTGCTGGCTCCCTTGTGCTGAAGTGTGGGATATGGGTTAGCCACCTTGTTCATGGAAAGGAACAAATTAATGAAAAACAAGATGTGAAGCTTAACATGGAGAACTGCTGATAAATGAATGTGATGGCTTGACAAGATAATCAGAGGAACCCTGGAGAAAGCTGGTTTGAGTCTAGCCCACACCCAAAGACTTCAGGTCCCTGCTGTCCCTGCTACCATAATATAGTCCGCAGTTGTACACAGATGTAGTTCAGCAGAAATCAACTCCATCTGAAATTATTTGAAAGTAAAGGCATCTATAAAGGCATACAATGGGACGCTCAAAACAAGGATAGAAGTTTACATACATCTATTTTCACCTCCAGTGATAAATTTTGTGCAGTATTTTATACAATTTTTATTTCCAAAATCTGAGCCTGTTGGGAAATGATGAAGACTGGGTCTGTTAGTAATCCCTGTGGCTTCTTTAGCATAGTGCTGGAGCGTCGCACGATTGTGAGGAACAATCTGCACGACGCACTCACAATCGTGCAGTGTTCCAGAGGCTGGCAGGGGCCGATCGCTCACCTTTTCATTTTTGTCTAGAAGCCGAAAATGGTGCACGATGGTGCATTGCTGCTGGGCCCCGTGCACACTTACCTGGCTTGTGGAGCCTCCGGAGCTGTGCTAGTCACGTTTCCTGCCCCAGTGCAGCCTGGGAAACTCCCAGGCTGTGCTACGGAAGGAAGAGGCAGGGCGCTTGCATGAGCAGGCAGCTCATGTGGAGCCGAAGGACCCCAGATGCGACAGCCTCTCGCCGGAGGCTGTTCATGCAATCCTTGCACCCCAGCTCCAGAAGATGGTAAGGTGCGGAAAGGGCCTAAGTTGAGAGTGCATACACTTCAATTGTCCCAAATTGACAGGGCTAGTCCTGATACTCTGTCATCCCACTTTTTCAGCTGCTTTTAAAATGCCCCAGTTTCTCTCTTCTCATTTTCCCCTTTGTCCTTGGCTTGCTTAATTATTGCAAATTGAATTCAAAGTGCAAAAGTAATCTGTACTCAGTTGACTCCAGGGAAGAGGAGGTCTGGCTCTTCCTTGTAAGGCAAACTGCTACAGCATCTCCTAAGCTTGTGTGTTCTTCCTCATTTATAAATGAGCCATCTTGACCACATTCTGATACTGCTCAGCCACACATGTTCTGGTTTTCATCTGTGAAATATTAGTGGGTGTGAGAGTGATTGAACCTTATTTTCTAGATTGCAAGGGCTATAGCTTGGGAGCCACACATTCTTGTATGCAAAAAAAACCTCAGGTTATCCAACGAAAGGTTACCCAGTGACTGGGTAGCAGAGATGGTTAAGAGGTACTGCATCTGAATGAGGCTTTGGAGATCCAAGTTTACTGAGCCACACGTAGAGCCTACATATCATTTTTCAGGGTCTCTTACAAATTTGGAACTGATACCACAGTCACTCATTGCAGACACTGGGCATTTTTACCCTACACCGTTACAGCGCTATTATTCCACTTTCAACATGCTGTGGAATTCTGGGGTTTGTAGTTTACTGAGGCCCAAGAGCTCTCTGGCTGAGAATTCTAAATGCCCCTCCCTAAACTGCAAACCTCAGGATTCCATAGGATGTTGAAAGTGTAATAATAGTGCTATTACCGTGGACTGGCCTTACTTTGGAAGATATTAGATATCATTTTGATATCACAATTCAGCCCCATTATGCTACCCTCAGCCAAGTGTTTGCGAGGCCCCCGGACAAGCACAGAGCTAGGCATGGCCATTGATTGCTGAACGTTCCATTCTCCACCCAGGCAGGCCAGACTCAGCCAGATCCTCGCTTTAGGAGACCTCCCTAGATAAACACCTCATTAAAGATGCACGCTAATACAAAGAACTCCCTGCCCCGAGCAGGGAACTTGACGAGCTAGACGCTTGACTGTCAAGCACGCTGCATCTGCATACTGGCCGTTCCATTGTCGATTCAGAACTAACTCAATCATGCTAAATTCTGACCTTTCGGAGACATTGTCTCACGCCCAAACCTCATTGTTCTTCCCCAAAGTACAGACTAGCCCAGGGTCATATTTTCCCTATAAAAACCCCTGATTCCGAGACCTTCCTCGGATCACTCCGAACTTCCATCCAGCCTTGCTGCCGCTTCATCCGCCGAGCTTTCCCTTCAGTCTCAGTCCGAGACTGTGCACATACGGACCTCCGCAGTGATCTACCCCGGGCTCCGGACAGGTGTAGTATCACCCAATTCAACAATCCCTCTTAAAAATCCTCTATACCGCTACTACCTTTATTTTCTATAGTTACTTGTGTGAGTGTGTGTTGCATACACTGTTTGCCTGTATTTTACAAAATCACAGTTATTGTTTCATATTTGGTGTGCTTCTTGACTTGGCCTGACCCCGTAGACATTGGGTTTAAAGATTCCACTGCGTTGCCCTGCCTCTGGTTGTGCTAACTTGTGCTCTGAGCTAATTTTCCCCACCAATATTTGAGCACGTTTGGAGTCCCTCGTGGGACCCCCAGTACGCAGGGTAGCAATAGCACTATGACAGTGTAGGGTAGAAATACCCACTATCTCATGAGACCTGAAAATTACTGTAAGATAGATAACATTTCTGAAAAATGTCTGCCTTGCTATTTTGACTTAAGGATAACATCAGGCCTGAGAATCAGGTTTGCTAACTATTTTGTAACCTTTAGTCCTTAGTAGAAGAACTACAGTATATTTACAATATCTTTTTTTATTGTAATGGGTAAGTTGCAAATATTAAACCTTTACTTTCCTGATCTGTTTCCCATTAATACTCCCCACTCTTGCTGGTTTCCTTACAAATTTACACACATAGGCAAGGCGGCTGATTGCCTTTATTGTTCTTGCCCCAATGTCTTCAGTGTTTTATGAGTGCTAGCTTGCTGAAGCTTCTTTCAGGTTCTGCCACAGTTATTGAGAGTGTGCAAAAACCCGTAGGGGCGTGCATAACTCACTAAAAAATTAGTTGCAGTTGTTTCTTTACTAAATTGGATTTATAAATATGAGTGGGTATATTCACCTTCTTTTCAAAGGTAGATTTAAAGATTGCTTTCAGAAGGAAATATTTGGCAAGAAAAAAATTTCAGAAAAAATTCTGCAATTGTCACCTTGGGCTTTATTATTAACAATGGCCACCTAGGGCTTTCTTCTTAACAACAAATTATTTAAAAGGGACATGCATCCACTGAGGCACGCGGAGAATTAGGGCGTTTATAGGTCGCACATTCATCTATATTTCTGCCCGAGGGAATGCAGCGTAGCAGCAGACATTAATTTGGATTACTACAAATACATTTTGCGCATGCGCTAAATCCTCTCCGCCAAGTTTTCCACACCAGTTTTCAATCTCCGTCCCTGTCTCAGTTTAGGCGCATGCGCGTCGCTGCACAACATTTTTTTCGGTGAGACCATAGAGAGTGGGGTCAGACGGTTCATTTTCTCTGCGTTCGCGCACGCGTCAAAATGTTGTCTCCTCTTCCAACGGTCTCCGCCCAGTTTCCAATGCTGCGCAGGCGCCCCAGAAGAGGTTCCTCGGCCCAGTCGGGCAGGTTAACCAACCAGAGAAACCTACTCACTTCCGGCGGGGAGGGAAGGAGGAGGAAGTGGTCCTCCAGTATCCCAGACTGCAACGCGAACCTAGCGGCGTTCAGCCTTCCCCAGCCCCTCGTCTCCTCTGCTTTTTCCCCCGAGCGGCTGGCCGCCATGTTGTGCTAGTTTTGGGATCGACGGAGGGCGGTCAACTACCGACAATAGCAAAATCCGGCGCGGTCGTGAGAGGCAGGGGGGTTGCAGGACCCTCACACCTCGTCCTCGCGGGGACCGGCGCCATGGCAGCCGCCTTGGGGGAGGCGGCGGCGGCGGCGGCACAGGTACGGAAGGGGGTTCTCCACCTGCAGAGGCCGAGGGGGCGCGGTTGCCTGGCGGTAAAAGCCGTGGGCCGACGTTGCCTTCGTTCTTTCGTAGCCTCCTGGGGTGGGGCGGGGGCGGAGGCGGAGGCGGGCAGGCGGGCGAGGAAATAAAGACGCGTGAGGGGTGTGTGTGTGTTGGGGGCGCTCCTTGTGCACGGAGAAAAGCAACGTCGGGACTCTGATCTCCAGAGGTTCACAGAGTACAGGAGATGTAAATACCTGTGTCAGCCTCTTTCTCCTTAGGGTGACGCGGAATTGTGTCTTACTGTGTTCCGTGGGTCTCAGCCCCAGGTAGATTTGCCTTTGGCCCGTGTGTGTGCTGGGCCTCGAAGGGGGGAGTGCTTTAGCGGCCCCTGCAGGGATTACTGGAAGTCAGTGGAAGAAAAGGGAAATCGATGAGAACGGAGATGGTGGTTGTTTGAGGGGCGGTGAGGATGTTGACTGGCTGCGTGTCAGGAAGCCGAGGGGTATGGCTGAGCTCGGCGTGTTGGCTGGCTAGCTGGCCTGGGGAGGGAGGGAAACCTAAGCGTGTTCAGTCTGTTTTGTGGTGAGGGTGGGCTGGCGAAAGTGGGCAAGACATAAAGGAGGACAGTGCAAGCAGTACGGTATGCATGAGGGAGGGTTGTTAGTTGCATGAGCTGTCCAGGGGGTTTGGTGGCTGCTGCCAGAAGGGAGTAAGGCACCAGACGCTCACACTGAGCAGTTCTTAGGAGGATCTGAAGACAGACTGCATAGTTTTCTGGAAGCAGGAAAGCACAAGAGATTAATCTGATTAGTGAAGTGTCACTATTTATTGTCTTCCTGGAAATAGGGAGGGTTATATATTTTTGGTCGGGACTTCATAGAATTTAATAAATGACTTTGCTTGGTCAAAATGAGAAATTGGAAAAACGGATGGATTTGATCTTTTTCTCATTAGATAGCTTCCTTCTTATAGCTTTTTATGTGTTAAGATGCCAGTGAGATGTTGTTTCTTTAAAAGGTTGTGTGAAAAAGAAGCAGAATGGAGGTTCCAGTGGCATCATTTCTGTTTACTCCAAAACCTCTTGAATTAATGTTAAATTTCTAACCTGGGAAGCTTTGACACCCGCAATCTTTGCTGGCCTTGCCTTTGAGTTAAGTTATTCACTTTCACCTCATACCCCCTCATGATTTCCTACTTGATAATTTTGGGCGTGTTTTTTTGCCATTGTGGAACTGAGATAACATGTCAAAACATATTAACATTAAAAACAGTAGAAATGTGGTAACATGCCAAAAACATGTTGCTTAGATGTGCATGTTTTTGTAGACACATGCAAATGCCTTAAACAAAATGTACGGTTTAAGGGATGTTGCCCACCTTCACATTCTTTGCATGGCTTAAGTATATGTGGCATTCCTTATCTGCTTCACTTTTCATTGCATGTGCCCTTTCTTACTTTTCAGATTACAGTTACTTTTATAGAAACCTGACCTCACAGCCCCAGTTTTATTAATTTTATATGTTGTCCTTAGGGATTTAACAGTCAAATAACTGGTGAATTTATCTCTTCTGGTATATATGCATTTTTGAAACATTTGAGTACGTAGTATGGTAGGTTTCCATTTGAGTACAATGGTGATAGTGAAGGCTCCAAATATTTCAGTTTGGATTTATCCGTTATTGCACACAGAAATCACAGAGAAATTTTTTTTATCTTAAATTATTCAATGTAGAAATGGTTACCTGTTTATGAAATTAAAGGAGCAGCCAGTGGCTGGAATATTGGCTTTAAATCAGAGAGAGTCAAGTTACAAACTCCACATGGCAACCAGGGTTATTGGATGGTCTTGGGCTAGCCATCATCTCTTAGTTTTTTCTTTCTCTCAGGGCTGTTGAGATAAAAAAAAGGTGGGGTGCGTTTGTAGATGTCGTAATTTTTCCAACCCACTTTTGGTGTAAGGCTTATGAAAATTAAAGTCTTATCCTTGGTTATGTTCTTTGAACATCTAGCCTAGTATTGTTTTCTCTGCCTGGCAGCTCTCTGGAATCTGAAGCTGAGGTCTTTTCTGTCACATACTACATGATGATCTGAGTTCAGACAACACACGCTGCTACTGATGTACGGTCCTTCCCTCAAATTTATATTTCAGTTGGCCAGCATTTCTGGGCTCATTGGAGAAAGCGTGAATCTTGGAGAAGCCAGTGCTGTTTCTGTCTGTTTTTGTCAGTCACCTTCACCCAAAGATCCTACAATTATTTCTTCATGTTCTGTTATAAAACTGTGAAATTCATGACGTTGCAATAAGTTGACAGACTACTTGAAAGTGTACACCTTAGGTTTTTTTTAAAAGTAGGCGGAAACGACCTTGTCTTGGAATGGAGAAATCTGTGTCAGAGAGAAGCACCCTATATGTTACAGGTCATGCTGTGGTTGGATCATTTGAAGAGAGAGGATTGTAGCGCTATCTACATCTTGTGAATTTGAAATTGAATCCAAAACTGTGGCTGTTGCCTTTGTAGATACATGAGGCTGACTTTTAGCAATAAGTTATAATAATGATAATATAATAAATATAAATAAATTATAATATTATAATAACGAATAGGTACGATGTTGTACTGAGTCCTTCTCAGTGAGTTTATGGTCTTGAGTATCTATGCTGATAGAAAGGATGAACATGCCCACACAATCTCTGTATGAATCTTCATCGCTTAATGCATAGTGTCCAGCATTTTAGACAATCTTCCTGACAATACAAGGACGAAAGGGAAAGTGTCTTCCACTGGAAGGGGTTTCTCTTGGAAAGTAATGCATTCTCCATTGCACTTAGGAATGATACAGTAAGCCCATATATCTCACTCCTTGAGAGTACTCCCACCCAGTGTTGGGTCTACTGGAATATTGTGGAAAGGAAGGAAAGAACAGCATTCAGGGGGAAAAACTACTATACCCTGTGGAGAAGATCATAGTGCAGATTTTTTTAAAATTCATCTCTCTGATAGTTCTGGGAAAATATCAGATATCAGTTTTGTTACTCAGACGTGCAGAAATATAAAAAAAATGCTTTCAACTGCAAAAGTTTAGTTCCTGGGAATTTGAATTGTTTCTGATTCTGATGCAGTAGGTCTTCCTAGAAGTATATTTGGACTTATTTATAGTTTTAGCTTCCTTTTCAGCTAATACTGATATGAGTTGCCTTGGAAACATATAACATGTAGCTTAAATATATGTGTGGAGATAAGAGGGAAGAAGGTGATATCTGCAGCTTACTGTTTTAGATTCATGTTTTTGTTTGGCCTATATAGCATTTTGAGTTGCCCTACTTGGCTGAATTACCCTTTTCTGCATTTTTAAGTAAAACCAGTTGTTGTTATCTTTATTTGTATCCCGCTTTTTTCCTGGGAAGGACTCAAAGCAACTTATAGTACTTCAAATTTTTTTAAAAAAATCATAACATATAAAAATTAAACAATCAAGTAATAATTAAAACAGAGTTAAAATACATATTTAAAACAACAAACAAATCACAATTAAAAATAACCAGCACCTTTTTTCAACCAGGCAATAATCACATATTGAATGCCCGCCAAAATGAAAATGTTGCTGTTTGTGGGAAGAAGACAGGGCAGATGTCAATCTGACTTCTCTGAGAAGAGAGTTCCAGAGCTGGGGAGCAGCCACCGAGAAGGCCCTCTCCCATGTTCCCAGCAGATGCACCTGTGAAGGTGACGAGACAGAAAGAAGGGCCTCTCCAGCACATCTCAAAGCTCAGTCTGGTTCAGAAAACTTGGACCTGAGCAGTGTAGGGCCTTAAAGGTCATCACCAGCACTTTGAATTGTGCCCAGAAACAAATTGGCAGCCATTGGAGCTGTTGCAGCAGGGGAGTTGTGTGGTCCCTTTAGCCCAGTCCCAGTTAACACTCAGGCTGCAGCTCTTTGGACCAACCAGTTGCTGAACTTAAAAAAAAAAAAGGTGTAATCATTGCAGAAACACACACCTCTGTTTTTTCTGTACAAAGGTAGTTGTTTCTCAAAACTGAAAGCTGAAGCATCTGGTGGGCCTATCGGAACATTGAACTACTAAGTGAACTGCTAATGTCATTGCTAGAGACAACAGACGTGTCGGGAGCACAGTTAACGGTAGTCCAGCACTTGGCCAACTGTCTGATAGTTTTAGTGGCTTGTAACTGTGGCATCTTGTAATGTCTGTGCCCTGCAACATGGCCTTCTTTCCTAGAAAT
Source organism: Iguana delicatissima (assembly GCA_948472985.1). Taxonomy (NCBI): domain Eukaryota; kingdom Metazoa; phylum Chordata; class Lepidosauria; order Squamata; family Iguanidae; genus Iguana; species Iguana delicatissima. The sequence goes on along the minus strand of CAOKZL010002216.1, from coordinate 79,845 downwards.
GTAGCAAAACAAATGTGTAGTTCAGATTATGTTTCTCAGGAGTAAGCAAGTACGTGTTAGGACTCAGTAGTATTGAGTTTTAGTAGTTTATAGGTCTTTAGATTTGTATTCCTAGGTATTATCTCAAATGAGAGAGTGAGCGTGGTATAGTGTTTTGAGCATTGGACTATCACTCTGGAGACAAAGGTTTGAATTCCCACTCAGCCATGGAAACCTACTGGGTGACCTTGGGCAAGTCAGACTCTCTCCTGGTCTATGAGGAAGGTAAAGGCAAACCCTCTCTGAACAAATCTTGCCAAGAAAACCCCATGATCGGTTTGCCTTAGTCATCATAAGTCCAGAATGACTTTGAAGGCACACAACAACAATCTCAAATTAACTTGATCACAGTTCAGATGGAAATCTGAACTCAGTGAGAATTTGGTTAGTTTAAAACAGCTTACCCTACCTGGTAGCCTTAAGGTATTTTGGGCTGCAATTCCCATAATCCTAATTACTGCATGGTAGCTGGGGCTAATGGGAGTTGTAGTTTCATCATCTTGATGGGAAGCTTGTTTAGTGTGCCAGTTTTATCCAAAATTGTTAAATTTTATGTTATGTTTTAACAGTATTTTATTTTAACTTATATTGTAGATCTCCTTGGATCCCATATTGGGAGAAAGTTGGTATGTTGAATAAATACCTAAATGTCCACAGTCCTGAACCTACTTAATAGAACATAAACACCACCAAACACAGTACAACATGATTCTTATTCATCATGTTCTGGATTGTGTTGCATGCTATGTTTCTAACCTAATTTGGCAAAATCCAATTTGAGAACTCTTTCCAGAAGGCTTTCTAGGTTACTTAATACCAATATTTTAATCCTGTGCTGAAATTCCACTGTGTATGTTCCTTTGCTCCTTAATTTAGCTTCAACTTCCTGTAGATTTGGGGTTTGAGAATTGGATATTGTTGATATTGTTTAGCTCTGGTCCAGGTTTGTGAGGCTTTTTGTGAAATGCTACACAGCCTACAGCAGGCAGTGTAGCTGTAATGCTTTGTGAGTTATAGGAATTTTTTTTAAAAAAGTTCAAAACATTAAAAAATTCAAACATTGTAACAGAAAGGCTGTCATTAATTATTAAAAGTTTTGTAACAAAAGTTTTGAATTAAAGTTATACAACATTCATTCTGTTCAACTAATTCAATGGTAATGAACAAATACTTTAGGCATGGATTTTATGGTGCAACAAAAAAATGCCAATAAGTCTACACATACTGGAGTTGCAGTGTTTTCTGTTGATGAGGATCAGGGTGGATAGAAACAGTAATATTAAATACTTTGAGTAATTGTCATGGCTGCTGATTATAAGTGGGACCGTATATGGGAATATATTAAAGATATCCTTTTTTGTGAGTGAAAAGGGACAACCTGCAGAATGTATACTAGTCTTCTCCCAACCTTATGTCATCCAGGTGGACCTCAACTTACATCAGCCCTTGCCAATATGGCCACTGGTCAAGAATGCTAGGAGTTGTAATCTGGATATCTGGGGAACACCTTTTGATGGATTGACCATGACAAAAAAAATAAATAATAATCAAAGCCTTGATATAAGAATGACGAAACCCAGACTTAGTCATAACTTGAGTAGACAAATTGAAATCATTGAATATTCACTCACAGTTTATGGCTAGTTTAACTCCTGTTGATTTCAGTTGGGGCTGTATGAACAAATCAGTATCCATCTCTGTTTAGCTGCAACCCCTTGCAGAAAGTGGTGATATTAGCAGCTTTGTCGTGACTATCTTCTGTGAGAATGACATTTTGAAATCGTAAATTATGTCTTTTGGGCTTGCTTGTGTTTCCAGAATACTAAATAGACCCATGATAATTTCACCTATAAGTAAAAATTTTCGCTCTTATTGATCAGAGAGGCCTGCAGCAATCAGTGTCTCTTGGGGTCTATCGGCAGTCAGATTCCACATATATATGTCTGTCTGTCTTGTGTGTGGGGTATAGTTCCTAGAATTGAAACTAGCTCAGGGGCTAAATCCAGCATCATGTGGCAGCCAACAGCCAGCACAATAAAACCTTTTTTCCACCTCTCCTGTAGCCCTTTGTGCTATCTCAAAACTGATTCTGGAGAATTTCCCAGTTTTTGTGGGGAAGCACATTCGAGGTCTGGATTGGGGATCCTTACCTTCTGATTCTCCTTGAGCCTCCAGTTCTAGCAGTGGAGCTATTCCATCGGCTCCTGTTCAGGGATAAACAGAAGGGCTCCTATGTAGAGGTTTAATATTTACAGTGGTAAATGTTTAGTATGCTTTTTATTTTAGAAACTTTAACTTCTTTCTTCATCAGTTTAATGGCTAAGGCAAGTTACATGAAGACCCTTACATGCAAAAATTAGCAAAGGCTTCTTCCAAATCAATACAAATTTTTAAACAACATGGAAAATAACTCCTGCCACACAGCTATCCAAGATTTTCTCTAGTCGTGTAAGTCATAAGTAGGCTTCAAAGAGAACCTTAGCTGGAGAGAATTAGAAGGAAGTGGGGGTGGACTTCTTGGCTTCTGCCAGTGGAAGGGGCTGCTGCTGATAGTGGAAAGGTCCCTCATGGCGCCTATGGAGAGATCTGAGGGCACAGAGTGACAAGCTGGTGGTGGATGGCAAAAGACCAGTCTAGAAATATAGTTGTTAGGGTCAGGGGTGCAGGATCCCTGCAAATGTGGAAATGTCAAAGTGTGTGGGTTTGTGTGTATATGTCTGTGGAAAGGAAGCTGAGGCACAGTGGGGAGGGAGGGCACCCGGGGCCCAAACCAGGTCAGAGAAAGGAGAGGAAAAGCGAGTGGGTGTGGTAGCCCTATCTTTCCTCACTTTCTCCCATCTCTTTCGTTGGATGTGGGAGTATTTTGAGGGGGTTTGTGGTCCTGAGAAATTGAGAAATCAGGCTGTGACCTGTCCTTAGCTGGCCAGAGAGGGGCTGGTAGTGGAGGAGGAGGACTAGAGGTAAGTTTTTAAAGGGCTGCATGGCCTGGTTGGAGCCACCAAGAGGGAAGGTTCCCACCCCAGGAAAGAAGTGCTTAGGGTGCAGAAGCAAGGGTTTGAGAAACTTGCAAATAATCAAATCTATCAAAGACTGAACTCTGGAACTCTCTTTAGATTGGTTGTGTCCAGAGCTATGCTGTTTTTTCTAGGAAAGACTTTTTTGAGTTCCCCATCAGAGTAAACCTGGAGTTGGTATATATAGCAGATTTTGTCCTTCTGTGATCAAGATGGAAGAAGGCATGAAAAATCCTACTCTGTGACAGAAAAATAAAGGAAAAAGCTCTCCCTTCCAATTTTTGCCCTGCCTAGAAGCTGCAAAATGAGGTGGTAGAGCGACCTCGTTGCCCTGCCTCAAACTCTACTATTGGATTGACCTGTAATTTATTGTGTTATGTGTGTTAATTTGTGGAACTTTCTGACACAATATGCTGGGGTTTCCATTGAGATAACAGGCTGCTTTGTAAGATCTTGGAATTAGTATTTTTTTTAAAAAAAGAAATACTCAGTGGAGTGCCCCAGGGAGTTAAAAATTGATAAAAGCATTTTAAACTAACAAGCAGTGAAGAGATCAAACAAAGCAGAAAGCAAAAAGCAACTAATGAAAAGCACCAAAAACAAACAAACAAAAAAGATTGGAAAAATAATGGAGGCTACAGTTACTGACAACCCTCTTTAAAATGAATTAATCTGTTTTCAAGTTGTTGCCATAAAAGACGTGGAAGAAACAAGTAGGGATTCCTAGGGAGAAAACGTCAGTGCTGCTGTTTTACAATCTATGCATTTTCTTCCTGTTGTAGAAATCACTAAATGTCTTCTGTTAACAGATGATGACTTTGATCAGTTTGATAAGCCTGGTGCTGAAAGATCTTGGAGGAGGAGGACTGGAGATGATGACTGGGACAGGTAAAGGCACTTTTTTTTCATGTTGAGATGCTTTACATGGAATTCCATTTTACTTCCTTGAGTTTCTGTTTTATGCACTGCTTTTTTTAAAGTGCAAATTCAGACACTAATGAAGTTGTTTGCCTGCAGTGTATGTCAGGTGCTTAGTTGTGGGGAAATACGTAACCTCCCTAAGGAGCAGAAATGGAGATTCTCCTGCAGGTAGAAAGCTGAATTTCATCCTGGTTAAATTCCTGCAGGTGGGGGCCATATACCAGTGGTGGGTGCAGCTGGTGCAGATCACTCCACATCTCATTCTTACTCTTTCATGCCCACACCTCTTCTACATATACTCTACATATCTGTCCATCATATGGTGCATAAATTCATTGTCTCTTTTCCTCCCGTTGTGTATTCCTTTGTTCCAAGCTGGACTTTTGAAATTTTTTTACATGGTGCTCCTTTGAAGATGGCTTAGAAACTTCAGTGTTACTGCAGAGATGCTGGTGAACAGTGAAAAGCTGAAAACATTTTCGCCAGTTGCATCGGCTTCCACTAACCCTTAGACTCCATTCACAGTTCTGGTCTTTATCTTGAAAGCCCTAGGTGTCTTGGGACCAGGTTTTTTTTTGAAGAATCCCCTTTACCTTTATACTTCTGTTGGAACATTAAGACTTGCTTCATTGGTCCTTCTAGAGCAGTGGTTCTCAACCTGTGGGTCCCCAGATGTTTTTGGACTTCAGCTCCCAGAAGCCCTGAGCATTGACCATAGTGGCTGGGGCTTCTGGGAGCTGAAGTCCACAAACATCTGGGGACCCGCAGGTTGAGAACCACTGTAGAGAGCCTTGTTTAATAACTCTGAATCTATGAGGCTTGCTTATTGCCTTCTGTCTTACCTTTTCTGTACAGGTGAGGCTTTAAGACCTTTATCTTTAGTGCTGACCTTACCTGAGACTGTGATTAACTTACATATTTTACAGTAGTTCTCAGCACATTCCAAATATTTGCTATTTTTTGTCTTGCTTCACCTCTTGCCTTTTGTTTTTCCAGAGTGTAGGTCTCAAAAAACAAACAAACCCCAAACAGCTAAATTGTTTTAAAAAAATAAAATAATGGATTGTGTATGTGTCAGTTAATGCATGTGGTTATTTTAAAATCAGATTGAGGACTGACAGCTGGCTCTGGCTTCTTGTGTGTGTGTGCACATGTATATTTGCAGTGAAGTGTTATTATTATTCTGCCTTTTTTCTCAGAACTGAGACTCAAGGCCGCTTGCAGAAATTAAAATGGATGCAAATAAAAGCATATGACAAGATACTGTGTGAAATGTAATTAAACAGTTAAAAACATATCCATTTAAAAAATAAAAATAGGTAAAATAGTATATTCTTTAAACCAGTTTCCAGATGCCTGTTTGAAATCTTTTCATTTGCCAGTGGAAGCGCACCAAGGAAAAAGCTTATTTAATGTCACAGGAAAGCAGTTTTTAGAGCTTAGCAGCAGCCATTATACAAATCTCTCTTCCGGTTTCTACCAGATGAGTCTGTTGAAGTAGCACGCTGAAAGGAGGATTTCCCAAAGATCTCAGACCTTAGACAGGTGCATATGGGAAGATGCAGCCTTCACTGAAGCAATATATTGCTTCATAAGTCAGAACCAGCTGTTTCACTTGTGGAAAAGAGATAGTAGCCTGTGGAACTGTTGTAACAAGGGTGTCATGTGTTCCATGTTACCTTCCCCAGTTAATAATCTGGCTGACAGTCTTGGAACAGCTGATATTTCTGAGCATTCTTGGAAGGCAGTGTCACATAGAACATCTTTTAGTAATCCAAGTGGTATGCAACTAGGGCAGTAAAGAAGTCCCTTTTCTATGGAAAACTTGTTTCATTCCATACATGGAAATATTCTTGTGGGTCTTCTTTTAAAACCAGCCATTAATTTCTGCTTTGGAGAAGCGAGTAATTCTTGTTGGTGTTTTCAAATATTGGCTAGCTTGTGATACTTATTTTATTATGTTCTGAGATTCACAATTCCGCTTGCGATCCTTACCTTAACAAGTGTTCCATTGTCCCTAGTAAGTGTGGTTTGGCACAAAGGTGGTATGGTTTCTGTAGCTGCACTACACTTGAAAAGTGCCTTCTTAATTGTATAGCTCTAAAATGGAAGGTGATTGGGACTGCCATGTTGGTATTAGGCTACGGGTTGTTTCGCACAGTATCCCAGCATGTCAAATGTAAAGACATACTATTAACTACCAAAGTCAAAATAACTCAAGTGACTGTTTTTGAGGTTCTGTTATGGATGTGTAAACTAGATAGTGAAGAAAGCTGACAGGAAGAAAATCAACTCAGTTGGAATTGTGGTACTGTAGAAGAATTGTAGAGACAGTATGGACTGCTAAAAATGACAAGTAAATGGATCTGGGGGCAAATCAGGCTTGAAGTCTGACTAGACTTCAGGACAGTTGATGACCAGGGATCTTGAAAGTCCTCCATTCATAGGGTGACCACAAGTTGAAGTCAACAAGACGGCCAACAAGAACTCAGCATGAAAATAATCCCTTGTCCCCTTCCCTGGCTCTGTGTTTGAACCTGCAGGAGATGGCACTGATTGTCTTGTAGCTGCATTGAGCTATATATCTGCAGCAGGGATGAACAAAATACAGACTGCATGCAGCCATTGGAGGCACTTTTTGCAAGTGGCTCTCCAAGGCCCTTAAATCAATTTTTTCCAAACTTAAAATTCAGTTTCTGCTGGTGGCAGTCCGCGGGAATGGAAATGTTTCATTAAAAATGTTTCATTAAAAAAGTGATTATAATAAAATAGTGAAACAGTTAAACTAACCATCCTTATAAACTCAATACCAGTTTAATACATAACAATGAGAATAGAAGTATGGCATCCCTGCCCCTGATCCTTCTGTAACTACTGGTTAGTAACTGAAAGCCTGTCCAAAAAAAAAATCTTTCCTTGCTAGCAGGAGGAGAGAAATGAGGGGGCCTGAGAGAGAGATTTCCACAGCTTTGGAGGTGTCTCCTATAGGGCCCTCTCACATGTCGTTGCCAGATGTGTCTGTGACAGTGGTAGTAAAGAAAAGTGTTTCATTCGTAGCTGTCTGGCATATTTATGTAATTTAAAAATATAAAAGCATTAATTTTGTATAAGTAGAATATAAACTAGTTGTACTAGAGGTTCTTCACTCCTTTGTGGGGATTTGGTGAGTTCTAAATATGTTGTGGTTTTTGCTTACCTCTTTATGACATTTTTTCCCCTCCTGGGAGTCAGGGCAATAAGCTGTTTGCTTCTCAGTTTGTAGTAGGATGTTTGTATCACATTTGTGAGGATATGTGAAAACGACCAGATCTAAAGGGCAGCAGGTACAAGACAGAAACTAGGCTAATGTCACCAGGTGAATACAAGCATAAATCTGCAAGCAGTGAAGTCTGTACCTCCTGTACACTGTACCTGTACACAGTAGCAGCATCTACAGTGTGCAGAAATTGATCTTGGATAGGTATTATCCTGTGGTGTTGGATTGTTCTAGGCACAGAACTTTATACTGTGCAGTTTCTGACACTTGAATGAGTAAAATTTTGTTTTAGTCATTTCACTCATTGTAGAGGAGACAATGTTTCTTTGGAGTGTTTTTCTGCAAGGTTACCAATTACTCAACAAGGGGAAAAGTATGAAAATTTGTCCTGAGAAAAATGATGAGAACAGTTCACTACTCCCCATGTTTTCTGTCCCATAAGCCCTTCACACCTCTATATTTAACTTGCCATACTTAAATACCACAAGGAGTCAGTGGGCAATAGATACACACACGTGCGCATGCGCGTGCACACACACACACACACAAGCACATGCAAATTTCGCTTCTATGTCATTTTGCCTTATTGAATAAAAGTATAATTTGGGGTTTCTATCCTGAGAATGAGGTTACCATCTTGTTGGCTAACAAATGCTGCTGAGATCCTTGATACTGTTCAGGTTAAACTCGGAAGATTGGCTGATATAAAGAGTTCACTCACTCTTTTGAAGAACTGAGAATTGTATTTATTTGTTTCTTCCAGTGAATTAGATGATGACTTGCTAGGAGAAGATTTGCTGACTGGCAAAAAGGTAAATAAGAAACCTCGTTAAATATATACATAAATATGTAGTAAAAAGAATCACTGAACTTGTTTTCATTGTCTGTAGAGTGAATTGAAGTATCTTGGGGAACCATCTGCTTGTGTTTATCCTTCAAGCATATGTTTGAACGTGGCAGCTTGAAAAAAACACATAACTTGTCCTCCCATTCATTATTGTTTCTTTCATGTGTGCATTTACTTGCACTCTGTTTATTTTATTTTTCGGTTATGAGCAAAAATGTACATAGCAAGTACTCAAAGAAAGACCTGTAGTAAGTGTAGAGATTATTTATGTAAGTCTGTTACACTTTGGTAAATCTTGAAATAGAAATAAGGGTTGTTTTTTTTTTCTTTTTTGGTTTTTTTGGTTAAACAAGAAGAACTGCTCTTATTTTGCCCTCTTACCAGAGTGAATATTGAGTTTGTGCCTATATGTCACATTTCAGTGATTTACTTGTTTCTTAGTCTAGTGTCCCTCACTTTTCTTAACACTGGGACATAAGGTGACTAACATGTGCCAGGCAAGTGCAAACTGTTGGTGCTGGGGTAAAAGATTTAGCCACCTCTTCATTGTGGTGTTGCAATTTTCCAATTTTCCATGATTTACAATGCCTGGAATGTATGTCCAAAATGGGCAACTGTGTTTGCAGCGGTTGCCAGCCTTAATTAAAATGAATTTGACTATGCTCTAATTTGTTTTGAGAACCTCGTTTTATGAGACATTTTGTTTACCATCTCTTCTGATAAGTTTTTCCTTAATATATTGCTGGCACTTGAGGTTTTTTTTTTAAATAAGGAAAGGCAGAAGAGAAATACCTGCCCCTCACTTGTCTTAAAAGTGAACAGCTATTTAGTTTTATTGTAATCTGTCTGCTTCAAATAATTATGCATCTTCTTTTTCAGAGAACATGTTAAATGTTCGATACAACTTACAGACTGTATGCAACACCTATTTTTTATGGTGATAGTCTTTGATCACACTGCAAATTGTGATCTTCCTGCTTTTTTTCCTTGTGATAGATTCCCTCTTCTGTTTTGTTAATCATCCTTTATGTAACATTCCTGTTGTTTCTTGTTTTAACTCTCCTACAAAGCTTTTGCTTTAAAAACAGTCTCTTTGGTTGGATATAAAGCTGTGTGTGTTGTCCGTTAACACAAATAATACCAGTCTGGATCTTTTTTGGTGATTTGACCGGCTTTCTTTTGGATTGAAACAAATGTTGACATTACAATTAACAATTTGGAAGGAGTTCAAACCAACACAAGAGATGCTGCAGCCTTTAGCAATTCTTTTCTGTTTTTTGAATGCCTTCCAATTTCCTCACACTTCCTGTCTCCCTATAACTTTCTCATTTACTTTCCAAGTTAGCAGCCTCTAGAATGAAATGTCAAGTAAGAATACAAACCAGTGTTTTCTTTACCCTTCAGCTCAACAAAATTCACTTTGCCAAGCACATGTGTTTAAAAGTGCCACCACTGAGTATGCTGTCACAAAATGATTTTTCCCTATTATTTGAGTAGTAACTACTGCCTTTTAAAGATAGTGCTTGTTATTCAGAATTCACAGTGTTCTTCGTGATATGTTGGAACAGTGTAAGACATCTGTCTTGTCAGTTGAGAGTTCTAGCCAGCAGGTCTTACCACAGTGGTCCTGCTGACTCATAATAGTACTGAAATATAGTCTTGTTAAAAAAAAAATATCTTTCAGTATACTCTTTATGTGGGCTGCTTATTTCCTATTTGTCTTTAAATGCTCCCTGCTTAAAGCAGGCATACAGTAGCAAGATCCATGGGATTTTTTCTTTAAAAGGGTTTAGGATTTAGGACTTGGTGCCCATCCTTTCCAAGCCAGCTTACTTACTTTATTCTTCTTTCCAAGGAGTTTTAAGTGACTTTTTTTTAAACGTGCCCCCTTTTTTTAAAAAAAAAGATCAATTCTCAAAAGATTATTCTGAAGCAGAGAGATACTAAGTGACCTAAAGCCACCTTTGGAGTGTTGTGACTGAGCAGAGAGATGAATCTGGATTTCCTACTGTTACTCCAACGTTCCAGCCTAAGGATGGGCAAACTGTGGCCTGGCTCTCCTGACTGTTTTTGCAGCCCCAGTGCTGCTTTTTTTCTGGGAAAAAGGATGAATTGCCTCTCCTGGAAATCTCTATAGTCTATAGAGACTTGTTTAAAAGTTTCTTTTTTTTTTTTTTTAGAAAAAAGGAGGGGCTTCTGGGAGAACTTTCCTTATGTAGTTTGACATTTCAAACAAGCACATTTTCCCACAACAGAAATGGTCTTCCAGCCTCTTCCAGTTTTGATTTCACATGTTTTTATAATTTTTGACAGTTTGTGCAGTCTTGGGGAATATTGTCCTCACATCTGCTGACGTTATCTATCCCTGCTCTAGTCTGCTTTTCTTTTATATAGTGCTGTTTATCCTGCGGAAAACTGCATTTCAGTTTGCTTTTGTTGAGCCAACTGATTCTTGTGAGTTGTAGGTTTTGATTAATTATTTTTATGATTGTTCATCATTGTTTTCACGGCCCACAGTCAAAATGCAAAATAGCCTGCCTTATTGCGCCAGTCATTTGACTAGTCAGAGCAAAGCAGTTAGTTACATTTCTATACCACTTATCAGTGGAAAGCACTCCCTGAGCAGTTTACAATGTGTTTAGCTAATTGCCCCCAACAAGCTGGGTACTCATTTTACCAATCTACGGAAGGATGGAGGGCTGAGTCAACCCAGAGCACTGCAGGATCGAACTCACAATGTTGTGGCTGCAGTACTGGCATTTAACCACAGTGCCACCAAGGCAGTGGAATTGTGTGGAAATGTCCCCAGTTACAAAAGTATTTCGTTCATTGTGAGCCCTTTGTAAAAATTTATTGCTCTGCCTTTAAATATTATGTATTGGGTTTTCTGAAGGCCATTTTTTTTAAACTTTAGACTCAGTCAGACATGTCTGATGAAGAACTGAATGATGATCTCCTACAGAGTGACAATGAAGAGGATCAGCACTTCAGGTTTGCATCTTACTACCTGAGCCACGTAGTGTTCCTGATATTTTAGTACCCCTTCACAGATTTGGAATGATGGAATGGCAAACGTAATATGTTTTTAAGTCTACAGAATGAGTATGTGTGTGTGTCAGAGAAAAACATAGAATTGATATAGGAGAGATATTATTTATTAGTTACATTTATAACCAGCCTTTCCATGATGTCATGGTGGAGTACATGGCTCTTCTCCTCATATTCACAACAATCATATGAAGTAGGTTAGGCTGAGAGAGAGTAATTGGTGCAAGGTCCCCCTTCAGATTCATGGTTCAGTGGGAACTTGAACCTGGATCTTGCAGGTCCCAGTCCAACACCCTGAAGGATTTGAACAGAAATTCACTTGGGGAGCTGGTTCAATTTTTTAAAAAATGTAAATAGCAAATAATTGTAGCATTGAGCTTGGTTTTGCAAATGAATCTGCAGTGTTGCATTAGTCCCTATTTAAAAAACCTAGCTCCTATCTTAGCATTCCCCAGATGTTACTGTTTTAATGAAAAGTCCTGACTTAATAAACTTTGGATGCATCTTTAGGCATCATAGATTGGTTAACAACCAATTGTAATCTTCTGAAAAAGTTGCTGATGATTAATCAGGCAGCAGATTTTTCTGTTGGTTTTTAATGTAAGAGACTCATTAAAAATGAAGATGGCAAGGACCATTACAAGAGAGAGTCCCCTTTTATTCCTCAGGTGAGGGAAGGACTCTTCGGAGAGAGTGCTTGTTATGACATGTGCCTGATCTTAATTATATAGTATGATTAAGAACTGTTGCTTTTCTCCTATGCAGATACAATCAGTTGGTTGACTAAAACCTGTAGTAGGATTAATCAACTAATATTGGTTCAGTTGGGAGGCAATCCTAATAAGTTTTCTTTTATGCACTATTTCAAAATCTGGTCCCATATATTCAGTTCATCTGTGTGCTTTTTACATGGCATAGTACTTAGAAAGATAGCCAAGAAGAGAGGAGAGTTATTTGGAAAATAGGGCAGATTATACAAGAAGGATACTATAGCTCTGAGTTTCTTTTTTTAACTGGCTGAATTAATTGGCTGTTGCATAGTTTGTTGTCTTACCTGTAATGAATCCTCAAATTCAAGGCAGGACACTTTAAAATTCCATTTAAAATTGGTGTGCATGGTTGTAAAGGCTAGCTGGGTTGGAGATACATTAAAACATGTGTTTTTACAAAATATTATTTCATTATAAGAAAATAAAATAAATGAAGGTCCAAAATAATGGATGCTTGACAGTATTCATGTAAGTGAAAATGATGAGCAGATAATGTTGCAGAACTAAAAAAGATACAGTTCTTATTCTGAGTATATTTATTAGTCTGGGAATTAAAATTGTAAGCAGCTTGCTTGGGTGCCCTGTACTTCTTGCCAACCTAACCTGTTAGACCATCTGGTTGATTTGATCCCTCTGGTCAAATAGCCTGCAGCTGATGATAAGCTGGGGTGTAAGTATGCATATTATGAGTTTGTGGCATGGAGTCAAGTTGATCCCTAAACTATATTTTTGCTAGTCAGTGCAGAGACTGTGTGATCTGTGTACATGCTGTACAAAATCCATGCACCTGCACCCTTTCTTCGGGCTGTGGTTAATCTGATTTATATAAAAAAATCCTTTCTTTCATTTTGATTCTACTATAGCACGCAGGATGTCGCCATTAGTCTTAATGCTACTTCTGGAATGGTTACATCCTTTGAACTCTCTGAGAGAGCTAACGATCCCTCGATTGAGCAAGATTCAGAGTATGAACAAGGGGAGGATGAACTGGGCTATGACAAGTCAGAAGTGACTGAAGAATACGCTGAGGAGTACACAGAAGAAGGACAGTATGAAGGCCAAGAGGCTGAGCTGACAGAAGACCAAATAGAGTATGGGGAAGATCAGGGAGAGGAAGAGATTTATAATGATGAAGTGTTAGATCTCGAAATCAATGAACCTCTAGATGAATTTCCTGTGAGTTTTCCTCTATTGTATTTTCTCAGATAACATTGCTTCACGTGCCTAGGTTTTTAGACTGATTTGAAATCTGTTTACCTCCCTAGGGATGGGGGGGAAAAATTAGACCTATTATCAATGTCTGCCAGTTTCTTTATCTAGGCTGTGACAAAGTTTGTGTTGACAGCTTGTTTGGCTGTGGGTAATGCTCCTTTGTCATTCTGGAAGGCTGTTGAGAATCATGACCTTGAGGATTGTATCCTTAAGGAAGAAAACAGCTTTGTGTGGTGGAGACACAGTGCCAATTGTTAGAAGTACTTAATGCAAAAGCTTTTATCCAGGGTTTAGACAAGATCTGATAAAGTCCTTCGAAGGTGAAAAGATTATTGACCTGCTAAAGACATCTTTAAGGTGCTAATATTCCAAAGTGATTGATGTCCTGCTCACTCATTTCAGCCCCTCTTTTTTTGTAACTGAGAACTGTGTCGGAACCTGAATAAAGAGATTGGAGGTTACTTCAGAAAATGTCATATGCATAATTTGTTTCGGTTGAAGCAACTTGCTGAAGAGGTTGTCTTGATTCAGAATGAAAATAAACCACTTACCACTTGTCCAAAATATTTCACAAGAAAAAACCAGGAAGTGGTTCGTGTTTTATTTTCAATATTGTGTTTCAAAATCCACAGTAGGGCAGAACCTTCGCAAGAACCACCCAAAATACTACCTAATCCTTATACAGTGTTGTACAAGGCAATGGGTACTAGAAATTATTCATAAATGCATATCTCATGGCATTAAAAAAAACTTTTCATGACAGAATGATTAGTTTATAGTGGTGGTATCACTCCCCCTTTAATTCGTCAAGCTCTCTTTACTAAAATTTTACTTTTTACTGCCATATTTAGGCACTAATGTGAATTGTAATTGTTTAGTTTATATTTTTCAGAAGTTATAGTAAGTTTGATGGACTAATAAGTTGAAATCACTGCAAGAGTGTATTTTCTTATATAAACTGGTTGTTTTTGCAAGACTCGTACTAGCAGCATCATGAATTGACCTTGACGTGTGCTGATTGAGGCTAGTGCAAACATAAGTATTCCCAGACTCTGTACCAATGGGTGGGGGCCCATATGCTCTTTCCAGTAACTGCAAATCACTGCTTCCCTTCATTGACCAGCCTTAACCACAATTAAATGTTAAGTTGGTGTAATGATTAATATTCTCCACATTTCCTCCTAACCATTGTTTGCTAACCAGTTTAAATTAAACCATGGCTAAGTGGGAATTTTGCCTGATACTTGCTCTGATGCAAGTCAGTTGAGATTAAGGTAGGCATAGGAAGTTACAGGAATGTGTGCATATTGCATGGAATAGAAGTGAGATGGTGTGACCTTCTCAAGGTTCAGAGCGTGAAAAGATAGCATCCTGGTTGGCTACAGCTGCTCTCAAACCTGAGAATATTCAAAATGCCTTTTCTTGCTTAATTCTTTCAGGATGAAGATTACAGTGAACAGCAAGTCATTGAACAGCAGGAATATGTCACTGAAGAGGAGCTGGAAGAGGTTGCTGATGCTCACACACCACCGAATGAGTCAGAAGAGGTACTTTAAAAGAACTGAAATCTTAAAGGCAAATATTGCTAACTGCATGGGATTTAAGTCAGTGGTTCTCAACCTGTGGGTCCCCAGATGTTCATAGACTTCAGCTCCCAGAAGCCCTGAGCATTGACCATAGTGGCTGGGGCTTCTGGGAGCTGAAGTCCACGAACATCTGGGGACCCACAGGTTGAGAACCACTGATTTAAGCGTAGCAGGCCTTATCTTTTGGTTTGTGTTTGTCCTTGGCAGTCCTCATGTCGATATTTATATCTTTGAAATAGAGACAAAGAGAAGCTATTCTATGAACCTGTGTTAACCTTGTCTTCTGAAACACATTCTTTTGTCAGAGAGATTTGCAATATTTTTTTTAACAGGTTTGTCAAAATTCCTGTACCTAAATCCTCCAAACAGTTACCATTATGAAAGAGGGCCTCAGGCCATTTGTACGGTGTTGTGGCTACGTCTGTCTCAGGTGCTTGCTGTCTGCTCCTCCCCTTGCTGTTTGCCCTTTGCTCCTCCCCCAGTGTTTCCTTGCACTCAGACGTCATGACCACTTGTATTTCTACAAGGCCTCCAATCAGTGGCTAGCCAATTGCAATACCCCCTACCCCAGAAAGCCATGCTCTTCCTCCTTCATTTGGATTTCCAGTGTATGTGAACATTATATCAAGGGCAGTTGGCAGTTAACTGTGATATGAGTTTGTGGTGAGCAGTTAGGGATGGAACGAAATGTTCATCTGCCCCCATTGCTCAAGACATGGAAACTTGAATTGTTTACATGTTCTTTCATTTTCATTGGTGTGACCAAACATTCAAAACTGTTCCAGAGCACTTAATGGGGAGAGTGAAGGATGGTGATCCACCATCTTTTTTTTAAATAGGGCAATGTATGCTGGTTGTACAGCTTACACATCAATACATCTGGTGATTTCAAATACTCACTCCCCCCCCCTTTCCTCTATTGGGGAAACTGACACACATTTCTAGGTTCATCTCCATCTAGGTCCATTTAAGTAAATTTACAATTTAAGCCAGTCTTCTATAGAAATTGCCCCTAGATGCTATTTGCCTGCCCAGTTTTGTCCTGCTTAAGGTTGGAAGAGCTGGTACAGTGGAGCAAGGCCAAATGTTTAATAAAAAGAGCTGTATACACTGCAAGAAGTCTGTTACTTGACACTTCATGGCCCTTGTATAAGCAGATGTCTTGCCAAGTGAAGGAGACAAGAAATTCAGTATGACTTAAGGCAACTGTCCATGAGGAGACCAATTACCACCTGAGCAATGAGTTCATTTCTGTCTGGAGCATTTACTTTTCTTTCCTTTTCCACAAGAGACTAGCTGCCACTCTTGGCTTTCGCTGTCATCATTTAAGGCAGAGGATTATATTATCCTTTTGGATTTAAGGTTCTTTATCTTTAGGATTTAAGGTTCTCAGTTTCTTTTAAACTAAGAAGCTGGAGCTCTAGTTATATTGTTTGACAGACAGTTTGCTTTCAATTCTGTATGACCTTAAAAAAGGTGGGAGCGTCTCATCACCAAAATTAGTGGTTTCCTCAGGGTTCCACTTGGCTCATTTAGTATTGAGGGACCATAGTGAGCTGTATTTTGTTACACAGGTTTGATGTATTTCATGATTCACAAAGTGCTGTTTATTGTAATTGTGTAACAGTGATTGAAAACAGAATTGCAAGGGCTTGTAGGTAACACAGTTAAAAGTTCAGATGCTAAGGCATGTGTTTTGTTTAGCTATTCCAAGCAGATTAGTCCATGTAATAGAATATAGTTTATGAATAATATGGCACCAGCTTTTGTATTTCTAACTGTTTTTGTTCTGAGTAAGAGAATGACTCCAGGACCCAGATTGCTCAATCAAGGGTTTTCAGCCTCCTGTTACAGGGAGAATGAGAACTTGTAGTTCTTTGTGGTCTCTGTGCCTCACACCATGGGGAATCCTCGTGCATGCGCAGTAGCATTTTGGAAAGTTCCAGACCTGAGCAGCTTGGTGGGAACCCCCCCCCCAATACGGTACTGAGCATGCTCAGTCCTGCCAAGCCAATGGTCTCTCCTCAGTTTCTTTTCATCTGCCGACCTGTTAGCAGTTCGGAAGGCTTCCTTGCTGAGCAGTTTTTTCCGTTTCTCGGTTTTCTTCATTCTTTCAACTCGTTTTTATTTCCGTTACAACAAAAACTGTATGAACTCTTCCCTCTTCTTATGTCATCTTTGTTTAAGCTTTGTGTGTCTTGCGGCCGCAAGGTTTCCCTTTCGGACGCCCACCCCAAGTGCTTGTTCTGCCTCGGGGAGGGCCATAACATTCAGGCCTGTTCCATCGGTAAGGATTTTACTTCCCAGACTCTGAAGAATAGAGCTTCTCACTTAAAATCCTACTTTTGGGAGCAAGCTCTTCATCTCAAGGAGTGGGTGGCTTTGAATACTGCCCTTTCACCGCCCCGGTGACACCGTGTCCTTTGCGAGGCCCTTCACTATCGAAGCCCTCCACAACAGCTTCCTTGTCGGCCACGAAATCACCAGTAATGACTGGGTCCTCGGTACCGACCACCTCAGTACCGATACCGACGTTGACCTCACCAGCCTTACCTCTAGTATCCTCTTTACCAAGGATTCCAAAGCTTTCCAAGATGCCTACCTGTCATGAGCCAGGCTGAGCGTGCTGCTGATTCAGACTTGGACTCCGATTTAGACTTAGACTCCCATCCAGGGGAGGATCCCTTGGAGGGGCCTTCGGGAGAAGGGGCTCCTTCAGAGGCTAGGGAGGAGCCTGCCAGCGACCCCACAGCTGTCCCGGGCACAGATCCTGAGGCAGTACCTGCAGCAGATGTTTGTGCTCCAGAGGCAGAGGCTAGTGCTCCTGACCCGACAGAGGCTGGTGTTTCTGACTCCAGCCCGGAGTTTGCAGCAGACCCTCCCTCCACGTTCCTTCAGAGGCGACCATCTTCATCCCGTTCTTCGTGGAGGCGCCCCTCCTACTCCTGTAAGTCGCGCTTTCCTCGTTGCACATCTCACCAATCCTTTCTGCCGGCTTCATCCCGCCGCTCCTTCAGGTGTTGCCAGCCATCATTCAAGAAGTCTTCTTCGACCACCAAGCCATGTTTTTGACTCCCTTTGCAGGTCACCACCTCTACCTCTCTTTCATCCGCCCAACCACCTGTCCAAAACCCTAGGACTAGCTCACCACTTCAACATCTGGCGCAACATCATTTCAGATTCCTGGGTGTTAACCATCGTCCATCTTGGCTATGCCATTGTGTTTCGAAATACTCCTCTTCTCGGTGTCTTCTACTCCACCCCCGCCAGTCCTGCCCTTCTTGAGGAGATCGAGACCCTCCTCCTCCTTAAAGGGGCCATAGAGCAGCTGCCGTCTTCGGCCAAATCCACCAACCTCTTCTCCCGGTACTTCACAGTACCCAAATAGGACAGCACTCTCTGACCCATCCTAGACCTCCGAGAGATGAACTCCTTCATCTCCCCTCAGAAGTTCAAGATGGTCACTCTATCCTCCATTCTGCCTTTCCTGAGATACTGGGACTGGTTCACATCCATTGACCTACAAAACACCTATTTCTACATTGCTATTCGCCCCCAGCACAGGAGGTATCTCTGGTTTGTGATCGACGGCATCTGTTACCAATACAAGGTCCTGCCGTTTGGTCTATCCACCGCCCCCAGGGTCTTTACCAAGTACCTAGCTCTTGTGGTGTCTTACCTCTGCATGAACCGTGTTATGGTGTACCCCTATCTGGACGATTGGTTACTGGTGGCACCCTGCAAACAAAAGTTACACGAGGACATTCATCTTGCCCTCTCCCTTATTTCTGATCTCGGCCTCAGGGTGCATCCCAAGAAGTTCCACTTGGAACCTTCATGCACCCTGGATTTCATTGGGGCCACTCTGGACTCCACTTGCACCAGGGCCTTCTTGTTGCTGAAGCATGCTCGGACTCTGCGCCAGGCTGCAGCCACCATCCTGTGCAGTCCATCCATTTCTGCCCACAGGATCCAACTGCTCCTCGGCTACATGGAGACCACGACGGCTGTTGCATACTCGGCTTTGAGCTTGCCCTCTGCCACAGTGGTTTCTCCGTTACTTCCACCCTCTTCTCAACGATCAACGTCGGGTTCTGCGGGTCCTTTGCCCTGTCCAGGACTCCCTCTGCTGGGGGGCTATCCCCACACCATCTCTTGTTGGGAATGCTGTTTGCCGAGCCTTGTCCAACACTTACCATTACAACTGATGCGTCCCTCCTTGGTTGGGGAGCCCACTGCAGCGACCTCGCAGTCCAGGGCCACTGGGCTGGCCTGCAGACACATCTCCATATCAATGCATTGGCGCTCTTGGCAATCCTCAAAGCTCTTTGAGCCTTTCGGAACCTTGTTGTTGGACAGACTGTTGAGATTCTATCAGGCAACATGACAGCTGTGTGCTACATGAACCGACAAGAAGGCACTCACTCCTCCACCTTGCTTCATCTGGCTCTACGCATATAGGATTGGTGCATCCCACTGTGAATACATCCCATTGCGGTTCATTTAGCAGGACAGGACAACGTGACAGCAGACACGCTGAGCAGGGACACAGTGTGCCACCACAAGTGGTCCCTCTCCAACGCCGCTTTCCAGCGGATAGTGTCCTGCTGGGGCACTCCAACCGTTGATCTCTTTGTGACCCACCAGAACAGGAAAAGTCCCCCTTATTGCTTGAGAGCCAGCTTGGGCCCCGGCTCTCTTGGGGACGTGTTCCAATTTCCTTGGAATGGGGAGTTTCTTTACACCTTTCCACCGTTTCCTCTCTTGGACCGAGTGGTGGCCAAGATCACAGCAGACAGGGCAAACACCATCCTCATCACCCCTTATTGGCCAAGACAACGTTGGTTCGGTCCCCTCCAACATCTCTTCCCTCCTGTGTCTCCACCGCTGCCTGGTCACTATCGCTTGTCCTTTCTCAGCTTATGCGCCATCCTTTTGAATTGATGGCTACATCTGATGACCGTCTCCTCACCATGAAGACGGCATTCTTGGTCTCTGTCACTTCAGCCAGACTGGCAGGAGAATTGACCATGCTATGTTCCGATGAACCATTCCTGGTGTTTCATCGGAAGAAGATAGTCCTGCGTCTGGACCTGTCTTTTCTTCCTAAAGTCATCTCTGATTTCCATCTGAACCAGGATTTGATTCTACCTACCTTCTATCCTGTTCCTGCTTTGCTTCTCGAGCACTCCCTTCTCTTGCTTGACGTTGTGCCCTAACCTTTTACCTGCAACGGACTTTGACCTTTCGCCAGACTCCCCACCTTTTTGTCTGCTACGGTGGGCACTGGAAAGGTCACAAGATATCCACTCAGTGTTCTTCCAAATGGGTTGTCCAGACAATTCACCTTGCCTACGAACTTACCAGGCAACCACCACCGGCTCCGCTTTGAGCCCATTCCACTAGGGCGATGGCCTCTTCAGCAGCCCTTCTCAGGGGAGTTGACCTGCAGGAGCTTTGTCATGTAGCTACATGGTCGCAGCCTTCTACATTCGTCTGCCACTATCACCTTGACGACAGGGCCCGGTGTGATGCTCGCTTTGATCACGCGGTGCTGTCTTCTGTCGCCTAGGTCCTGACCCGCTGTCCAGTGGTAAGCTACTCAGTCTCCCATTGTGTGAGGCACAGAGACAATGAAGAAGAACAACAGGTTGCTTACCTGTAACTGTGGTTCTTTGAGTGGTCATCTATGCCCTCACACACACCTGCCCAGCCTCCCCTCTTTCAGGTCCTTGCTTCGGTGGACTTCGAAACTGAGGAGAGACCGTTGGCTTGACGGGACTGAGCATGCTCAGTACTGTATGGGGGAAGTGTTCCCACCAAGCTGCTCAGCTCTGGAACTTTCTGAAATGCTACTGTGCATGCAGAAGGATTCCCGTTGTGTGAGGGCACAGATGACCACTCGAAGAGCCACAGTTGCAGGTAAGCAACTTGTTCTTTCCTAATTACCTAATCTGTTAGAGGTGGGGAAGCACTCGTATGTTAGGGTTCTATTGTACACTGAACATTAAAAAAAACCCATCTTATTCTGGTAGTTGGATTCACTAATTGATCCCTAATTGTATCTAGTAGCAATCATGGAAACTGAACAATGCAAAATGTTTCATAATTTGTCTGAGAACCACTAGTTGCATTAAAAACACTAGAGTTAGTTGTCAAATAAATATATTGCATAAGTAATAGTAGCTGTGTAATGTGAATGCTGCACTCCTCAGTATATTATAAGATTTTCTATGTTAATTTAACTATGTAGCAGAATTTTCAATGTATTCAAGTACACACAGGATATAGCTATTTCATTTTTCTCCTTTTTCTCCTTTGAGGAGAGGCAAATAAAGGCAAAAAAAGAGATACTGAATGACAAATAGTGGTATGGAGTGGTATGTGGTATGTGGTAATAGTGGTATGGAGTGGTATATGCCTTCAGTTTTAAGGTTTTGGAGAGAAATAAAAGACAAAGATAACTGCAGAAAATCAGGGTTTAGCCAGTGAAATCTGACACAGGGACAGTGTTGGAAACTTTATAGAACTTCTTGTCTTGATGCTGTCTGTTAAGAGGTTGAAGCACAGTTTCATACTTACAGTGAAATGATACTGTCCTTCTTATACCTTGAGGTCCATTGCTTGAAATACATTCTTTTCAATTTTATAACTATTCCTTAGGATTGTTTCTTGATTTTATGGGTAGCATAAAACTCATATTCCTCTTCGAAAGCTTTCCTCAGAACGTACCTTTTTCCTCATGAAGTGTTGGCTTGGCTCCTAATCTTTCTTAGCTGTAACAAAGTTGAAGAATTTTTAATTGTGTTTGCTCCGATTCATCTCCTCATGCACCCTCTGTTTTCTTCATTGCGTATTTTAGATTATAAACATCTCAAGGACAGGGAATGGACTGTTTTCTCAAGAAAAGAATGATGCTCTTGTGAAACTCTCTGTACATTGTATAAGTGATAAACATCCTACTCCTTTTACCCTGTCTCCCTTTGTGTCTCCTCTCCTTCCTTTTATGTGACTAAGACCGTTCCAGATTGCCATCCTTCCCACATTTTCTAGTTTATGAAATCTGGTAGATTTTTTAAATGTAGTTCTAGTTTTTATTTATCCTTGAGGAAGAAAACAACAATTCAAATAAGACCTTGAGTATTGGCATGAATTTGCTACCTGTACATATCATGCTGTAACTTACATAGGTAAGAAATGCATTGTTTGAGGCCGCATGGTACTGATGGCTTAAATGTCTTGTGATAGAGTCTCCTTGTCAAAAGGTGTTACTCATCTATAGGCATATTCCTTTTGTGGTTCACACCAAATATTTCCTCTGTTTGTTTGTTGTTGTTTTTTATCTTTCTGTGATTTTTTTCAAAGACAGTATGTGAGTGTTGGCTTAGAAATATAAGACGGTTTAGTCTGTGGTGTGTGTTTTATAGGACCCCGAGTTTTCTAACTGTGCATAGCTTCAGGGAAATATGAGGAGAAAGATGGAATGATATCAAACAGTAGAATAAATAGAAGTGTGAAGGTTAACTTGGAGTTTGGACACACGGACTCTCAAAATGCCCTTGTGTTTAATATAATTGGAATTGTTGTAACCTTTGACACATAGGTTTAGAGAAACTGTAGCTGAAGGGAAGAATGTAATGCAGGTGTATAATTTTGATGAGCTTGTGAATTGTAGACGATAATCAATTGTGTGCTATTTTACTAGGAATCAAATGACAAAATTCACATTAAAGAATAACTATCTGAAGAAGAGAACCTCCATCAGGAATGGTTGACATTCATGATGCTGTACATGGGTGGACAGCTGCCAAGGGTTGGAGGGCTGCTGGTTCTCAGGGAACCTTGAAAGGCTACACTCTCATTTTGCTATCCCCACCTGAACATTTTCTCCTTTCAAAAAAAAAATAAATTCATGCAAAAAATACTCCCTAGTGAAAAACCACATTTTTGGCCTCTCCCAGGCTGTTTTAGGCCCAGGCAAGACTGTCTTTTAAACAGAGGGTCACCTGGAAGTCAGCTTCTGGTTTTCTTCTTTCATGACCTATAATGGTGACCAGGGGGGTCAAAAACATGGTGGAATAGCCAGAAGGCATTTTTTTGGTCGGTTTTTACTTTGGGGGGGTTGTTGGGAGGGCCTGTTATTGTGTGCCTTTTGTGATTTATGGTGACCCCAAGGCAGATCTGTCACGGGATTTTCTTGGCAAGATTTGTTCAGAGCCTTCCTCTGGGGCTGAGAAAATGTGACTTGCCCATGGTCATTCAATGCGTTTTCATGGCCCAGTGGCAGTTTGAAATGTGATCTCCCAGAGCCCAAGTCTAGCACTTCAAGCCACTACACCACACTGAGGGGTGGGGGCTGGCAGGGTCCCCCAAATGGTCTTGTTTGGGGTACACTTTCCACACCCCTCTTTAAATGGGTATCTCCCTAGCAAGCAGACTGCAGAGTGGCTTTTTAAAAAAAGAAAATTAGCTTACAGATAACCTGTCAGACTAATGATTTCTCCATATCCTCCTGTATTATTAGGCAGTTATTGAAAATCTGGAGCTTCAAGAAGAAACCAAAGAAGAGTCTGATGAGGAAGAAGAAGATGATGAAGAGTCTGGTCGACTCCGTTTTAAAACTGAACGAAAAGAAGGAACGATCATTAGGCTTTCAGATGTAACAAGAGAACGAAGAAACATTCCAGAAACTTTAGGTAAGATTTTTGGGAGTGATTAAGACACTAGAATTTGTGTTTTTCATTAAACAAACATGTTTGCACATTTTAAAGCAATTTAATATTGCTCAGAATTGAGAACATGGATGAAGACAGTACTGTGCAAGATTATTTGCTCTTTACCAGGCTTTTCAGAGCACCTAACCTAATATATCCCCTGTCCTCTTCATTAGTATGCTGGATTGGGCCATTTCAGTCAGAATGCTGAATGATAGATTAGTAACTAATTTATACATAAACAAATTTGTTTGTGTCTTGGGTTTGCAACCCAAGTATTGTTATGAGGCAGGGTATGGATTACAAGTGGTGTGGTGATGGTTCTGGTTTTAAATTAAGCACAGTTCCTTCTTTTAGTCGTATTTGGAGATAATGTAATTGATCCTGGATTGTTTGACACATAGCTTAAATCAACCAGAATTTACCTTATTCATACTTAATAGAGGACTCTGTTGAGGTTTAAAAGTTTTAAAAAAGAAGCAAAAGTTTCCAGTTTTGTGGTTGTGCCAGGAGAGAGGTGTGAAGCATGCAGCCATAGGCTTATTTATGTATCTTATTCATGTGATGTTAAACGATAAAATTGCAGTATGTCCAAAAGGGCTATCTGCATATGCATGTAATCAGGAAATTCAAATGTGGATGCTAGTTGAAAATGCATATTAGCTGTCTTAGATTGCTCACATTTGTTTGTTTATTTTTTTTTTGTTTTTTTGTTTTTAATCTTTTTTACGTTTAGGAGAAGGTTGTAAACTGGTAAAAGTTTGATGGTAACTGCATTAATTTGGAAGTTGTTGTAAAAAATCAGTTCCCTTCAAAACTGTCTTTGGTACAATACTCTGGTGTATTTCCATGTTCAGATGATACTTTATATTGATTAGTTGTTCAGTTATGCTTGATTTGTTGTTAGTCTTATTGTGTTGTCTTTAGGTTAACATTAAATGCTGTAGTATCTTATTGTTAATGATGGTCTGTTCTAGGTTGATATGTTTATCTGGTAAGGTGCTTCTGATACAGAGCAGGAAGACCTGAATGTTTTTTTGTTTTTTTTTTACATTGGTAACCCAAAGCAACAGAATGCTACCAAGGAAACACTGTGATTTGCTTAGTAGCAATTGGTGATTGATTCATTGTAATGTTGCCATTACAGCTGAGATCTTTATTTTGTTCAGGTTGGATAAGGTGTTGAAAAGGAAAAAAATATACTTGGGAAATTTCATGTCTGGGTTATAAATCATGGGTCTTGTGGAAATTTTACACAAATGAAAGAATACTTACATCTAGATGTCTGTTGTCATTCCTGATTTGAGAACAAGCATGCTAGCTTTTAGTTTGACACAGTCTTGTTTGCTCAGCATGGGAGTAGGTCATCCTCCTCTCCTTTTCTGAAGGATAGACTTATTAAAGATGGTACCTGAAAGAAATTTCAGACTCGTGTTGTCATCATAGTAAGGTAGAATCAGTAGGATTACTAATGAATTATTTATAGTCCCGGTATGTCATCTTGATCCAAGTACATGCAAACAAGTCTCCTTTTGAAATGTTCTCATCTTCAAGATCAATATGAAGACGTGACGTAGTTCGCAAACAGAAATTTGCTGGTGTGAGCTCTGTATCCTGGGGTGCAATAACATCAGGGATGTATTTCCTTTCTCATATTGCAGATATTGTAGGTAGACCTTGAAGAGGCACCTTGATGACTGAAGTCTCATTTAAAAATAATGTATTTGTTTCCAAATCCAGAGTGACTTGAGGATCTGCCAATAGTGAGTGTCTGGCAAGAGCCCTCCCCTCTATCATCTTTGGCATGGCCTTGGCCACCTGATTTGCTGCTGCTCTGCTCTGTCAGTGTGATCAGGCAGGAATAATAATTCCCTCTCATTTCCTCTGAAAACAAGGTATATACCTTGTTTTAATGTGGAATTGCATTCCTTGTTGTCAAAGGAAGATGTGGGTGTTTTTTTTTTGTTTTTTTTGCTACCGCTTCACACAGCAGCAGCAAAGCAGCATTGGGGGAGGGCATTGTTGCTCCCTTTCCCACAAGTTGCCCATATGCTGCTCACATGTGGAGTTTTAACACACACACACAAATGTAATCATTATGTCAGAGTTGACGTGCAGTTTTTATTTGTAAGCAAGCATGTACTTATTAGATGATGGGGCATACCTATTTCTCACTTTCATTAAATTTTAGTGGCTTCTTCAAATCTGGAGTCTGAGAGGCTCAGCTGACTGAGGGTGCATAAACTTTGTCTCAGTTTAGACAGATCTAAAGGTACTGAGGGAGCTGCTGGGCCAGGTGACTGTGGAAATGCCTATCCTGGAAAGGCTTCAGATTAAGGGGTATGTTTGGGATATTCTTGGTTCCAACTTGGATTATTCGGTACAGTTCTCACTCCACGTTTGCGAATCTGATTATTCGTGAGGCGCGTGCATGCATTCCCACCTGGCTCAGGCATATGCAAGGGAATGGAAAGCAGGAGTATGGGGAGGGAACGCACGTTTGTGTGTTCCCTCCTCATGCTTGGGCAGATGACAGGAGGAGGGAAGAGCACATGGGGAGAAGGTACTGTCGTGTGTTCCCTCCCCTGGCTCGAGCAAATGTCAAGGGAATGGGAGAGGACAGCATAGGGAAGGAGGCATGCTCACTCAGGAGGGGGGAGGGGGGAACATATTCATGTTTTTTCCACTTTTGTGTGGGTTCTCGAACCTTTATGAAAGTAGAGGGACGCTCTAGTTGCTGTGGCCTGGCATGCCTTTCTGGTTGGTTTCCCAAGTATAAGACCTACTGGAAGTTACAGACCTAACCCTTTTCATTCATGCCTTGGTGACTTCCTGATGAGTTCTGAACCATCTTTAGGAGCAGCCCCACATACAGCACTCCTAAAGATGATCCAGAATTTTGCTTGCTATAGTATGTTACAGCTTAACTTATAATGGCATTAGATACCACTCTTTTCAGGCCCAGTCCCACATACTGATTGGGAGTACCTAAGTGCCTAAGCAGTCTTAAATTAATTTGAGGAATGTCATTTTATGTGATTATATTGTAGCCTGCCCAGTACCACTGGCATCTGCCAGTTATGCCTTATTCTGGATCCTGACTCAATTACATGGTAGTTTAACAGGTACTAGGAGCAGGAGCACCTTTTTGGTAGTAGCCTTGAAGCTTGAGGATGATCTTCTCTGGAAGGGCTGTTTCTTTTTCTCTTCAAATGACATTTCAGAGGCAGGTGAATTTTTTCCCCATCACTGGGTTTCTGGATGGCAGGCCTTTATGTGTAAGTTTTTGCTGTCTGTCTGTCTTATCAGTCTTATCTTAATATATGTTTCTACAGGAAGTTTTTAAAAAATTGTAATCATAATTAAAAATGGCTGCATGTTTTTGCATTACTTATTGTATAGTGGTATTTAATTGCATAAATACCCCCATACTGTAGAAGATTATAGTATAAAAATATTGTAGCAATAAACATTTGTTATTAGCAGATTGCAGAGAAATTTAAATGATAAATTTTATATACGTCCCGTGGTTAGTTTTGTAACTTATGCCTAAGTTTCTCTGTGATAAGCCTTTGTCAGCTGGAGCCCTTAAGAGATCTGCAATAATTGATGCCTATTAGGAATTGACCTAATAGGAGCAAAAAATGTACTATAACGGGCATAATAAATATTACTTTCCTTCAGGACTGATTGCACTTAATAGGAATTATGGGTATAAAAATGGAACTTGGTTGTATAGCTACATTTCTTTACTTTAAAATCTGGACGTAAGTTGAGAAAACACTTAAAAAGAGAAATTAATATTTCAGTTGGAATTACAAACGTAATTTCCATTCTGTCACTTTTTGGTGACCTTTTGTGACAGCTTGTCTCTATTGGAGAGAAGCATTCTTACTTGCTGATTAAAGATGTCGTTTGAAACCATTTTATTACCAAGGGTAGCAAAATTAATCTTGACACTTGGAGGCTCTAGAAAAATAATTGCTGATTCACTGCATTAGCTCTGTGTGAAAGTATTCTGAAGTCAAGATTGGGTGAAAATATGTTAAGCATTTTTCTTTGTGAATGGGGCAGGGACATCTCCTAAATGCTGCTTTTATAAATAAAAAGGGAAATCTCCTGACATGGAAAAGTTTGAGGGCAGATGAATAGTAGATAGTGGGTACAAAATGCTCTGTGTGGCAGCAAGGTTCCAAGGAAGCTTATGTAGCAGGGGAAGGAAGATTACTTTTCTTCTACCTCGAACCCTCTGTTGGTAGCTCCTTCCATCTCATGGAATACTGCTATGCAGGGTTAACTGACTTTTGCTGGAATTTTGGGGACTGAGAAATAGGCAGGTTGAAGAGAACCTTTGGACTCCAACTGGATTTTCCATCATTTTTGTGGTGATAAATATATTTCTTAGCAGGTCCATTGTTTATCAGGAGAATAGACTTTATAACAGGCACAGACGTTTCCTCCTTTCTGAAAAGAGAATGTTGGGTTCTGAAAATGGAAAAATATTTAGAATTAAAACTCTTCTCATCTGAGAGAAGATCACACAGTGACGTTGCCAGGGTCGAGGGAGCTATGAGCAAAGGGCTCTTTGGGTTGGGCATTCTTCTGCCACCACCCCCCATCTTCCTTCTGCTTCTTTTCTTCTCTCTGCCTTTCTCACTTCACAGGGTTGAGTTCCTGGTGTCCTCTTTTTTCTCCCTATCCTGTTTTTATGCCCTCTGAAATTGAGGCAGCACAGCAGCAGTTTTTCTTTTTAACTGTTTAAGGGGTCAGTTACACTGCAGAGCTAGTGAAATCATATCCAAAGTATTTGTTTAAAAATTCTTAAAAAAGGAAGAAGGGATAAATGTACTACTGGAAAGGAGTGGGAGGGAGGGAGCAGTGTGAGAGAAGATAGAGTACTGCCAAAGGGAGGAAAATAATGGGGGCGTGAGTAGGGAGGTTTTGAAAGACTGAAAGAGCTGCAGGGCCTGAACTGCCATCTCATGATTTGGCCGTAGTAGCACCTCTCAGACCACCTTTTCCCATATATGCTCTTCTCCAGCTAAGATCTTTATCAGATACTCTGCTTTACACCCTACACTACTCATACCATATGCCAGGAAGTAAGGTTGATTTCTGCATAAATTGAAGCTTTTTCAGTAGAAACCTCAGGTTTGTGGGATAATCTCCCAGGAGTTTGCTGGAGAAAGTATCTGAAGGTATTTATAGCAGTGTTGTCATGATAAGCTGCTTACAGATATTTTATTGGTTATGTGTGTACCTTTTGTTGTGAGCAATTATGAGTACAAACACAGAAATTTTATATCTGGTTTCTCCTGCACTTCAAACTAGACATAAAATTTCTGTGTTTGTACTTTACATATCATAATACGTTTTTCAGATACATGGATACACTTGGGGAAACTGGTACATTTCAGTCAAAAACTGATTGTGGATAACACAAGAAGTAGTAAAAAAGAATTGTGGGTGGGAAGCAGGTCAAGTGCTTTCCAAAAATCCTCTTCTAGACCTCCCTCAACCTTGTTGGCAAAAAGGAAGTGAGCGTTATATCCCACAGAGCTTTAAGACAGGGTTGGTTAGCTGTGCCAGGGGCCAATTTTTTGTCTCTGCACTACCCCAGTAGGCTACACCAGAGTCTTATCTGGTGACTTGGAAATGACATCACATCAATTCTGGTTTCATGAGGGGTAAGAGCTACCTCAGGGCCTAAATACTCTAAAAACATTAGATGCTGCTTGATCTTTGAAGCTAACCAGGGTGAATCCTGGTTAGTGCTTAAATGAGAGACTGCCAGTGAATGCTAGGTGTTCTAGGGCTGTATTTTCAGAGGAAGAAACTGGCAAAATCACCTGTGAGTGTTCCTTTCCCAACAAGGAATGAGGTTGACATAAGCTGACATGCACACACAGAAGCTGCCTGAGTCACAGGAAAGTGGTTTTCCATGTCTTACAGTAAAGGGTGTCCACCCAGGAGTCACTCCTTCTCTACTTTTCTCATATGTCCCTGCGGTCTGTCTCCCTAGACACTTCTCCCATCTGTGCCTCCTTTGACAAGGCTGGAAAATGCAAAAGACAAACTAATAGAACAGCCTAACGAGGTTGTCAGTTTGTTAATAAAAATAGTTTTGGACAGCACAGTAGTAAATACCAGATTTTCTCAGTTCTACTGCATAAAGAAAAAGCTTTCGTGAAGCAATTAGTTTTTCAGACATGATGACAAGCCTCTTTCCTTCAAAGTATAAAGGGAGGAAGCTTTCACATTAAAAAAAATAGTAGTGATTACATGATGAAATTTATCTTATTTAGATACAGTTTGTGTATGCAGGGGTGGAGAGAAGCAGCAAGTTCAGAATTTGATGGCTGGTATTATCCAGGCCGTGTTGTGGTGGTGCTGTGCTTTCAAGTTGTTTCTGACTTACAGCAATCCTAAGGTGAACCTCTCATGGGGTTTTGGGGAGCTGAGAGTGTGTGACACATCCAGGATCGCCCAATGGATTCTCATGGCTGAGCGGGGAATTGAACTGTGGTCTCTAGGGTTGTAGTCCAGCTCTCAGACCACTGCAACATGCTTGCATTAATATATTTCTGTTCCCTGGATAAAAACTTGAAAAAATTAAACTATTATGACCGAGGCTTGATTTGTACTTGCCTATTGTTTGCTTGTTGACAGTTTAATCTTTTTCCTGGCTTCTGTCACAGAACTAAAGAGCGTGCTTCTTTGTGAAGATGCTGGACATTTGGTCTTATTGCAGGACTTGAAACTAGCCGTTGGGATGCTGACAATTATTTCTTTGAGCCTGGTAAAATCAGGTTTCCTGAAATCCAAAGTCTGCATTTGACTATACTTTTCTTTGGCCTGTCCTGCCATCATGAGTTCTAGCATTACATGGCCGCTTTCTACTATCAACTCCTTTGGTTCCAGTGACCAACTCCTTCTTGTTGGTTAGGATCAAGCCTAGGGTTGCTGAGTGTCTTCTTTCTTCCACCTTTTGAAAGAGGAAGTTATCTACAAGGCACATTACAAATTTGTTGGAAAGCCTATGCTTAGCAGAGCTAGTCTCCCAGCAGATATCAGGGTAATTGAAGTTTCCTATAACTATCAGTTTCTGAGATTTGTTTCAGAAAAGTATTATCCACCATCTTGTCTTGCCTTGGTGGCCTGTAGTAAACTCTCACCACAGTGTTGTTTTTACTTCTTCTTTCATTTATTTTTACCTGAATTCTCTCTGCTTTTATATTCCAAACATGGGAGTTACCTCAGCAAGTCTCTATTGTACCTAGAAAATCATATTTACCTTTCTGCACTGGCACTTTAAGCTCATTTTGTTTATTTCCCAAACTGTGCATTGGTGTATAGACATCTAAAACATTGCTTGTTGTTATCTTGTATTCTGCAGTGAATTTTTACTATGACACCCACTCTCTTCTTCAGCTTCTCCTCCAGAATCCACATCCTTGTATTTAGAGCTTGTTTATGGACAGATGCTTAAGCTAGCATCTCCAGCCCCGCAAGGATTTAGTTTAAAGCCCTCTTCATTAGATTTGCCATGCTTTGCCAAAGACATTCTTCTTTCAGGAGAGCCACCAATTTTCAGTCGCTGCAAGTGTATTCAGGGAGGTTTACTAGCAAGAAGACAAATATTGCATGCACATTGCAGCAGACAACAGATCCCAATAGTTATTTTCCCAATAGTTATGTTTTTCACACATTTCGGGCAGTACTAATTTTTATTGATACTGCAGGGTGCACACCTCTGGCTCTCAGAGACTGAGCTCTAAAGACGGAGGCAGCAGTTATATAGAACTAGTGGCTGCTAGCTGTGTCCCTAAGCGAATCAGTGCATCAGCAGAAGCCCTCACCCCTTTAGACCATGTATTCAGGGAGAGCAGTTGGCTAAAAAAAGACAGAAGCTCCCACATAAGCCTACAAACAAATATGCATACAGTCAAATAGTCAGGGGTGACCCCCAAAACACATCTTACTCTGTGCTCTCTCCTGAGAGACTCAAAACTTGAAGGTACACAAGAACAACTTGCTTGTGTTCTAAAGTCTTAATTTAGTAATAAACTGATGGTGAGAAAACCAGTTTTTAACAGTTCATTTGCTGAACAGTGTTTGAAAAGATAACATTTCTTTTCTGGCTATTTTTCTCACAAACTAAAATCAACAAAATGGAATTGCTTTTATAAATGGATCATGTTACTGTAGGTAGCCTATTTTTAGAAAGGGAGTTTGGATATAATTCTGTTATGGCTACAATGTCAGTTTTTTAGCCTCTAATCTTTCAAGTGTTTAAATGTTCCTGTTTCTTCATCTAACAGAACTTTCTGCTGAAGCCAAAGCAGCGTTACATGAATTTGAAGAGCGGGAAAGACAAATGAAGCAGGGACGTTATGGCTCAAGAAGAGGAGGAAGGCGAGGAGGGCCTTTAATGTGTCGTGGAATGGGAGAACAAAGGAGAGACAACAATGAAAGGGGGAGAATAAAGGATCACAGGCCTGCGCTGCTGGCGACCCAGACTGCTGTTACGGTATCCTCAGTACAATGATGATTATGGTGATGGGTTGGCAAATTGTAGTATTTAAATAAAGTTCTGGAAAAAAAATACTTTCAGCTTCTTGCCAAGATTACGCTGAACAATTAAGTTGTTGAATTGAAACAATTTTTTTTACTGCCTCACTTTATACATGCACACACAAGTCAAGCCATGTTGTTTTTCTTTTTGATGGGATTGTCACTTAGTGTATTCACTTTGAGGAGGCTGTGCACTTACTTTAAGCCTGAGAGATCTGGACCATATTCTGGAAAGATGCTACAGGTATCACTCCTGCAGTTTCCCAAGAAGCTTGATGTGTAGCACAAAAGCTGTTGTCATCTTTTCATTCTGGAAAGAATGTGTTTGAGATGGTAGCATTTATAAGATAAGGAAATTACTGGACAGATGTTCTAGGCATTTTGGTTCTCATATGAGACTATAAAGTGATCTGCTTGGTCTCTGGACTGACATTTCTTTATGGAAGTAAGAAACTCTCTAGAGTCAGACCTGTGCATCCATCTGTTGTAGCATCCTGATTCTAGTGGTGGCCAGTTTGAAGAAAATGCATCTTCTCTGGTTTGCCCCCAGCACAAGCCTCCAGCTGCAGTTTGATCCAGACTTAGGTGTATGCAACTGGACTCATGGAACCACATTTCTGACTTCCCTCCTTCTCACAGTAGCCCTTTCAGCCTTTGGAAAATACTGTCCAGAAGGCCAGAGGACACTGTTGAATAGAGTGACTAGCTGGAGGAGGGAGAAACAGGTCCCGGCTAAATGTGAGGTCTGGTTAGTGATGAGAGGAATAGAAGCATCTTCTCAAATTGGGGTTAAGGAACATTTTAAGAGCAGAGCCCTTCAGATAGAATAAAATTAGGAGACTGTTTGTAACCTAACAAAGTTTTAGGAGAGCAGCGTATTCCAGTGGTGGGACCAGAACTACCAGCATCTCTTAACTGCTAGTAACTGAACTTTCAGAACAGGAAAAGGACAATGCAAAATCTGGGAAGCAGATTGTGACGATTGGGGAACCTCAGATTTGTCCCCGTGGTCTGAGGCTTCCCCTTCCTGCAACAGAGGAGTGTAAATCTGGCATTTGACTACATAGTGCCTCTTGACATGGAGGTTTTATTTTGTTACAGTGGCTGTTAAGCTTGAATGGCATCCATCCTACATCAATTTATTTAATCCCATATTCTTATGAAGTGCCTCCTGTGAATTTTGGGTGTTTTTTCCCCCATTTTGTAAGGCAATGGAATTTCAAGAAAATACAATTTTCTCTGTTTCCCTTTCAGACGCATTCAGACAGGATATTTCGTCATCAGCAACCCATTAGGAATCTCTTCCAGCAGCAGCAGCAACCGCAGCAGCACCAACAGCAACAGCAGCAACAGTTACAGGGTCTGCTACCCATTCCCCCTCAGCATCACACACCACCCCCTCCCCCTCAGGGGATTCATATGCCACCCCAGCTAGAAACACCAAGAATACTGATGACTCCTCCTCCAGTGACATCCCAGCAGCCAAAAAACATACACATAAACCCACACTTCAAAGGGACTGTAGTAACGCCTGTACAAGGTGAGATTTTTTTAGACCGTCCTGATATGGCTCTTACCCTTAACACAGGCAACACTACCAATGTAGTGGGAAAAGGCCATAGCTTAGATAGAACCCATTGTTGGGACACAGAAGGTCTCAGGTTCTTCAGTGACATTGCCAGGTAACAATAGGCAGAAACCCATCTGAAGCCGTGGAGAAATGCTCTTAGTGTAGACAGTGCTGAGCTACATGGATCAACAGTCTGATTCTTCATAGGGCAGCTTCCTGTATTCCTTTATACAGGGACATATCTACTTGGGACACTTGTGAATCCTTGGAGTTATAGTTGAGAAGTTACTGTTCTGCACATACTGTTCTTATCTGACTTAATTTCTGCAGACAGCAATGCATTTGTATGTGAAAAGGGAGCAAGTGTTGCTGAAGGAAAAATATATATTTTGATTGGATACATGCTGCTCTGAGCTGTACTGCCAGTGTAGTTTTGGCATAGAAATTTCTGTTAAGTCAAAGCAATTTTGTAATTAAGATGAGCATCAGCAGGAACAGAGTATCCACTGGACAGTGACTTTAAAAAGGCTAATTCTGAACAAGTTCTGTCCCATAGAGATACTGTCATCAGTTTCTGCATGCTTCCCTTTTTCCTTTCAGTCCAGCTTGTAAAAATCATTCAGATTGTTTGAACGCTTGATACTTGAAAATGTAAAAAAAAGCTTGCAAAATAAAAAAATGTAAGGCAGTTAACTTTACAGTGCAATCCTAAATATATTTTCTTAGAAGAAAGTACAACTGAAGTCAGTTGGGTTTACTGCATAGTGACACACTTTGGGATTGTTGCTGAAATTACATAATTGAGTTATCTTTGGTGCTGCATCCTTGGATCTTTGGAAATTTGTGGCATGTCTCTGATGCAGTTTTGTTGAAATTTGGGCTTGAGTACAGTCGTTGGGTAGCACCTGCCTTATAACCAGCATGATAGGATTTGTTGAGAAAAGATACCTAGGATGGGTAGTTTAACTGCTTATAGATAATTCTACAAAATGGAGACATTTTGTAGGTGATGCTGGAAGTACCCTAGTTGTCCTGCTGCATAGTGTTAACAATTTTTGCCTACCTGCAGTGACTTGGGGAACTGAGGAGTCAGCTGCCAGTGAATGTGACTGTATATAAAAATGGTCTGGAGTCTTGGCTAAATCAAATTGATTTAAAAGGTGTGTTCCTTGTTTTTAGTGCCCTTGCTGCCAGTTCCAGCCCAGCCAAGACCTGCTGTAGGACCCCAGAGATTTCCTGTGAGTAGCAGCTGTTTCTTCTTCTCTGATATGGATAAGCATATATTTGCAAAGAAATATTAATATGGCAAATAAAAGCTGTGCCAGTGAAATACAATTTTAAGGATTTGTAAATATTGACAATGATCTGTGAGTTAGAAAATTGTTTGTTAAAAGCTTAGGGTCAATGAATTTTTGAGAGCAGAATTAATTTTGCTTAATTGTAAAATTATTGAACTAGTCTTTCCAATGGGGAGTTTAAAAAAAATTCCTGGCTTGGGTTTTTGCAAGACACACCTTTGTCCATTATAGTCCTTTCAATACAAATAGAAGGATTGCTTATTTAATAAAAAGGGCATACTAAATGCACCATGTTTGAAAGTCAAATGAAAAAATTCTTGTGTAAATGTAAAGATCAATTCTTGTTTTGTGGTGGTTTTAAGCATTAATATCAGAAGTTGATCTGACATTGGCTGACCCCTCCCCCTTTCTTATCTTTTGGTTTCTAAAACACACTAGCCACCTCTTTCTCTTAGCTAATTCAACACCCTTGATTGATTTACTTCTCTGAATGACATTGAATACACACACATCTCTTGCCATTCACATTTTTGTAATATGTAAATTTTGTAAAATTAGTTTTTCCAGCCTTCTGTTGTTTTTGTTACAATTTCTTCACGTTGAGTATCAGAGCATATAGAGAGTGTTGCTGCCTTTGTTTGCTATAATAATATGATCATATTTCCAGCATCCTTTCTGTGATCTTAGAATACTGAGAAATTAACCATAAACAATATGGGAATGTATGTTTAAAATTTATGTTTAAATATATACAGAGCCTTTGTCTACCTTACACAAAAATTAGTGAAGAATTTTTAAAATGCACTTCTTAAATACGGGAGTAGATTTCCATAGTCCTGTGAGCAAAAAAGATTGTTTTTCCAAAAAGATTATTTTATAATCATTTGTCATTCCAGTTCTTTGTGTGAGGGATTACTACTAATAATTGTTGTTAGAAGTGTGTGAATCCTGTGAGCAATTCAGTAGCTCTGCAAAACTCTTCATTTTATTTTATGTAGTGGAAATGTTGAAGGATGACACAATTTTAGTTTTTTAGGGTTTTTTTTTATGGGATGAATCTTTGGGGTAAAGGTCATTGTTAGTAACATATTTGTCATGCTTCT
This sequence comes from Iguana delicatissima, assembly GCA_948472985.1. Taxonomy (NCBI): domain Eukaryota; kingdom Metazoa; phylum Chordata; class Lepidosauria; order Squamata; family Iguanidae; genus Iguana; species Iguana delicatissima. The sequence goes on along the minus strand of CAOKZL010002216.1, from coordinate 43,893 downwards.
TTCTTGAGACCACTCAAGGTTTAAACCTCTTTAATATCCTGCAAATCAGCAAAACTTGGAAGCTTATTAAAATAACCAATTATATGCACAGTGGGGACTACATATCCTCTAAGGTTTGGTTCTAGGACCCTCTGTGGATACCAAAATGTGTGGGTGCTCAAGTCCCATTTTGTATGATGGTGTAATAAAACGGCATCCCTGTTATAAAATAGAAAAATCAAAGTTGGGTTTTTGGATTTTTGGGGGGGAGATATTTTTGAGCTGTAATTGATTGAATCTGTAGGTGCAGAATCCACAGATATGGAAGGCCAACTGTACCGTCTTTATTGGATTCACTGAATATTGTGTGTATAATGAAGTGTTCTAGAAACCAAAAGTTGCCAGCTCGGATTCTGAGATGTTACCTCATTTTCTAGATATTATTTCAGGATCAGGATTGCAAAAAAACAACAGAGCAGAATGAGTTTCTCACCCTAGTTTGATTCCTATTTGGTAGTGTACTACTGGCCAATGTGGTGTAGCAGTTTGGAGAGCCAGTATGGTGTAGTAGTTTGAGTGGTGGACAACAACCCTGGGGGCCAGGGTTTGATTCCTCTTTCAGCATGGGAACCAGTGAATGACCTTGGGTGCATCATGCACTTTCAACCCCAGAAAATCCCATGATAGGTTCACCTTAGGATCACCTGAAGTCAGAAGGCACACAACAACAAGTGCAGTACTGGCCTAAATAGGCTAAAGAGTTGGTTCCTCAAGCAATAATACACTGTGTGTGTGCATGCACCTTCAAGTCACCTGTCAACCTATGGCAACTCCATGAATTCCATAGAGTTTTCTTAGGGAAGAAATACTCAGAGGTGGTTTTGCCAATTCCTTCCTCTGAAATATAACGTTCATATAGCCTATAGCAGTTTGCTATTCTTACCATGTACTTTTTCCAAGAGAGAAGCAGATTCTGTATGAAATCTGAGCTGGGGAAAAGTAGTAAAAAGGCCATTCATTTAGTCAATCATCAGTAGATACATTTGTAACAGAGAACACCTTAAATGTTTGAAAATGAGCAGTGGTGAGGCTTCATATGAGTCTCTCCTCCTTGAATCATAGTTAAGACATCCTGGTTTGCTAAAAATTTCACTAGACCAAACCATAGTACCCTGAATTTGTACCTGATGCAGAACAGTATTTTTTCTTCTAAGCTTTCTTTTTTCCCCCACTCGCAGGTGGAAATGTGCAGCCCTAGGCTTAGAAATCGTTGATCAAAATTGTGTTAGAAGCCCAACTTTATTGTGTTAGAAGCCAAACTTAGGAAACTGAAGTTCATTCTATTTAACAAATAGACAAATGTGCTTTTTCAAATGTCTAGAGGCCATTTTAAATATGCTTACTTCAGAACTCTGGCTTACTGTGGATGCATACTACGGCAGTGCAGACTACTGGTCTTGCTTCATGGTTTATCATGGCATTTGAACCAGAGCGCAACAGCCCTTCTGGCTTATTTCTCTCCCAGCAATGCAGCGCTGAATCTGTAGTTTGCTTTGGTTTTGTTTGTGGGGTTGTCTTTACTTTTTCTTTTTCTTTTCCATTATTTTATTATTGATACAAGATTCTATTCAGTTGTTTTACAAATGATATGCATTGTCATTGATTGCAGTTTACATACATTGGTGATCTGAAGTTTAAAAAGTATCTTTCAGTTACTGTAAATAAGTAAATAAATCAATAATGAGGTAACACCATTACCATAAGTTAAACAGAGATGATACAATTTTCCATTATTATCATTAATTACCTTGTTATTAAAAAAAAGAGAGAGAGAGAACGGAAACTAAAAAGAGAAAGAGCTGTAGACAAGAAAAAAGAAAGAAAAAAGAAAGAAAAATCTTTTTCGAGAGAGAAGCAAGCAAGAGCAGTAGCTCCTTCTAAGTTCCCACAGCATAATAACCAGGGCAAGCCATACCTGCTCTTTGTCCTGTTCCTGGTGTAAAAAAAGTTGCACTTAGTCCTAGTTCCCAGTGAACTTATCGGATACCCATTTGCTGTATTTATGCTTTATGCTTTCAGGCATGCATCTAAAAGAATAATGCATGGATAGGTCCTTGCAACTAGTGAAAGTAACTTTTAACAGTGCCTTGCGGCTGCTCTTCAAAATAAGCGATGAGTGTTAGTTTTTTATACCCTCGTAATACTGCTTGTGTGGGTGTCAGACATCTGGCAGGAATAATAACCCCCAACCATATCTTCTGCACAGCTTCCAGGTGATTCTGCTTTTACGATGGCAGTGCTGTTAGAACAGCAACAGTAAATGAAATTTTCACTCTATTACGGTGCAGCAGTGGTGGCAAAACCCACGTACTCTGGAAAGCATTTTGTTTTCTTTTTAACATGATACAAGGTATCAGGTGGCCATGATTGACATTTCTTGGATAGAGCTTTATACAGCATTTCATGCAAATCATGTCTGAATGAGACTACTGAATCAAATTACATTTCTCTCCTATTACAGCTCCTGCAGATGTGCAACTGAGCTTCTTTAGCCTCTGTCGGCAAGATTTTCCTTACTAGGGCTTGCCGTTTTCCCAACTTGTCTACCTAGTTTTACAATTACAGCACTTACAATGGTGATGGAGTGATGAGTGTTTTCTCTTATCAGATCTATAACTGATCACAAGCAGATGTAGCACAGGCTTTGCGCCCCACCCTATACAATGTCAAACATTGTCAGGCTGGCAGAGGGGGGAATGCAATTTAAAATGCAGGTGACATAATAACAAACATCCTCCATTTGCTAGTAGGCTTCTGATTAACCACTATTACCATACATTATCATACCATCAAATTTAATCATATCAGTGAATTCCCATCTGCAGGAGGAGGAGCAGAAGCTGAACGTGAAGATAGCAGCTATTAAGAGAGAGGGGAGAAAGATATCTAAAATGAAACAACCCTGTTCCTTGTGCTTTCTCCACAGTACATTCATCTCACAAATGATCAAATTTGAGGTGAAATTTTCAGTGGCTTAAGTATAACCATTTTTAAAAATACACAAATCCCAAGACATCAAAATACACAATTAAGCCCTCTGTTCTGGAGATTCTGATCCACAGAAGCATTAAATCAAAGGTGATATCACTTTTGTACTTCAGTCCTCAGGACGCCTATAGAGCAGAAGTTTTATAGTAGAAGGAATTGTATCAGGCAGTTGATGAAGTGACTGGATGATCAAGAGACTTTGATAACCGTTTCTAGGGGCTCCTTTCTTTCCACATAGAGGAATGAGAGCGTTGGTTCATGTTTGTCAGTGTTTTTAGGAGAGGTGAACACAGGCATGTATGGGTTGGTAATAAAAGGAGACAATGGGTTAGGTATGACTGGTTAAAATGCAAAGAGAAATGCATAACAATCTATGTTTTTAAGGGAGGAGTAAGCAGGCTAGAAAGCTAGTGTAGTATAGTTTGAGTGTGGGAATTGGATGCTGGGATACCAGGGTTTGAATCCTCACTTGGCCGTGGAAACCCACTGGGTGACCTTGGGCAGGTCACTTTCTCTCAGCCTCAAAGAAAAGCAAGGGAAGACCACCTCTCAAAAATTTCAGCCAAGAAAACCCTGTGATAGGTTCGTCTTAGGGTCACCATAAGTGGGACATGTCTTGAAGGCACACAAGAGCAAGAAGCACAGCAACTGCATGCTGCACCTAGAGCTCTTCTATGGCTTTTCCAGAATCATACCACCAAAGTTGGTTGGTAATGAACACCTATTTGCAATGAGAATTTCTTGTTCGTTTAAAACAACTTCCATGGTTAGTTGCCAAAGGTCAGAATTAGGTCTGGGGCTGCAGCCCATGGTGAGTTTCAGGGGAGGGGAGTGTGCCCTGGACCAAAGCTTGGACACAGCTAGTTACAAATAACCCGTTGCTTGTAGTTAATTCCTTTAAACTGTGGCATAACTAAATAACATTACAATTCTAACTTGGTCAGGAATACCTTCTTTCTTTTTGTACTGTAAGTGTATTTGTTTATTTACTGTTATTTTTCTGATGGGGGTTGGCTTCACTAAACGGTGGAGGAAAAAATATCACACAGTTAGTGAGTTGGCTTGTGCTCTTTTGTGAGTGTAGAGTTGACAATGGACTGGGTGAGCAGATGATGTTTTGTACTGTATGCCAGCAGCTTCAATATACAGCTTTTAAAGAAAATAACTAAAGGATAACTATTGGGGAAGCAGTGAAACAAAAAGTTACTTTTCAAAATTGAAACTATAATGACAGGCTTGGGAGCCTTTGTACTATAAGCTGTGCCCAGGGTTCAGCAAATTTACTCTCTTTTTGCTTCAGCACTAATGATTCATGTACAGATTTCCTGAGCAGAAAATACTACTTTTCAAAGTGAGATGTTTAAAAAAAGTATGGATAGATAGAGGATAGATTTCATTGGAAACTGTATACCTTCCATGTGCTGACAAGGAAAACACACACACTTATTTACTATTAGGAAATTTTGATAGAAGTATAATTTCTATAACTTTTTTTTTCCAACCTTCCTATTTTTCCAGGTTTCATATGTGATTGTTCATTGGTTTTATATATTTTCTGTAGAATATCCTAAACTGTTCGCCTCCCTCCCAACATCAAGAATGTCTTCTTCTTATGTGTCTTGTCCTTTTTGCTAAACCTCATTTTCTCACAAGTAGCAGATTGAAGAAAGCATCATAAAATAACAATAACACAAAAGTAAAAAAAAAAAGCAAATAACATCGCCTCTGATAAAAATAATGGCTCCTCTGAATTTTAGTAGTAACTAGTTTTCAGGCAAATCCATGATAGTTGGGAAAATCAGCCATACCTTAAACAGGGGTAATTCACAAAATGTAGAAAAATATCATATAGTGATGACCTTTGTTTTTAAAAGCCTAGAATATCATTTTTATTCTGTTAAATGTGATCTTTTGGGGGAGAAGAAGAAAGTTAAAGAGCAGTCTTCTAAATCTATCACTCTCAAGAGATAAATCTGCTGAGTGGGTTTCCTTAGACCAGCGGTTCTCAACCTGTGGGTCCCCAGATGTTTCTAGACTTCAGCTCCCAGAAGCCCTGAGCATTGACCATAGTGGCTGGGGCTTCTGGGAGCTGAAGTCCACAAACATTTGGGGACCCACAGGTTGAGAACCACTGCCTTAGACCTTTTTATATTAGAAGCTAACCAAGTGACACTGATCACCTGGAATCTCTTGGGAACATGGCCCATCTTTTATTTATGTAGCTTGAAGATCTTGTTTTCAGCACACAGGCCAAATACCTTATATTAAAACAATATATTTCACACTAACTATAGGACCCAGATACTGGATCCCTCCCCACTCCCCAGCGCCTTTTTTTGTTATGCTGTTATCTTCTTGGTGCAAAGCATGGTTGGACAAAGGACACTGCCAGGAAATTAATTTTAGGGTCACTGTGCATTGCCATCAGAACAAACTTTTTGAGAACATGGTGATTCCAGAGTCCAGCTTACGCTGAATATGTCTGTGGGACCTACTTCAGTGTGGTTCTTGACCTTTGTTTAATTCAAGTCACTGTGGGTCTTTTTACCCAAGAGGAGGTAAAGTCCAGTGGCTGTGAAAGTAAGAGGATTAACGTTTAGTGAGAGATGGCTGCTGTTTTAATGATGTCATAGGTTACGTAGTCACCAATTCTTTGCATTTATACAGTTTTTAATAAGAATTAGCAGAGTATCCCTACCTTGGTGTCAGCAGCATTCTCCTATCCTCTTTGCATTTTAAGTGAGATTAATAAATGAAAACATGTTATAGTGACGGGGTGTAATGCACTGAAAGATTCATGAAGTTTCAGTGACATTGTTAAGGTATTTAATTAGTCTGTTTGAAAAAAAAATACAGAATGACCCTTTAGGAAAGCTGATAAGTCATATAATAGCTGTTAGATCCTCTTTATGCCTTGCTTCATAAGATTAACTTTGCGCTAAGCAATTTATGCTAAGTTTTCTCTTTTATTGGTAGTCATCGTTATCTGTGGTTCATGAATAGATTATAACAGATAACATCATGTAATTAGCAAGAGATGCTGAAAAGTAAAAGTACAATTTGTGTAAGAATTGTATGAGAGAATGTTAATTTCTTAACTAGGGAGGATATTTGAGTGGATAAAAAGGAAAGCAAAATAGTGTAATTCTTTGACAGGATTAAGGTAACCTTATCTCATGTTCTTTTAGAAAGTTGGATTGCCTCTGTGGGTGGAAGTCATGCTCGATGAGTTATTCAGATGTCTGTAACAAATTGTAGACATAAGTTAGCTTTGAGGTTTTGCAGAAGCAATTGATAACTCCCATATATGCCTTTGGTATGGTGCAAAATGGAAACAGATATACAGAGACACACTGCTGCAGTACTTACTAGTCATAACTTGCAACTCTGGATAGGCAAATAATGACCTTTGTAAATGTCATGCAGTATCTGGTTGATTGACAAGATCATTTAGAAGGTTTTACATTGGCTGAAAAGTTGCTCTTAGTTAATTGGTCTGGAGCATTTGGAATTTTGAAAATATGAAAAAAAGTGAAAACTCTGGGGAGCAAACATAGTTGTAATTATTCCCTCTGATTTCACCTTGAAGGGATTGCCTCTTTAAGATGGTGCCTGCTGGGACCTGTGTATTGGCTAAAAGTAGGGTTCTTTTTCTTCACACCTTTTTCTTTTATTCATATACATATTGCATCAATTCAGAACTGGCAGCTATTCAGTGAAGATTTCTTCACTAAAATGACAGTGCAAATTCTTTATCTTTAAGGTTTGAATGTAACAGTTATTGTGTACAGACTTAGGAGAATTTATAGCTAAGGGACCCTGAGCTTTGAGGTGGGAGATGTCAAACCTGGGTCATTTATCTCACCTCTGCTATAAATTCATTGGGTAGCCTTAGGCAAGTTGCCAGGTCTTACCTCAGCTTGCTGTGGCCGCAGTAGGAGGATAGCACTAATCTGCTACACAGGATTGCTGTGAAGATTGGTGAGATTCTTTGTAGAAAGACATTAGAATGTTTCCGTGTGTTATAAAAACATTCTTAATGTAGCATGTCAGATACTGTAAAGGAAACAGGCACCAAGTTGTTAAGCAGGAATAGTCAAAGTGCACACCCTTCTAGATGTTGCTGAATGGCAGCTTCCAGCATCCTTATTGTCAGCTTTATTGATCAGAGCTGATGGGTGTTGCAATTAGACACGAAAACTTCCCCCCTTCCCTGTTCTCAAGTTGTGCAAGTGAATACCCTGTAGAATGTTTTGGAGCTTTGAGTCTGAGGAAAGCAGACCTGTGAGGTGGCATAACCTATACCACTCCTCCTCCAGATGGATCAGACTGAGAAAATGGAAGAAAACAAATGGAGATCATATTTATCTTTCCATGGTTAAGCTCTTAGCTATATGTACTCTCCCTCGAAGCCATGAATCTTTTAGTTAAGGTTGAGATACTGGCTTGGATCTTGGATCAGAGGGTGTATTGTAAAGTTCTGCGCAGATGAAGCTATGATACATCTCTCCTTCAACCCTTCCTCCAACCTTTTAGCTGCTGAAGCCTCCACTTCCCACAAGGCTATTTACTGGCTGGTGGGGAGCAGGGGTGCAGCAGAGAAGCATCCAGTCATGATCCTATAGGTGAATGTAAAGCAATAAGCATCCTCTGGGAGTGCCTGAGGTTCCCATAGAGGTTCTAAAGAATGATGTCATTGGTGTCTTCCCACTCCCCATCAGCCAGTAAATGGTGTATTGGTGGCCTGCTGCAGCTGAAAGATGGGTTGCGCAGTCAATAGAGGGATTCCAACCTCTTCAGCAACAAAAAAAAATGAGTTGTGCAAATGAAGGCTGGAGTAATGTCTGTGTAACTTGCTGATAGGAGTCATTATTTTAATACAACAATAACTACCAAGTGGCTCTAAAGAGTGTTACACCAGTGTATGGTCTGGCAGTGTGATGATTTAGGTTAGGGAGTCCCAAACTTTGGTCCTCCAGGTGCTTTGGACTTCAGCTTCCAGAACTGAACTGTTGACCAAACTGACTGGGGCTTCTGGGAGTTGGAGTCCAGAATAACTGGAAGACCAAAGCTTGGGAACCACTGATTCAGGTCATATAAAGAGTTAGGATCAATTTTGTCTGCTGAAAGAATAATGTTACTGAAAGATTAACATCTTGCTCTTCAAAACTGATCACATGAAACCATAAAAAAGACGCCACTGCGTATATTAGAATTTATTTTTCATCTTTTACATAGAACTTACTTTCCTTCAATTTCCTGTTTTGCTTAGCATCATTCTCATTCTTGCCTAAATTCAGTGCTGTCCTGCTGCTCCAGCCCAGCAGAAGTTCTTTCTTCTTTCCTTCCCTGTGCAGCTGTTGATGCCATCTGAAAATCAGCTCTTGGGTGTTCCTATCCCTGCGGACCAGGTTTTTGAGGTATTTGAGGAGCTGCACTAGGAGGAGGAGATTGCCTCTGTCCCAGTTACACTGAGAGGAGCAGTTCTGTCAGTGAATTTTACCATTAAATTCTGGCTGCTATTCAGTTACTGTTAACTACTGTTCAGATGGGAATAGGCAGTATTGATACAATATTTATTCTTATTAACTCTTATTAACTGTGACTATCACCCTGTGTGTGGTATGTCTGCAGACCCAATAGCACTTCGCTGTTCAGCATATATGCAGTTTTGACCATAAAACAAATCCAGAGTCCATATTCTACTGATATCTTTTTTAGGCCAACCTAAAGGCACAAAATACATCATGCTGGCTTTCTGAGATCTCAGGATTGTTCATCAGACAGAAATATGAGAACAACACAGAGGAAATCACAGTGTTGACATCTCAGCATCTTTCTAATAAAGCACAACTCTATTGCCTACCTTTTACCGCCTCTATTTCTAGTCAGATCATGACCTGGGATGGGAACTGTGATCCAGTTGTTTCATCCACAGACTTTTCCCTTATAGCATCTCAGAGCAAAAATGTAGATACTGTGACTTAGATACCATGGCTGCATGCTTTTTTAAAAAAACTATCCATCACCTGCTTGCCTTCCGATAGGGACTGTCCTTATCCTGTTTACTGGAGCAGTAATCTTTGGCCTTGCTGTGCTTACGCAGGGAAGTGCCCTTGCATTGTGTTGCAGCTTCATGTCTGATCCTTCAAGCAGGTCTCCATTTATCTTACAGGTTAGAGACCAGAGCATTCCCTGTTTATCTGATGGGTTAGGGACCAAAGCACTGTCAGGAAGTGGAGTTCGTTGAAAAGTGGAAACTAATCCTTTCACCAGTTCTTCTCTTGCCTTCTTCCTGTAGGGACCGTGAAGGAATTATTGAGGCTCACTTGAGGCTTCCATAATTCCCTCATATTCCCTATAGGAAGAAGGTATGAGGATAAGAACTGATGAAAGAGCAGACCCAGTGTCAAAATAATGTTGCATATCTGTAATTTAGAATGGTTGAAAGAGCAGAACATCAAAAAATGAGTTACCAGAAAGCGGGGGGATGCTTGTAGCAAGGAGGGTTGTACCTGCTTTTCTTATGGAAATAAAAAAAAGATTTTATTCTCTAGGAAATTTTGATAATTAGTTTTATATGCACCTCAGCTAATTTGTACCTGTCTTTCATACGCTGAAAAGAAGCTTCTCAAAGTGTGTAGTAAATTTTGTGTGAATTAGCAGCAACGCACCATACATTGTATGTGTATTTCCACATTACTGTACATACATTCCTCTGTGCACCGTGCAGTATATATGGAATTGTATGTTAAGAAGCAGTATAGCATTGGTACCATATTAGCTTGCGTCTTTGAAAATAAATGGGTTACAGACTGATTTATTAACTGGTTATTTCACAATCAGCAATGGAGAAGCATTTAAAACTTGCCCTGTGTGTACCATTTATTTTGATGGTGTCAGTGTGCCTTGAAGACATAAAATTTTATTTCTGAATGATTCTGGTTTAACAGAAAAAATACTTTACAAAATTATGTTCTAATACCAAACTTACTGGGTACGTTGGACTCACAACATTACCATAAATTTTTGAACAGAATGTACAGATGGAATAGTGAGTATGTCTTTCATTAAGTGTAAATTGATCTTTGATAAATGGAAGAAGGTACAATCCATCTTCTGACTACAATTTATGTAAAGTTCATTGGGCTGTTATGAAACCCTGGAAGAAAGAAATAGAAGAGAAACCAGAAACAAAGTTCTTAGGAGAAATACTACAAGTCATCATAAAGAATGGAAGGTGTTCAACCTCAAATACATTTTTTTAAAAAGAACACTACAAAAAGAAACAATTGAAGTACCTTTTATTTATGAAATTCCAAACTGCTGTGCAAAAAATAAAGCGAATGTGGGTCAGAAAGAATTACTTAGTCTTGCTGGGGCCCTTGTGCTCTTTGTGTTATATTCTCAGGCACATTTTTCCAAACCTGAGAAAGATTTACTCCCATGTTCTTGAAATATAAAGTATAACTGCAAAAACACAATTTATACAAGTAAAGTATAGGGTATTGCTCGTATCCACTTTTGAAAAGTTGTTGCAGATACAATATAGCTCAGTTAGCATAGGCATTTGGTAGTTTGACTTTTCCATTCGTTTCACTGAGAATAATTTGTACCACCAATACTTCTTATATTACTTGTAATTCTTTGAAAAAAAATTGTGAATAATATGGTGATATACCACAGAGAACTTCACTTTGTAATGATTTAGGGAACCATGTAGTTTGAGATGTCTTGGGTTTGCTAAAAACTGTTCTACAAATATTTCAAACTGTTGCTGAAATCAATAGCAGCCCTACTGTTATAAAGAATGTTAAGCTTAATAACATTTTGCCCATTTTGATTCTATGAAAGAACATGCCATAATAAGCTGAAAAGCTAAGACTTGTTTATCATACATGATTAAATAAATGAGAAGTGATAGTAATATTTTGCCATATCTCTTCCTATACCAGCACATTAAGCAGTGTTTTTAGTTCAGGTCCTTTTTCAAATGATCATTTCAAATTGAGTGCTACCTGTAACTGATATGCATGCTTATACAAATCAACAATTAGCTTCCGTGCTAGATGTTAGTTAAACAAAAGAGACTGCAGGTCAAATCAGACTAGAGTCTTAAAGATTCCTTAACAATTTGAAAACTTTTGTTGGTGGCATTGTGATAAAACTTGTTTAAACAAATGTGACAACTTAGCTGTTCCAGTCAAGATTAAGCATTAAACGAGTAAAACTGTTTGTGTATACGGCTGAAACTACTAGAAAGGTGTGACCTGGAAAATTTGCTTCAACAATATGTGCTTTATTGGAAACTCCAGGGGATTCAGAATATAAACTGACATAGAAGTTCAAATGGGCATTCCTTAGTGGCTCTTTTCCTAGGAAAAGGTATAATACCATATTATCCTCATTTCCTATTAATTTCTTAACTGATGGATACTTGTCGTATAAATGGCCCCTGTTTCTTTAACAGATTATATGGCATGTTCTGTCACAGAATTAAGGGAAAAAATCAATTACTGAGCTTAAATTTCAAATGGCTTTTTCATTGCTGATTGTGAAACAGCTGAATATTGTATCACTCTGTAAAGCATTTCTTTAAAACCAAGGGTGGCAAATCTATGTTAATTTTTCATATCCTTTCTGTGATAAGTGTTGCAGATGCTTAAGTATTTAGGGTTGTGTGCTTTGTCACAATGCTGGTCACCTATTATTCTTGAAATATGATTTCTTTACTTCAGAATGGGGGGGGAATCAATTTATGACATCCAGAAAATTAAAGTAGCTTCATTTTGGTTGCTTAGGTTATACTAAATAGATAGTAAAGAATAGCATGGTTTAAAGAGATAAATGTCAGGAGCATTTTCTTAAGTAGACATTCAGACTTTTGGATTAATGGGATAGAAGGTCAATAATTGCATGGATTTCAGTAAGCTCAAAAAGAGATGGCATTCCTGTGGTGCTGCTGTGATTATTAAAACGTTTTGAATTCATTGTAAAGATACCGTTCTTAGGTTCAGTGTTTGATGCCGCAGTAGAAGATATGACTCAGTAGGTGTGCCAGTTATACAGATTATAGGAAGATACTTTGATCTCTGTCCCCCTCTCTCTAAATACATGTTCTGAATGGGCTGTGGAAGAAATGCTTCAAGGTTGATTTTGCCTTATTAGTCTTGTCCACCCCCTCCTTTGGTATTGTTCAGGCCCCTCCAGATTTTCAGCAGAACCCTCCTGGCCCTGTACCTACTAACTTCAATCAAGCCCCAAGACTATCCCTCCAGGATCAGTGGAGAGGGCCACCACCTCCTCTGCCACCTCCACCTCCGCAGGACAGAGAACCTTTCTTCATGGGAGGTAACATCCTCTTTGAGCCAGAGGGAAGCATCTTTATCGGTCTGAGGGAGTGCTTTCAGTGTCTTTAACCACTGAGCCAGCAGTTTTGCCATCTGCTACTTCTAGGCGAGTCCAAAAGCTGGTAGAACCCTTCATTGTGTAGACATCAGCACTGAGTGATTTGGTAGAAATTACTCAGATTGCGTGCATGTAGATTCAGTTCTCTTGTATAAGATTTTAGTATTTTTTTTGTTAGCTAGTATGTTATAACAGAAATTCTTATGGAGGCAATATAAAAATGTGAAAGCAGTGTAAATTTTCATAAGCACACTTGAGTTCCCCATTATAAATTATGTAGTTTACATGCAGCGTTTATAGGTTCTAAGAAACTAGTTCTGGTAGTGGCTGTTCAGGGTGGCTTCCAAGCTGTTCTTGTTATTTTATTCATTTATATCCTGTCTTCCTCCCAGTAATGGGAGTCAAGATAGCTAACAACATATTTAGAACAATACAAATTAAAAACAATACAAACGCATTAATAAAAATATAAGAAGTTTTAAAAAACAAACAGTTTATAAAGTTAAAACATTAAACCTTAAAATGCATTCAGAGTCTGTAGGTACAGTCTTTTAAAATAGCACCACACAGCATTAAAAGCCCAACCCTAGTCAGTTTGTAAAACCCTGACCGGCACAAGGATGTTTTGACCTGCCAGCAGAAGGAGAGCAAGGACAGGGCCATCCTGACCTCTTGCAGCAGAGGGAGGTTGGAGTCCCAAGTCTGGGAGCAGCTGCCAAAAAGGCCCTCTCCCTTGTTCCCACCAAACAAGCCTGAGAAGGTGATGGGTTGTAGAGAAGGGCCTTTCTAGATTATGTTACGGCTCTAATGGACTCATAAAGGGAGATACAGTCCTTCAGATAACCTGGGCCTCAGCCGTATAGGACTGTATAGGTCACTTTGAATTGTGTCTGGAAATGGATTGACAGCCAATGGAGCTGTTCCAACAAGTAAGTTATATGCTTCCTGTAGCCAGCTCCATTTAACCGCCTAGTACTAGTAGTAATGCAGCTTCTAACAGAATTTGTCTTTCTTCTTCTAAGTCACACTGAGCATTTTGTCCTGAGAGGACAAATAACTAGGGGCTATTTAAATTGAATAGATTGACTAGTGGAAAGGGTGGATGGAAAGGGTGGAACATAGTGGTATTGCTTTAAAGCAGGCGTTTAGGCTGTGGTAGCAGCCCATTGTAATTCCAGTGCTCTCCACCCTAGACATCAACTCATGGGATGCTGTAGTAAGGAAAGCATCAGGTTTCAGACATGTCTTACAGTATAGATAGCTTTGTGAAGGAGGGGCCCCAGCAGATGTGACCAAAAAGAGGCTTTGGATATCAAATGTTCCTGGTCTACTGCTGGAATCTCAAGCTGAAGAGGTCAGATAGCAAGTGACAGAGAAGGAAATGCCTCCTTCGTTTGCAGTCAGAAAATTCCAGTTAGGGTGACTGTGATTCCATTGCCAATCAGAGTGGATAAAAACTGGACAAGGTAGAAACACAGTCTGAACTGATAGGCAGCTTTTTCTCTGACTTTTTCTCTGTATGAGTGGGGTGAAGGCTGGGAAGTTTTCTTTACAACCCAATTGATTTCCTGTCTCCGCTATTTTTTACCAGAGCCAAGATTTCCCAGCCATCACTTGTTTGAACAACGGAGTCCTCCTCCTCCTCCACCACCACCACTCCTCAACAGCACACATCCTGTTCCTGGCCAGAATCCACTCACTTTCACTCAGCCTGGACCAGGTTTTAATCAACAGGGGCAACAGCCCATGTTTCCCAGGGACAGGATGGTGAGGCCTAACCTGCAGCCACAGGGCCCAGTAGGAGTTCTTCACTTCAACCAGCCTGGAGCAGCAAGTACTCGACCCTTCCTTCCTCCTCGGCAGTCATTTGTGCAAGTCCCAGGGCAGCCATTCTTGACAACTCTCACGCAGCCCAACATGCAGGTATGACGCCATAATGAGAGCTTTTGGTATCTGCAGTTTAAAATCTTGTTGCTACTTTAGCCTGGATAATCAAAGTAGGAGTAAGCTGTCCTGTGCAAATAAAGGGAGTTATTAATCTCTAGCACCCCCTTCCTGCCATTTTGTGAGAATCTTGGTTTGATCAGGTGGACAGAATATAGGCCCACTATTCCACAGTTACTATAAAGAGGATAGGAACTGTATTTCCTGGTCCTTAGGAATAAAGTTATGGGGGTTTTTTTGTTTTTTTGCTTACTTTTTTTCTCCCTTGAGCAATTTTGCAGACCACAAAGTACATAAGAAATATTTATGGAGGAGCATGTCACTCCCTCCCCAATCAGTATTTTTTGCTGTGTGCCTAAGGACAGAGCGAATTTGAGCAGATTATTAATTTCAGCCTTGACCAAACTTAAAAGAGCCTCAAGCCATTCTTTTACCTAAGCAGAATGATATGGAAACCTTTGAGAAGCTCTCCTGTACGCAGAATTGGAATGTTTTATGTTTAGATTGATGTTACAAATATAGATGAAATTTAAATATGCTTTTATTGCTGTGCCAAGCATGAAAACATGTTTTCCCCCTGTGCCCAGTTCTAATTGAATTACAAGGGTTAGTGGCAACTTTATATCAGCGTATTCCTTCAAAGTGAAGATATTAAACTGCTTTGATTTTTTGCGAGGCTGTTCACAGCTAATGAGATTAGAAAAGTTTGTAATGCGACACTTTGTTCAATATTCCATGGTTCCTTAAATTGATTTACTCCAGAAGAAATATGAAAATAATCTATTGTTTAAAAACAAGTTCCTGTACAGTGAGTGGGTTAAGTATGCAAGCAGGAAACAGTCGTATTGAATCACAGCAAAGGTGAGAGCACCCTCTACTGGTGCAGTTGTCTTTTGTACAAACATGTTGGTAGATACATATTGGCGTTGTGCTGTTTTTAAACAGATTCTGTTAAATAGAGTAAATATTTCAGATAAGCTACTAAACAAAATGTTCAGCTCTCTCTTTTATTTAAAAAAGAGGAGTATGATTAGCTTTGCATGATATTTCTAATATGGCCGTCTTTCTTTGCTGCTTGTAATAATTGTGGTATGCAGGATGTTGCTTAAATCCCAACATTTGGGAGCAGACCTTGTCTGAGTTTGCGACATACATGTTTTCTCTTCAAATGCCCAGGGTCCCTTGCACCCCCCTTTGCAGCAACACCAACACCAGCAGCATCCGCAGCTGCCCCAACCGCACCAACCGCACCAACCGCACCAACAGCCGCCGCCACATCCGCAGCATCCCCAGCCACCACCACAGCAGCATCACCAGCAGCATCAGTCGCACCAGCAGCAGCACCACCTCCTTGCTGTGCCTCCTCAGCCTCTGATTCCAGTTGCCCCATCCCAATTCAGGGCCCACATGCAAACTGCGCAGCAGCAGTCAGGCAGCGGCCGGATGCAGTGTCAGCAGCGGCAAGGTCTGGTAAAGGCCAGGCATGTAAGTGTCATTTGAATATTGCAGAAATGGGGATTTATCAGTGAAAGGGAAAATTGCCTGTAAATTCATAGCATAAAATGGGTGATGCTTGTGCACAAAATGTAGAGTCCGGTTCATGATGGATGAGTGATTCCCCCCCCCCAAAATAACTAACATGGAGTGTGCAATAAATGGCCTTCCTTTCTTTGCAGCCTTACTAGCAGGAAAACAAGCTATAATTTTGTTGGAAAACAAGATGTGCACAGAAAGTGTGCCATGTTTTCAAAGAAAAGTGCATTTTATTCTGCTTCCAGTGAGTTCTAGGAGGAGGCGAATTTAACCTCATCTGTTGAGTCTGGCTGTCTAGTTTGGCATGTAAGACAGAAAATGCCAGCAAAAATGCTGTTAGAACCATTAGGCCAGAATTCCAAATGTCTCACACCAACAACTCCACTGGATGACATTGCAAAGATGCCGTGGTACAGGAGATAAATGGCCTTGAACATCAGGGCCTATTGCTATTAACTATGAAATCTCAGTCCTCTACAGGTGACTGTCAGAGATATTGCTCAGACATACGCTATATAACACAGATCAGCAGAGAAAATAAAAGCATGTTTTTAGAAAATCCAGCAGGTCACAGCAGTCAATGCAATGCCTTACAGAAATAGGCTTAGTGGAAAAGAAGGGAAAAGGAATCTGATTTTGGAACTCTCTCTTCTTGCCCTTGCTTTTGAGAAGGCAAGCCTTGTTCCTTTCCCCGATTATAAAAGATTGTGCTAAGGCCTCCCTGGAAAAGTGGGGAAAAGTCAATTCCGTGGGCTGCTTTTGCAAGGTAATGTGATGGTGGTGTTTTTCTCTCCTGCCCTAGAAGAGTGAATGGGAGCTGACTTGGAGCCAGTTCACCAGCAGTCAGTCAAACAATACCTTTTGCAGCCCTGTGTTGCACTGCTGATTGAAAGTGCTTTAGGACTAGCAATGGCGATGAATAGAGAATGCAGGAGGAGCCCTACCTTAAAGTTCACAATCAAGACAAGATAGGTGGGGCGAAAATTATAACTGAAAGAATTAGTTTACAAATTGCAGCACTAAGGCTGGACAGGTTAACTGGCAGTAGAGAGTGCAGCAAGTGAGAGAGAAGCTTTCCAATGTGGTTTGTGTGGAAGACATTGAAAGAAGATTGAGTAGCTTGTGTAGGACTGTTTTATCATGAATGATAAAGGATATTTAGGGAAGGCCGTGTTTGGAGGTGAGGTTGGCTACATTTGTCCAACTCTTGTTACTCTGTAATGTTATAGAACATCTCTTCCTCTTTCCTTGGTTATCTCTTTTTTGGAGTTTCCAAATCAGATAGCATTTCTCTTTCTCTCCTCCCATGCCCTTTGGTCCAGCTTTGCTTCTTGGGATCCTCTGCAGGTGAATAAGTTCATACCTTCACTCACTTCAATAAAAAGAATTTAGCACTGGTAGAAAACTGAGTTTCTCAGGATGTCCAGCTGGGAAATAGTTCTGTTCCTTCTTCTGGTCGTCTTTTGGAATGTCCCATCCTAAGTACCATCCTGTAAGCTTATCAAGACCAGTTGGTTATTGTCAGGAGCACAGCAAATGGGAAGTACATCTGTATATGCTATCATAGAACAGGTGATACAACACCCCTGCCGCAACAGCTTCACTGGCTGCTGATCAGTTTCCGGGCACAATTCAAAGTGCTGGTGATGACCTTTAAAGCTCTGCACGGCTCAGGTCCAGGTTATTTGAAGGACCATGTCTTCCCCTACGAAACAGCCTGGGCATGTAGATCTGCTGGAGAGGCCCTTCTCTCTGTCCCACCACCTTCACAGGTGCATTTGGTGGGAACACAAGAGAAGACCTTCTTAGTGGCTGCCCCCAGGCTCTAGAACTCCCTGCCCAAAGAGGTTAGACCAGTGATTCTCAACCTGTGGGTCCCCAGATGTTTGTGGACTTCAGCTCCCAGAAGCCCTGAGCATTGACCATAGTGGCTGGGGCTTCTGGGAGCTGAAGTCCACAAACATCTGGGGACCCACAGGTTGAGAACCACTGGGTTAGACTGATACCCTACCTGCCTGCCTTCAGGAAACAGTTAAAGACATTCCTATTCCAGCAGGCATTTAATGTAATGTAATCTGTATATAGAATGGTGCTGGTTATTTTAATTGTTATTTAATAGCTTTTTGTATGCTGTTTTAATATGTATTTTAACATTGTTTTAATCATAACTGATGTTTAATCTGTGTTTTTACTTTTGGATATTATTTTTAATTATGCTTTTTTGTCTTTGTAAGCTGCTTTGAGTCCTATTGGGGAGAAAAGCTGGATAGAAATAGAGGAGGAGGAAGAGGAAGAGGAGGATGATAATATGGCTGTAAAATCTGTTTCATAACCTTCATAGTTACATTCATATCATATTTTCTCCCCATGGTACTAGAGCAGAATATTTACTACAGACTGTTTTTTATAAACTAGACTGCATACTAATCATTTATTACTGTATATTTTTTTTAAAAAATTCAGAATACACCAGCACAAAACATTGTAAAGCGTCCAAATCAACAGCTGCAGTCACCTGCTCAGAGGAACAGTAACTTGCGTGAACTGCCAATAGCACCTTTGCATGCCATTGAAGCTGCGAGCAACCATCGAACCTCAATGCCTGCTGCTCAAGTGAAACCCATTGCCAGCACTATCCCTGCTGTAAGGTCTGCTGCGGGCATGAAGAGTGACCAGGGAAGAACTGAGACAAAAACTAAAGCTGTTACTCCTGTGGCACAGCCTAAAGTGGAGGCTAAATCTGAGCCAGAGGTAGGAGATCTCCACAGTTCTCTTAAAAAAAAGAGTCATACAAGGAACTCTGTATGTTGTTGGCAGGTTAAGCTGAACAAATTAAAGGGGAAAAAAGTAGCTTTACTGGGATGTAATTCAGCATCCATCTCAAGTGTACATATAAAAAGTGCAGTTTTACTGGAATGAAGAATGGGGAATAGGTATCATGTTGACTAGTGATCTCTTGCAAAGGTTGATTGTTGATTAATGATTATTTTTAGCAGCAGTAATTAAGGACTTATACCTGGATTTAGAACATATCCCAAAAGTGATGAAGTGATGAAGAATAATGAGATATATCCAAAATTAGTAAAATGTGTTCAGTCGGTCAGAATTAAAATAATGAGACCACAGAAAAAAAATTATATGTTCAGTGCCTTTTGAAAAAAAGGAAAGTCTTAATTACTTGCCTGGATGAGTGAAGTAAATAGATTTGGTGAAATCTAAACTGTTCCCCCTAAAAGGATCTGTTGGCTGCAGATGTTAGACTGTTCTTATGTAGCATTCTTTTCACTCTGGTCCTGAGATTGCCACCAGTGGCTCCAGTAAGGCTTTTTTTAACAAGTCAAGGGGGGAAAAGCACGGTTAGGATTCGGACACCCCAGAATGTCGATGAAAATGTACTCTGTTTTCACAGGGCGTGAATAATCCGTTTTGCATAGGTGGACAGGAATTTTAGCACAACTTTACTTTAAAATATGAACATCCAGCTTGAGTAAATAGGCGCACACATGCATCCCCAAGGTGGAGTTCAAAAGTGTTGCCTTCCATTTTAGATTAACAGCTGTTTATGTCGTAAAGTCAGAACGTGGACAGCATGGCTAATCCTAATTACAGTTTGTTGAAACATGTCAATATCAAACCCTAGTTTCATGAGATTGGCTTGTTTTAAGAAGATGTAGCTAAGATCAACAGCAGTTTTAGTGTGCAGCCGACTTCATAAATTTACTGTAGTTTAAAACATAAGTGGAAATTTCCAGTCTCCTCATGTGTGCACCAAAGGAGAAGGGAAGATTGCATGAGTTTGAGGTTCTTTGTACTTCATTCTTGTGACACTATACCATGGTTTAATATTACATTTGAACACAGCCAGTGTAAAGTCTTTAATTTCAATGTTTAATACTTTTTGCCTGCACATAAAGAAAAATCTGTCAGAAGATGCATGTTTCTTGTATGTTTGCTTGTATATGTTTCAAACATCTCTTTATATGTGTATCAAGAGTATCTGTAGGAGGAGGAATTATGTGAATTGGTATGCAATGGCTTTAAAAAAATCACTAGAGCCCTTAGATCTTTTCTATGGGGCTGTATATTCACCTTGTGTCCAGTACAACATTATATCCACCACATAGCATTGTGTGTTGGGAATGAATAAGATGTGACTCTAGTATCAAATTAATGAAATTCCTTTTGTGGAATAGCCAAATAGTACATGTTAGGCAATTTTGTTTTGTTTAAATGCTTAGATAATTTGGAGAGGAATTGGAGGATCTGTAGTTTGAATTTCTCTTTGCCATTAAGTTACTGAGTGGCTTTAAGTAGCCTATGTCTTCTCATCTTTTGACATTCATCTGTACTATGGGAATAACTCTTTCCCTGCCTTCCAGAGCTTCTGTAAGGATTATTAATGTAGTATATGTGAAGTACTTTGAGCACTGTAAAGCACTATGGTTGATTGACTGATTGATTTAATTTGTATTCTATCTTTTTCCTGGTATGAAACCCAGACTATATGCCAGCTAATGCCTGTTACATTTATAAATTGCCTTGAACATCAAGGCCTATTGCTGTAAATATTAACTATGAAATCTTATTTTCTAGCCATTTTTTTTAATGTATAGTGTAGTAGTACAGCAAAGGCAGATATTAGCAGTCCTGGGTCAGAGGTCTTGGTAGGGAATGCTTGGGATTGGAGGTGAGAATCTGCCAAGATCTCTGTGGTAGTGAGGGTAACAGAAGTTTAATCTTCCTACTCCAAATGAACCTAATATTGTTGAGATTGCTGTTTGGTCACTGCTAAACTTGCATTAGTGCTTGGGGCACTGTGTGTGCAGGGGAGGGGGTTTAAAACGTCTCCCCCACTGAGATTCTTCTGAAAGTAGTCAGTTTGGAGAGGGTGCTAGGGGTTAGTGGGGTATAGAGGAAGAGGCTGTAACCAGGGATCTGATCTTAGCAGACAAGGAAATGAGGTTTAAATCTCCATGACCCTGTATGAGAGGGATTGTCTGTGAGGCTTCCAGTCAGTGTCCTCTCAATGCCAGAAAGGCTGTGTAATTCTGAAGTAAAAGATTGGCTTTCCTTGTGAGTAATGTCATGGGAGTGAGAGGTTTGCTGTCTCAGTTTTGGGCAGATGTCTGCCTTCTGTCTTCTCAGTACCTTACAGATGCTCAGGAGAGTTGATATGATTCTCTGAACATGGGGTGAATTTTTTAGACTTGGTTACAGTGCCATCTCTGTCTTGGTTTCATGAGACTTTTAGTCTCAGAAATATGGTAAATGGGAAGAATGTCCCATTTCATCTCCTGGGCTGTTGGGGGAATTAAATGTATTGAAAGGAAACTTTTATATTTAAAACACGTAAGTGATGATGGTTAGGTGGATACATGGCTAATTAGGGGTTCTGGTTTCTTTTATGTTTGCTTTCTGTTGATGAATTTCTAGCCATCTCATTTGCCAGGTAATTATGAATACTATGGAAGAGAATTATGTTTTGTGAAAGCAGGCCTTGACTTGTATTCCTTCAAGTAGTGAGGTTCTTCATTTCCTCATTAATTTCTAGTATAGATAGCCCAGTCTGCAGTACGTATCCATCATACAGGAAGGCTTTCTTCCATATCTTAATTTGCAGTTTGAACTCACTTGTGCTCCTGGTCTTACTTTATATTTTTCTTTAGGTTATTTTTGCATTGTCTAATAACAAAGGTTCTTCAAGTAGCTTACAGGAAAAAAGGCATATTGATTAGGAAGAAGTATGCATTTGTTCATTAGTGAGCAACTTGCTACTATCATGTTCTATGAAATTAATCCTGACTTCCCCTCAGTGATGAAATTGTGATAGTATCCATGAATTTTTTATCCAGGTCTCCATCGAATTGGAGACTGTAGTCAAGAAATCAGAAGAAGACTAGTGCTTGGAAAGGCAGCTATGAAGGAACTAGATAAGATCCTGAGGTATAAATGCATATTATTGAATACCAAAGTCAGGACACGATTTCTGTGTATGATGGTGAAAGCTGGACAGTGACAAAAGCTGACAGGAAGAGAATCAACTGCTTTGAAATGTGGTGCTGGAGGAGAGTTCTGCAGGTACCATGGACTGTCAAAATGATCATATATGGGTCCTAGAACAAATTAATAAAGAACTTTCCTATAAGCCAGAACAACCAAACTGAGGCTCCTGTACTTTAGGTATATCCTGCGATGACATGATTCATGAGAAAAGATGAAAATGTTTAACAAAGTGAAAGGCAGACAGAAAAGAGTAAGACCACTTTTTGAACGGATAGGCTCAGTCAAGGAAGCCAGAGCCTGGAATTTGCTGGACCTGAGCAGGACTGTTGATGAGAAGGTGGCTTGGAGGTGGCATTGCTGAAGGTCAAAGCTGACTTGCTGGCATCTAGACCGAGAAGATGGGGGCAAAATGGCATCAACCAGCAAGTTGTCTGATTTCAGTAATCTCTCACTCAGGTGCATTATATTTCAACACTATTTAAATATGTAACATATTAAAAAAACAACTATTTGGGACATATGTGCAATATGATATTTCTAAAAGCCAATCTGATCTTAATGTGACATCAGCTTTCTTGCATTACTACTGTAAGCTTCTTTCAGCTGCTTGATTGCATGTTCTGAATATGAAGTAACTGAAAAGAGGTCTATGGATGGCATGCTGGTTTTTAGCTGGTGGGTTAGGACATGGCGTTTGTCACACCAGTTATTCTACTCTGCTTTCTTTCTTTTTGAAGCATATGCTTAAGGCAGCTGTGGCCAAAATGCAGCTTGCTTGGTCATCGTTTCATACCTTGGGGGAAAAAAAGGCCCACTGGATTTAAGATAGGTCAGAGAAGCTTGGGGCAAAATGGCCGTCAGGCCCATTGGAGAAATGATGGTCAGAAACAGATGATGATAATACTACTATTGCAGTTGTTGTATTATTTTCTTACCTGCCTCTCCCCATGGATCAAGGTAGGGGACAACAATAGATTAACATATAGCAGTTAAAAACAGAACATAAAAGTAGTTGAAATACCTAAAACAAGCAATGCATGTTTAAAATTCATTGTTAAAATTCACAATTTAAAATCATCAGGATGGGCCTGCTAGAAGAGACTGGTCTTTAATGCTGTTTTAAATTCGGACAAGATATTCAGTTGTCAAATCTCTTCTGGCAAGTCATTCCACAGTTTAGGAGCAACTGAAGAAAAAGTCCTCTGGGTTACTTTTTGAAGTCGTCCATACTTGGCTGATGGGAAGGAGAACAGTAGATAGTAAAAACAGGTATAGGAAGAAGAAAAGGAAGTGGAAGTGCAAAGGAGAGGAAGAAGACATGATAGATAGTAGGAAATTAAAAGTGGACTCCACAGGCAGGCTCTGAAACACAATTGGGGCCAGAATCAGGACGATTTTCAGATTCTGCTATGGTGAATTGATAACTCTTTCTGGGAGTTTGGTTTTTTTTGGGGGGGCGGTTAAAAATAATTCCCCCTGCCATTCTGTACAATTAGTACAGATGTAACATTGTAGTAGTTACATTTAGAAGTATTTCATTTTGCTTATAATCAAAATACATAAATATCTTTATAATTAAAATATACAAATACACAAAAAAGGCAAAAAGACCATGCATCAAACATATCTCCCTTAAGTCAAAATCAACATTACATTAATACGTTATGCAGTTGAAGTTGAATTGTAAATCTGGTATAAATCCAAGTTTTGAAGTAGATCTTGTGTTAAAGTTCAGATTCATACTTATACAAGTTCAATCCTAAAATCTAAATTTCTGTTTAAGTTCAAATAGAAATCCAAAGTCAAATGCACCTACCTGGTTGTACCTTATGGCCACCAACAAAGTCTTCTGGAGTAGACAGGCACAGGTAAAGACATGTATAAAGGTCTTCCATGAGAGAACTTTAAAGATGGAAGTGATTACTGAACCACAGTCTTCCCCATCCTCATCTCTTCTGGATATGCTGGACTTTAGCTCCCATCATCCCTAGCTAGCACGTCCATGCTGTTTGTGGATGGTACTAGATTTTCCATCCATTGCAGCTGGAAGTTACACTAAGTTGGAGAAGACCGCTGTTGAAGTTAGAATGTGTATTGAGCTAAAGCTCCCATCAGCCTTACCAGTGTTGAGGGATGGTAGAAGTTGCAAATCAACAATAACTGGATCAGTGCATGTTTCCCAGTCCTGCTATAGTACCTTACTTTTTGTCTCACATTGATCGTGCTTGCAATAACAACATGACCAATAACTATGTTGCATAGAATTCTTCCTCTTAGATACATTTAATAAGGCAATGGTAGAATAAATCTTCATGAAGCTGGTGACTTGCACAGGAGATCAAAACTATTGTGTTATGTAAAATGGAGCAATTTCTTATCTTTTGTATTATCTATTAAAGTGTGTATCTTGTTGAAGGTTAATATTAACACAAGAGCAAGCCTTGGAAGCCGCTTTTTTATGTTTTTGATTTCCCGCTAGCTTCCTATAAGAATGTATTTTTCTGCCAGAGTTTGAGTTCCTCTGGAAAGGTTATTTGACATACAAAGGGCGTAATACTTTTCAGAAAAGCCTAAGGCTGGAATATTAAAGCCATTCCTGATATACTATTAATATTCCAACACAGCATTTGGCAACATTTTAATTCTGAAGAGAGTGCATGAGTTCAAGGTCAGAGAGATTGACTTGTGCTGTTCATTATAACCAATTATTGTGTGACAAATGAGTTTCTATCAGGCTGAAAATTCTGTAAGAAAAATCAATAGTTCTAATCAGGGCCTTTCAGGTCATTTACCACCCTACCTTTTGTTAGTTTGTCAGAAAAGAGCAAGATAAAACCTGTGTGACACTGGGCTGCCTCTGTATTGTTACTGTTTCCATTTTAAACAATATTTTGAGCTCTTGAATTATATTAATAGTTTAATTGGTTTCAGCAACTTTTGAATGAGTTCTGATTTAGATGGCTTCAGTTTCAGCATTTTGATTTTCTATTTTTCTAAAGTCCAAAGTAGCGATACATATTCTTTGACTCTTCCTAGCTCAGCTAATTAACAGCTCATAAACTTTTGTTGGTAGCTGCATCATTAAAAGCGTGAGCACCATTTCTCAGTTAATTTATAGGGGTCCTTGGAGAGCGCCTGCCATTATATTCTCTCCCCTTAAGAAGTAATAGGCGTTTTGACCCATCTGGGTTCTATTCCTGTAACTTGTTTTCTTTGCTATTCTCTAGTTCCCTGAAGAAGACGAAGAAACCAGGCTTTACCGCTTGAAGATAGAGGAGCAGAAACGTCTGAGGGAAGAGATCCTTAAGCAAAAGGAGCTCAGGCGACAGCTTCAGGCTGGGGCTCGAAAAGAGAGTTGCTTGAAAGGCTGGCCCAGCAACAGCAGCAGCAGCAGCTTTCTTCCGCACAACAGCAGGAGGAGGAGACGTCACAGTCACCCACCAATGGAAACCCACTGCTTCCCCTTCCTAGTGCACCTCCCCGCCAAAATGTGAAATACAGGCTGATGGTTAAAAAACAAGACCCAGTAGTTCCCAACCCACCTGCTGTTCAGCCTAAGCCCACAAATACTCTGCAGGCTGGAGATAATGCGCAGTTTCAAGGACAGCAAATAAAAACAGTGAAGCAGCTAAGACAGAGTAGGACGGTGCCTGAAAATGAGCTCTTGCCCCCATTTAAAGGGCTGCAAACCAAGTCTGGTGGAGCGCACTTGAACCCATCTCAGATTGCACGGGTGGCATCAGTCCAAGGCCAACCTCAGGAGCTGAAGCCTGGGGTGAAAAGAACTGTCATGCAACGGGCAAACAGTGGTAGTGGAGATGGGCCCCATGTCGGCACCAAAGTCAGGGTGATTAAATTGTCAGGAGGGGTAAGTTACCAGGCTCGTCTGTCTGTTGTTTTCATGTGGTTTGTTTGTAGTCTGCTTCTGTCCTGTTGGTGTCGTTGGCAAAAGCCCAGAAATACTGGCAATGAAAATAATAGGCTTAGCAAAATTCATCTTTCAGATATTTCTCTGCAGATTTTCAGCTGAAACTGATATACTCAGATGTTTTCACATAATCACCATCACCTGTGGAATATGCGTACTTTTTCCATCACTAGCATCCTCATAGGGTCTTCTTGAACTGATGGTAATATGCTATAAATTGACATGATAAACATGACCAACAGACAGATCATAGATGTTGTATGGTATAGAAGTACTCTGTTCCCCATTCCCCGATCTAGTTTTGTGTATAAATGGAAAACATTTCAGATTTAACTACAGTGAAAAAAAGGAATAGAGAGTTGTGGTAGATTACAGACCAAGCATGAATGTGTGGTTATGTTCAAACAGATAGTCTGCTCCCGAAAGAAGAAAAGATAATATCCAGAAGGTGCACAGTTTAACACAAGAAGAATGTTTTAGATCATGTAATGGCTGGACACATATTTAAGGGACATTTGATGTATGGAGGATAAAATGCAGAGAGGCTTTATGCATGGCAGAGGTATCTGCATGAACCCAGATTTTCCTTCAAAAATTTTTTTTTTGCTTCAATATTTCCCACTACTAAAGAGGCAAGTTGATATTTAAATTGCAGATTGGCATGCCTCCTTGGCAGTGTGAACAAAACTTCAGAGAGAGCTCTAGCTGTGTGCATGGTTCTAGCCTTTCCGCACACAGAGTTGATTTGAATCAAGGCCAGAGTTTCCTGGCTTAGAGTATGGGCTAGGAAAATAATGTTCTAATTATTCCTTTCAGGAATCTCTTTAGTTTACAAGAGTTTTAACAAACTGCTTTTATTCAACATGAGTAATAATTGTGTATTGTTTTAATTTTCACCTTAAAAATTATAATACTAATTTTAGTCCAGCGCAAAACATTTCAGTAGCAAACTATTTGAATTCTTCACTACAGTGGACTTGTTTTTAACTGCATCCCTGGTTGCCAGGGGTCCTGCCAAGAGCGCTTAGCTTTTCTTTCAGCAGTGTGCTGCATTTCAACTCTGGTCAGGAGGCAGACAAAGCACTCTTCTCCTTGCCCAGATTAGAAACTAAGTAGGCTTCTTTGTTGCTGTATGCCTTCAAGTTGTGTCTGACTTATGTGAGCCCTAAGACGAGATGCTGTCAGTGAGTTTTCTTGGCAAGATTTGTTCAGAGGGAGTTTGCCTTTGCCTTCCTCTGAAGCTAAGAGAGTGTGACTTGCGCAAGGTCACCCAGTGGATTTTCATGGCCATGTATGGATTCAAACCCTGGTCTCCCAGAGTTGTATTCCAGTGCTCAAATCACTACCAGCACACTGGCATAAAGTGCTTCCTCAGATCAAGATGCTTCATTCAATTTTCAGGAGTTTGTCAAAAAGCTACAGCCATGTTACTTTATTCTACATGCTATACAGAGAGAAAAGAGAAGTTATGGGCAGCAAGGGACATAGTCTCATCAGTTTTGATGGTCTGGGATGTAAGTTTGTCAAAGCTTCAGGTGAGCTAAGGATCCAAATCCTTCCACATGTTCTGAGTTTTGTGTTGAGCATCTCTGGCTCAGTCCCCTTTAAAGCATGCAGGTATTCTTCCTTTGTTTTAACCTTTTGGTCATCCTTCAAAACCTGAATTGTTTGGGATCAGTCGTGTCATGTTCTGTCTAAACAGTAGGCTGAACTTTGAGTACTGCGGAGCTTCCTGCAAATGTTCAAAGCTATCAGTCTTTCAAATAAATTGGTCTGTTTTGTTTATTTTTTTGAAGTATGATGACAAAAATCATAATGCTGGAATTGTTGGAGAAACTTCTCAGCACAGTTGTGCGACTGCATGTTAGTTAGAAACACAGTGCAATATTTGCTTGATAATGCAGTCTTTCTGTTAGTTGTTTTCGAGTATGTGAACCAAAGCAGAGTAGTTATACAGCTATCTTTTCCATTAGAAGTACATTCTGTAAGAATCAGTTTGTGTTTAGTAACATATCTAGGACTGATTCACAGTAAATTTTTTTGCACAGAAAGCCCCTGGTGCCAAGTTGGAGCTCTCCAGGCAGACTGTTGGTGTGACAGTTGGGTGCACAGGTGTGTTGCTTCCTATATGATGCTTACTAGGAATGTTTACCATACATGCAGGATTCACACAACTGCCAGGGATGATTGGTCTTTACAAGTGAGAAATACTTTTGCTGACAAAGGGGGGAAATTATGCAGTTGATAATGTGAGCTAGTAGACTTGCTGATCACTGAACCTGTGATCTGCAAGATGCTTTGAACATTTCAAGCAGAAAAGCTGTAAGTCAAGAATCTCCCTTCCCCTGTGTTCTGGAGCCATTGCAGGGTGCAGCATCAAGGTTTAACACAGTATTGTTCAGTTTTGCTTACATGTATACTTTTTACAGTAAATTTCCATTCATGAAGGTCTGCAGTATGTTGGACTGACATTTAAAACCTTCTCAAAATTTTAAAAAGTGCCCTTGAATGATGAAGTACCGGTGAGGAAGAGTGATTCCTAGTCCCATTCCCTTTCCTTCTAAATTGGTACCTACTTTTTCCTCCCATACCCATTCCTTATGGAAGACAAGACAGCAAAGGGCACAATAAGGACATGGATTCCTTCTGAGTGCTAATAGCATTTCTTTTGGGTGTGGTGGCTTGAAATGAAAGTGGTCTATTCAACATGCCCAGCATCACCAAAGCACTGGGTTGTTTGGGGCAGACTGTAAGACTGTAGATGTCCTAGGAGTGAGCTTAGGTCATTGGTCTGAATAAGCTGATCCAGGCAGGGTGTTGATCTCTTCTATGGAGCTGTCGCTTCTGTCTAACTTTTTCTGCAATTAAAATGTCTTTAAAGATTTCTACCATTTGAATGCAGCCCAAAAATAATCGTGATCAAGCCCTCCCATTTTAAAATGTAGGTGGCAAAACCTAATATATATAAATGTCTATATAGAAGGTCACATAATAAAAATACATTTTGGTATGCATAAGGTAAATACATAAAGTTATCCACCAAAGCTCAAGAAAATTAGAATATACTGCTGTTTACAGTGGAACTGTTCTGTGTTTCATGAATCAGTCTCACAATGCAAAAATTCCTAGGCTGCCTTTTGTGACACTCAAGCTCTGACAACATGTATCTGACAGTATGGTACAGTAACAGTTGGTTATATCTGCCCTATAGAAACCTCTTAACTGTTTTTGCTTGGAGCAGTGCAGGACTTCTGTCACCTCTTCTTCTCTTGGTGCATGGTTAAATGCTATAACAAAAAATGCATCAGAAATATCCTTTTGTGCCTTGTTTGGCATATGATGAACACTGTCAGTCTTCAGGGTAATCATGATGTGGAGAGAATTTTAGAAGCAGTGGTGATCTCTTCCATTCTTACCGTCATATATAGATCTGAAAACTGCTCTTCATTTGCTGTGTCTTGTGTCTTTTGTCTTTTCAGCTGCAAGTGTGTTCTTAGCAGGGTGTCTTTGGTCAGGACATGAAAGATATTTAGAGGAGTGACCTTTGGGAGTTTGGATCCTTTGTTGTTTGTCCTTTGCTGTTTTTATTTGGCTTCTGTTTTCTTTGCCATGTGTGCTTCTGGCATATTCCATTCATCTGTTTAAGGACTTTTTTGTCTACTCTGTTGTCTGCAGGACTTGGATGAATGTTCAGTAAGGTCCTCTCAGTGAAGGTCTCCTTAGTAAGAGAAAGTCAGAGTGACAGTTTTTTCTTTATCTTCTTCTTGGGTGCAAAGTGAAAGTAACAACATTTTGCAGGGAATGAATGTTTTGTTAGTCTTTGGGCTTTCACTACCTTCCAAAATTGTCTCTGTTGATCTGCAGCTAAGCTTTAATTACATTTTGTACCTGATTCATAGTGGATGCTTTTTTGGTGCTGACTTTTGGTATCCCCCCTTTTTTTCCCTTTACTAAGATAGACTAAGAACTGTGGTGCTGCATATTTAACTGAGTATTGAAACATTTAAAATACCGGTATATATTCCACATAAATTACTTGCTTGGACTTGTAGCTTTTCTCAGGTAGACAGCAGCCTCCTATTCCTTGTGTCTGTATATGTGCCTTCAAGTTGCCTGCTGACTTAGAGTGACCCCATAAACTTCATAGGGTTTTCTTAGGTAAGGAATACTCAGAGGTGGCTCTACCAGTTCCTTCCACTGAAATAGAGTCTACAACACCAGGGATTCCTTGGCAGTCTCCCATACAGGTACTAACCAGGGCTGATCTTGTGTAGCTTCCAAGATCATAGGGGATCTGGTGGTGCCTTTAAGGTAATTAGATCCCTCCCCTGTTCCTTAGAACCTTCAGAGCCTGTCTCCTCCTCAGCAGCATTTTCTGCCCTGCTGCTCTTTTTACTATCTCCTTGTCATCTCTAGTTTTTCTTCTAAAGTGTTAAAACCTAGGAAACTGCCAGTGCTGTTTTCCTGTCCCTTGTCCAGTTAGTTTTTAGGGACTAAAGCTATGTCTTCACATGAGGTAGAATTAATGTCCCAAGATGGTAAAATGGATCATACCATTTCAGACTCTGAGTATGAAGTTATATTTACTCAGGCTTCCTAGCATAAAACCTGTGTAAAAAGTGAATACTGGGCTAACAGAGGCAGGCTCCATTTCTCAAGAATATATGTTATCTTGTGTACAGGGGTTAGTTTTTATGAGAGGAAGCATTTAGCATTCATATTCCCCCTTTGCAGTCTGGAATAGTGTCACAGTCTTTATCATCTCATTATATGCATGTGTAAGTTTGAATCTGTCCCTCTGAATCCAGTGAAATCAATTAATCCCTACTAATGTGAGTTCCATAGTAAATGGAGTATACCCCTGGTATATTGGAGCATCTGCCTCCCAGTTTCCCTGCTCTCTGGACCCCCATCTATTCAAAATTCCTGTGCCCAGTCTCATGGCCTGCTTATCTTCCCTCACATCTGGCTGGATGCCCATCTGTTGGGTATGCTTTGACTGTGTATTCCTACATGTCAGGAAGTTGGACTGGATGGCCCTTGTGTTCTCTTCTTGCTCTATTAGTCAGTGTTTTTGTTGTACAAGCCTTCTAGCTTTCAGTTGCATTAATGGTTTTCCACAGCCTTTTCTTCATAACAGCTATAATTTTTATTCTTGACATCCTCCTCCTTTACAGTTCTTGGTGGGAGGGGACCTTAAAATTTATAGGCAACAATTGGCTACCTTTTTTAGACTCCTAAATATAAACATAAATATTAAACTTCTATTGTACCTATCTTCCAAGGAACTCAGGCAACCATGGAAAGAATTTTCAAATACTTGAGGAAAAAAAATGGGTCTTTTGAGTATCCAGAAAACTCCAGCGAAGACAAAGCTCCTCTAGCCCCTTTCTTGCTTTCTTTCCCACAGTTTCTGAATAGACACAAGGACTACTCCCCTCTCTACCCCAGATTCGTCTATTTCCTGCCTCACCCAGGCTGGGAGGGGAGGGAGTCATCCCAGTAAGGAGGATTGCTGCAGGGGTATATTCTGATAGCTTGTGCATGATGACGGTGTCTGTGTTGTCATGAACCAGCTATCAGAATACAAGTGGCAAGATTATAATTTCTCTGACCCTTGCCCAGTTTCCTCCCTCTTCCTGATGTTGTGCAGAGGAAAGTGAAGAGAGGATTATGGAAGGCTATAGCATCTCTGATCGTTTCAAGGCTTCACTCCACTCTTCTGATATTACTCAGAGGGCAGGTGGGAGGGAACCAAGAATGGGTTGTGGAGGGCTGTCTTCTCAGCCTTCCCCCACCACAAACAGCATCAGGAGCATAACATTGCTGGAAGCCAGGTTAGGAGGGATTCTTACTCATATTCCCCACCCTTCTCATGTCATATGGGATAAACCTGCTGTGAGATCTTTTTAAAAACTACATTGTTTTTGAAGACATCTGTAAGTGGGGAGAATATTGATTAGTCCTTATTATTGTTATTAAGGAGGATATTATTAATATTCCTTTCCTGCCACTATCAAATTTGTTTTTTTTAATTTCCCCATGGGGGACTGCTTGTGTTTTGGGGGCAGGAAGTTGTTCCCCGAAACCCAAAGCTTGCCTGTCTCTGTTCTATTACAACACTTTAACCTATAGTGACTGTCAGATAATATTGCTGCTGAAGATCTAATCTACGTCCTCAGCATTTCCAAAGTACGGAACTAGCACCCCTATTTTAATAACATTAGAGTATGACATATAGAAAGGGAAGTATTTTTGACAAGATGACACTGTGTAAAGGGATGCCACATAAACAAATGATCCTGCATTATATGAGCACTGCAGGAGAAAAGTATAGATACAGAAGATAACAGCATATGTGAAAATGATCTAGGAGTCTTGGTAGATCACAAGCTGAACATGAGTCAGCAATGTGATGCAGTAGCCAAGAAAGCCAATGCAATTCTTGGTTGCATCAATAGGAGGTTTGAGGGAGGTAATGGTACCACTGGATTGAGGGAGGTAATGGTACCACTCTATTCTGCATTGGTTCAGCCTCTTTTGGAATACTGTGTCCAGTTCTGGGCAGCTCAGTCCAAGAAGGATATCAACAAGCTAGAGCGCGTTTAGAGGAGGGCAACCAAAATGGTAGAGTCTGGAAGCCATGCCCTATGAGGAACATCTCAGGAAGCTGGGTATGTTTAGTCTGCAGAAGAGAAGGTTAAGAGGGGACATGATAGCCATGTTTAAATATTTGAAGAGATGTCATGTCAGGGAGCGAGGTTGTTTTCTGCTGCTCCAGAGACTAGGACAAGGAGCAGCAGATTCAAGCTGCAAGAAAGGAGATTCCACCTGAACCTCAGGAAGGACTTCGTGATGGTTAGAGCTGTCCAGCAGTGGGATATGCTGTCTCAGAGTGTGGTGGAGTCTCTTTCTTTGAGGTTTTTTAATTAGAGGCTAGATGGCCATCTGTTGGGAGTGCTTTGATGTGTGTTCCTGCATAGCAGGGAGTTGGAGTGGATGGCCCTTGTGGTCTCTTCCAATTCTATAATTCTATGATTCTAAGGAGCAGATGAACAATTTATGTGCTAGGAGCCAATCTTCTCACCAAGGTACACTCCTAAGCTATTCTCAAATTACTTGCCACTCCTTGAATTAGACCATGAGTGATCAGTGTGCACTCTCTAGGGTTACTTGTGGACCTTGGTGTAATTTCCAAGGTCCTCTGCCGAGTGAGCAGTTCAAGACTTCCACAACAGCAGTGTCTTCCTTTCCCCACAGCCCATAAGTAGGAGGAAAGAGGGGGAGGGGATGGGGTCCTGTCCATTGTTAGCTTTCAGCTCTTTCCACTGTCTGACAGATTACCCTTGAGGGAATGTGGCCCTTGGTAGGAGAAAAACAATACTGCTACCTCTGAATTAGGCAGGCTGCAGTCCTTAACTAAAATGCACAGTTGGAACTTTTCTCATATTTATAGCAGTATTCTAACAAAGCAAGTGTCTCTATTCCCATGCCTAGTAACTGAAGGACTTGAGCAGGATGCATGTTTTCTGTGTTGATTGCCTCATTACAATTTTAACAAATAGAACAGGAAAAAAGATTGTGTGTCACATTAATATTTGTTTCTCAGAGTCAGGTTTCAATTGCCCTGTGAGCTAGGCATGGCTAACATGTGGGTTAGCCTTGTCTAATTTCATTCCTTCAAATTCATTGCTGAAATAGGAAGTTCTGCAATTACTGTACAAATGGAGTCTGTATGCTCAGATCTGATGAAGCAGGTTTGTAGATAATACCCCATGTGCCTTTTTTGGTAAGGAAAACTGCTCCTGTTGGATGTTACTCATTAATTGCTGTGGAATTATATAATGCTTTAATGTTAACTGTGCTGTTCAACTATCTTATGTTGTTGGGTGATTTCTCCTTAGCCAAAGACTCGACTCCCTTGCTCAGAGTGACATGTCTAATCCTTTGCCATCTGAAAATGCAAATACTGGACCAAGAACACAACTCTTTGTCTCTGTGGAGAGCTGCACTAATGGGTCTTTTATATATGGAAAATCTGCTTTGTTTTATGCATTTATTGGATCTGTTGGTAGCCACGGTGCCCACAAAGGCTGAAGCAACAGTTGCCACAATAATTTTATTTATTTATTTTTTTAAAGTCCAGTCCACAGGAGTTACTGGCATTGTATAACAGGTGAAATACTTGGAAGATGTGGAGGCATGGGAAAAGAGAACTTTGTTGCAGTTGCAGAGCAAGCATTGCTCTCTCACAAGTGTTCCAGAAGTGTGACCGTCTCAATTTATACTGGCAATTCTGCAAGCCTTGATTATTGTATATTTTTGATTTGTTCTTGCATTTGTATTGCTCATCTCATACAATAAAAACATTTAAATAATTTGTATTTGATAGCCCTTTTATTGTGATCTGTTAGATCATAACATCAGTTCCATTCTACAGAAGACAGTAATTATTCTGAGTATGGATCTTTATTTCTGAAATATTTCTGAATATTTCTATGATAGGCAAACAGAATGACTATGGAGGTTGTTAGATCAATACTGGAATTACAGAAATAAAGATCCCCTCTTCTGTTTCACACATACACAGTTCCAAATTTACATTTGACTGGGCATGCTTTAAAAATCTCTAGACCCATTAAACTATATTTTGAGACAATAACAGATGAATTCTGAAACATTTTGTTAATTGAGCACTTCTGCATCTCTTAGTGTGTATTTTGAAATCTTACTAGTGTTCATAATGTTGGTTTTGTTAATGGAGGCAAGCCCTATCCTCACAATCACTTGAATTTCCTTGAGCCATTGCATGCTGCTTCAGAGGTTTTAGCGGGTGTTGCCCATGCACTTTCAAGCATATTGCACCCATCAGAAGTAGAAACATGTTAAATCAAACATTATATTCTCAGCAACCTGAATTAATCCCCCTTTCCTTCTTGAATTCCTTAAGTACTCCTGTGAAATCATGGCATAATCAACCTATAGGATAGTGTAAGTTCAGTGGGATCACATGGTAGGAGGTTGGGGCTGTGCTTGCTGATGGAGCCCTGCACTTCTAAGCAAAGACTTCATCTGTGTTAGTGAGAATGGGAATTCAGCTTAGCTATGGTTTCAGTCTCTGCTATATATTTTGTAATTACCTCTCATCTTCCTCACTCTCAAGGGCAGTTGCTACTCATAACAGTGCTGTTCCTGTTGAATTATCAAGGTACTTTTTAATCCCTGCTAATATAAATATAAATTACAGAAGAATCAGCAGAAATTATTTGTCTCTCCCATGCCTCTTCCTTATATCCCTGCCCATTATTGTCACTCCTTGGATCTGTCATGCTCTGAAGGTCTCCTGCTCCCTCAAAAGACTTTCCTTTGCAGCCCTGAACATCTGGAACACCTGAGTGATTCCACCTTTCCTATATTCTACAGCAGTGGTTCTCAACCTGTGGGTCCCCAGATGTTCATGGACTTCAGCTCCCAGAAGCCCTGAGCATTGACCATAGTGGCTGGGGCTTCTGGGAGCTGAAGTCCACGAACATCTGGGGACCCACAGGTTGAGAACCACTGTTCTACAGTTTCCTCTGAACCCACCTTTTCCATGAAGCCCATGTCAAATTTTCCTAATTTCCTTCTTCTGCTGCAACAGTTGTATATTGCTTGATTACTTAAACCTGCTTCCCCATCCTTTTGTTTCCCTTCTGTTGTATTTGACACTGCAAGGGCAGTTCATCTGTACTCTGTATGGTGTTATGTGCACTGATGGCCCTGTGTAAGTAAATATGTAGCAATTGGTAAAACAACTATTTTTGCCCAGCCCAAAAAAGGCAACTCCTCCTTCTCAAAAACAGGGAATTGATGCACTGTACACTTGTAGAACACTCCTAGGGTATTAATTTGTTGAAAATATTTTAGGTCACCTCACAGTGGTGTCCAACATAAAGTGAAGGGCAGCAGATACAAAATAATTAACAATAGCCCATGATAAAACAAAACATCCTATCCAGAAAACACAGTAAATAGTGCACTCATGCCACTTCTAATCTAATAAAATTTAACTCAGGAGCAATATGAATGGGGTTTTAGGGCTTTTCTTTAAGCCTCCATGGGAGTGGACCTAGTGAATCTAGTTGATGTAAAAGAGGTCTTCTCCTTCTTTCCCACTAGCCTGGCTTCTCTCAAGGTTGATGGGCAGGAAAGACCTCTGTTGCAGATATTAAAGGGAAGGCAAGATGTTATGTCCTTCAGGTTGGCCAGTTAACCCTGTAAGAGAGGGAATGGACAACCTATGGCTTTCTAGATGATGTTGGATTCCACTTCCCATCATACTTGGTTATTCTGTTTCATGGTTAAGGACATGGTGAGATCCAGCAACATTTGGTGTTGGTATCTCAGCCCAGATGATTGTGTAAAACCCACATGGAAGTTTCCAGCCACTCAGAAAACAGCAGTAGGTTCCCTCATTACAAGAAAAGAGTATCCTAGGCCCAGCTGTATGACATCTCAGAATGCTGGTAGACTTGTGAATATGAAGATGCAGGTACCCATCTCTATCGCTGACTATACTAGGAGAAGTTGAGGAAGATGTGAGAGGAGAATGTGGAAAAGACTGACAGAAGAAGATGCATGTAATGTGGATCAGAGGCATGGGGTCCTAGGATGTAGTGCCAATCTCTGGTCTACTAAATTGGCAACTGAATCTGTTACACCTTCGTGGAAATTCTTAGATATGTTGGAACACAAATTCATATAAAAATGTGACTGTTGGCTTCCCAGCTTTGCTGCACATTTTCATCACTGTAGGGATGGTTAGAAATGTTGCTTGAACCCTGAAAGTGACAGGAGTATGCTAACTTCACTTTACAAACTGCATAATACAAATCACTAGATTTTTGAAATGCTCTTTCATGCTGTTTCATGTGAGCTGTATACCAGGGAGAGTAGGACTGAGTAACAGTGGAAAGGATGTTCAACCCATCATCACCACCATTAGTTCTTCTAACAGTTGTTTGTCTCCATCTGAAAGTTTTCAAAATGGTGGCCCCTGCACTAGCATGGCATGGCATTGCAACATATGTCTTCCATTGCCACATTGGTACAGCTCTACACCTGGCTTAGAGGTAAAAAGAAGAGCATTCTTTATGGCAGTGGTTCTCAGCCTGTGGTCCCCAGATGTTCGTCGACTTCAGCTCCCAGAAGCCCTGAGCATTGACCATAGTGGCTGGGGCTTCTGGGAGCTGAAGTCCACGAACATCTGGGGACCCACAGGTTGAGAACCACGGCTTTATGGTCTTCAGCTAATAGTGGAATCCCAGTGAAGATGTTTATGAATGCCCTGGGACAGCACACCTTAGGGGGCCTTGCGGCATTTGCTTTTCACTCCTGAAAATATGTTGTTCCAGGCCACATTACAAGTCTTGGAGGAAAATAAATTCACTGTCTTTATTGCCTGTTTTCTGGCCAGTTAAGACCTTGATATACGAGTCCCTACCCACCTACCCAGCTAGAGTATTTTAAGGGGCAATTTTGCTTAAATTTTACTTGACATAAAATATGTGTGCTAGAACATCTAACCCCTGTTTTTTAAAAAAATTGTTCATTGTGTGTTTCAAAATGTTAAAAGTCCTCCCAGGATGATTTCCCTCACTATGCCAAAGGATTGTCCTTGCTTTTCATTGTAAGTCAATAGTGTCTTTTTGTAACATTTGAAGGTGACATTTTCACATGAATGCTTGTCCTCCAGAAGTTACAGGAAAGGTATGGGTGATCTAGTGGAAATAGAAGGGGCACTTCTTTTATTCAACAATGCCTTTCCAGCATTCTTGTAGGTGCACTGAGAATTTGGGGGCTTTTTTTATGGCACTCCATGCTGAGCACACAAGTTGCCCAAACCATAAACAGCTGCATGCTTACACTGAGGGCTAAGTCAAATATTAGAAAATGTGAAGAAAGAAAAATGAGTTATTAATGTCTTTCCCTATTTCCATGGCGATGTGGGAAAGATGATTTGTGAACCTTTCTCATAGGGAGATCAGCACATCCCAGGAAACCTCTGGAATGTGTGCCTTTTCCCAAGATCGTTTTCTTGAGTGTCTTATCATCAAAAGTAAACCAGAGATTCATCTAGATTAATCAGTGTCTTCCATATATTTAAATAAGTCCATATTGTATCTCTGCTCAATTAGGAAAGGGGGAGAATAGTTACTTGAGACTGTAATACAGAGTGTCAGAGGGGAACAGCCTCATATGAAGCTTGGTTGTGATTCTCCCTCTTTCACTACTCCAAAAAAAGAGTATCCCATCTTTTTTTTAACCTTTATTTTCCCCGCCAAAATTTTACCAAATGTTTCATTGGCTGGATGGTTACTTTTGTTTTTATAAAAATATTAAGCAGGCCAAAAGGAGATTGAATAAATTGAATGTTAAATGCAATTATAGGAAGTGTGGAACTTCACTTCTATCCCACATTTAATTGTCTATTCCTTTCTTTTACCTCGTGTTTTTAATTGAATATCAAAGAGCAAGTCCATTTGGATGTACTGTACTGTCCATTCCCTGTATTGTGTTAGTTAATAGACCTGCTCATTGGTAAACGTTGTTAGTTGCACTTATACAGAAGTATGTTTTGGAGGAGGTGTCCATGTGTGCCCCATGGCCTTGGTTAAAAGGGAAGGCTACTGAGAAAAGGGCAACTTTTTGAAAAGTTTGCATGTTGCATTTTGTTGAAAAAGAAGATGATAATCCTATACAGTTTGTTCAAGTTTTTTTGGCATAAGCCTTGCAGGGTTGCGTATTGTGTTTAAATTCGAGCTCATCTTTACAGAATAGTACAAAATACAAAATAGTATGGTCTGAGTAGTTTGTGAGCTGCCTGTATCCCTGTGATATTTCCCAGATGAACCCAAGTTTATTTCCTTTAAATGTTTTATCCAGTGTGCACATCCCCCTCACTGTTCAGTGATTTTTTTGAATTAGCTTTAGAAAAGATTACATGGATAAACACAGCATTGTCGTCGTTAATAGAAAGCTGTGCATTGAGGTCTATGGGTTGCAAGATCAGTAACAGTACCGATGACAGTGAAGTATGGCCTTATCAGAAGGAGAATTCATAAGAGGCTGCCCTGGGACACTCCATCGCTGTCCTTCTGTGTATCTTGACAATGTTATCTGTCCTCTCAGTACGGAGTATCAAATGTCTGTCATGAGTATAGAAATTAATTTAATGTCACCTGAAGACATGCAATTAATCTTTTGGAGGTTTTCATAATACCTTTACAGAAAGAGTTGCCAGTTTGGCGGATTTGGATTTTGGGGTTTAGTCGAAGATAAGGAAAATTAATTTTTCATCAGGGTTAATGCAAGCTAGCAGAGCCACAAAGGCTGAGAGAGATGGTTGGGGAATTTGTCAAGTGTTGTCACTCTGGAATAATGCTGCTTAACATCTGATCGGTGTAATCAAGAGTTGAGATTTCTATAGAAAGGGATTAATCAATTTGCTCACTACAGAATGCACGTTGGTGATACCGCTCATTCGTGGGGTTTTAAGAATTAAAATAAGATTTGATCTGTCAAATTGCAAGAAGCTCTGACAGTATCAAAGGCAGGGTTTCTTTTTTTAATCAGGACATCCTCAAAGTATTAGCTATAAATAAATTTGTCCAGCCAATATTGTGGCAAACAAACTTCATCTTCATTGTGAAACTGTCTGGACATCTAGCACAGTTTCTTAGATCTTACTTATTAAAATGCGTAACTTTGTTTTTGAATACTGCAGTCTCTCTAAGATTCTTGGTAGTGATAATGTTATATTTCTACAAATAAATCATTGAACTGGAGACATTTGGGATCCGTTAGTCTTTGTTTTTAAATGTCTTGCCTTTTTAACCATTAGACCTCTCAGATAACTTACACAGGAAGCAGCAGAAGCTCAAATATGAAATAGATTGTCACTGGTTGCGTTCGAGTGCAACATCTTTAGCTTTATGTATCACTGAAAATCGGTAAGGATTAGGTTCTTTAGTAAAAATTACGAGTGATAAAATATAATTAGCATAATATAATTAGCATAATCACAGGTTGTTAAGTCTGTTACTCGATTTTTCATTGTCCACATTTTAAAATGGAGCGGGGAAATGATTTGGTATTTTGAAGATCAGTAGTAGTTCAACATTTGCAGTGACCAGACCTCTTGCTATTTAAGTTTTATTGTCTCACTTTTCCCACAAACATAATCCTAACCTTGATTTGTAAATCAGCATATAGCATATGTTAACATCTTAGAAGGTATATGAAACATTATGATCTTAATTAAAATAGAGTGTGTCTTTGCGTGTGTCTTTGACCACATGCCTGCGTTTCCAGTTGCCTGCTGACTTACAGCAACCTCATGAATTTTGTTGGGGTTTCCTTAGGCAAGGAATACTCAGAGGTGGTTTTCCCAATTCCTTCCTCTGAAACATAGCCCACAGCAACTGGTATTTGTTGGTGGTCTACCATCTAAACAGGGTTGTGCTTTATTGTTAAGTTTAAGGCTTTGGGAGATCTACCAAAACAGGGCTCATGCATTAAGTCAGTTAGCAGGTCGGTTTATAGAGTTCCTGCACAAGCAGATGAGTGTTGAACTGCTTTGACTGTTCTGTCGTCACATCCTTGGAAGTGGTGAATAGCTCTGTCACAACAGGGTTGTGCAAGACAAAAGTCTTAGACAAGGTAATCCTCTTTGAAAAAGTTTTTTCTGATGGATATCTGTGTGCTATAATGTTAGAAAGATATTTTAGAAAGATCTTCATCAGAATGGATAGTGTCCATGATAGCAGCCCATTTTAGTTCATACAGCAGCTTGTGGGGGGCACATTGATCAAGGAGCATGACCTAAAGCGAAGGGAGGAACTTAGCAAACTTTTTCAGATTAAAAAAAAGTCTTAAAATAAAATTCCTCTTTGGATTTAAATTTCATTATTAACAAAATTTTCCCCAGTCATTATTAACAAATGACACTATCATATTTGAGTAATGAGCATTTGGAAAGCTTGATTTCATTCCTAACGAATACTGTATCCCCCACTGATTCACAAATACAATCCTCTATTTATATTTTATTAT
Organism: Iguana delicatissima; assembly: GCA_948472985.1. Lineage (NCBI taxonomy): Eukaryota > Metazoa > Chordata > Lepidosauria > Squamata > Iguanidae > Iguana > Iguana delicatissima. The sequence continues at coordinate 2,957 of CAOKZL010002216.1, read as the reverse complement.
TAAATTTATATTTCTGTGTAAGTGAACTTTAAATGTACTTAAATAGACTCTAATGTGATGTTTACTGTTGATTGTTCTATTGTCTACAGTGCCTGGATAGTCTGTATTATAGTCAATATCCTTTCTTTCCCTTTGACTATTGTGTGCTTTCAAGTCACCTCCAGCTTATGATAACCTTAAGGTGGACCTATCGGAGGAGGTTTGCTTTTGCCTTCCTCTAAGGCTAAGAGAGTGTGACTTGTCCAGGGTCACCCAGTGGATTTCAGTGGTTGAACAGGGATTTGAATTCTGATCTCCAGAGTCATGGTTCCGTGCTCATTCCATTACACCCTGCTGACTCTTCATAGTACACGTAGTGAATGGCAGTATTGTGGTTTTAAAAACATATCTCTGAAAAATAGCTGAATAATGTTCCTGTTGAGCTGTTTGTTAGAAAGGTTAATCTAGCAAGATTTGACTCATGGATTTTTCTGCGTCATCTACTGTCACATTCAGTACGTTCACATATTGCATAATAAAGGAAGCAGTGTGGTAAAGTGGTTAGAGTGGTGGCGGGGGCTTGGGAAATCCAGACTCAAGTCCCCAGTAAATCATTAAACTTGCTAGGTGACTTTGGGCTGATCACTCTCTCTGACTTGACCTTAATTCTACTCGGAATGGAACCTGGAGTTACGGCAAGTGGGAATAGCTCTGGGGTTCCGTTTTGAGCTGAATTGTATTAATGCTTTATACAGGCTCTTAGTAGAGGTTGCAGGAATCAGGTGTTGCATTATGCACAATCTTGAACTGTGTGCTGTTCCTTTCCCTGCAGGGTGGTGAGAATGTTGGCTTTTCTCACTCGGAAGGGCCTCCCCACCGGCTCCAGCAGCCACCAGAACAGAGACATCAGCCAGTGCGGAAGGTCACGCTGACAAAGGGAACAGTGCAGCAGCCACACCAGCGTCATCAGCATCAGCTGGCACAGATTCATTCCACACTTCCTCCTGGGTTGAAAAACATCCCGGGAATACATCAGGCAAAAAAGGTATTGGTGTAGATTCTCTCTCTGAAGAAAGGGCCAGAAATAATGTTCCATAGTTAAATCAGGCTCTGAATATATTTTTTAAAAAAAAAATGGAAGCAGATATTGGAAGGAGACTATGACTTAATGCTAGCACTTTTAGCAACTTATTTTAATGCAAAATTAGGCTTAGTGACTCATTCCTGTCTGTGGGATAGGAGATAATACAAGATAATAGGTGTTCTCAGTTTGTTGCCATTTTGCATATCCAGTAGTGCTCTTTTCAGACTTGGAACACCTGTGTTTCTCACTAGAAGTCTCAGAATCCCCTGTCCATGGACGTCGGAGTCCTCTTGGGCTCCAGTCACTCACTAGTCTCTCACAGTTTAGTTTCATTGTGGGGGAGGCTGACTCAAGTTGATGACACAGCTGGAAGTCAAGAGCATAGAGCACCAAGTGATACTGTTCTGGAAGTTCTCAGTTTCTAGGGCAGGACAACAGGGGGTAGGGCAAAGCTAAATAGGTGTTTAGGTACAGCTAAAACCTTTTTATACATCTTCTGGTGCTGTTACTTTCCCTTAGGGATAAAGTCATGTTGGAATTCCCCCATGTTTCCCCATTTATAACAGCGCAGTGTGCCTGAGAGATGTTTGGCTGTTAGTCCAACAAATGAGCTAATAATGTACAGGCCTTTAAAATGTTGCCAGCAGCAACCCCACACCTTTTAATCAGCTCCTGCTTTCATCATCTCCTTCTAAGTGAATTACTAACTTTAGCATTAATCTGTCAGAGTCAGTTAAGTGGGAGTCAGTAAATCAAACACCTAGGTTGCTTTTGTTGTTGGCAGGTCATTCCTCATGGGAGAGGCAGAGGCCTGGCAGGCCAGATGGGCCGAGGACGCTTGATGCCAAATAAACAGAATCTGCGAGTGGTAGAGTGCAAACCTCAGCCCTGTGTTGTGTCAGTTGAAGGGCTTTCTTCATCAACCACGGATGTCCAACTGAAAAACCTGCTGATGTCGGTAGGACCCATTCAGGTAGATCACCCTGTGCTCATGTTACCTGTGCCAGGAATCTTTCATTCTGTAAAGCTTATTGCCTCCGAGAGGAGATATACCAGAGGGCAGGGGCATTTAGCGGTTAATTACATGGATTTAAAGATGCTCCTTCTTGCCCCCCAGTGTGTCTGAAAGGGAAAGAATTCTAGTCCAAAGAACAGCATTGAGCTGCAACATGGGAAGCATGGGTAAAGTGTTGTCCATCTTGTTGTATTTTCTCAGTTCAAACTCTTCTCCCAGGTGTTCCATAGCTAATATCTCTTACTCTGGTAGGCCAGCAAGAAAATACTATGCACATAAAAGCACAGTGATACAGTTTGTAAATCCAACAATAACATTCTTTTATGGAAATTCTTTTGGTGGCGCTTGAGTTCCGTACTTTAGTTAACAAAATTAGGTGTAAACTGATACTTTCACACCCACATCTTTATGCAGTCTTCATCTGCAGGCCTAATGACCAATAGATTGGCCAGGCTTTTCAGTTTTTCTGTTTTCCTGCATCCACTGAATTTTTATTTTATACCATCCAGCCTTCTGAAAAGTTCTGGAAAACCTATGCACATCTTACACACTTTTATGACATTTGGAGGGTATAAACTCCCATTTTTGTTTGTACGTATTGGCTAGGGCTGTATTCTTCATTATCACCCAAAGAAGTAAACATCAAACTGTAAGGGGTTCGGAAAGATGATTCTCTCAGTCTATTATAGCAGATCTAACCTACTAAAGAAGGCAGTTTTGACAGGCAGCATTAGAGATGGTTCTGCAGTCACATAAAGATGGGGTTGGACTCCTGTTAGTTAGTCCCACCTAGGGAGACTTACTGAATTGAAAGTTGAATGGTGAGTCAATACGTAGGCAGATCCCATATATTCAGTGATCTACTGTAGTAGGGACTAC
>CAOKZL010002215.1:0-225630 GCA_948472985.1 Iguana delicatissima | reverse complement strand
GACCTGCTTCCTACTGGTCTGGTAGCAACTGAAACCCTCCTGAAACCCATTGAACCCCATCTATAATATTATTTGCAAATCAGTTGTTCATATTTGTGCAGACTAGAGATACAATATCAATGTTATTTGTTGTCACGTCAACTTCAGCTTATGGTGATCTTACGAAGGAGAGACCGCCCACCCCAACTCAGAGCCCTTTGCAAGACTTGGGTCTTGCAAACTCAGAGCAAGCAATCTGCCTGTAGTGTGGTCTTTCTTTTTTCTTGTTATTTCCCACTTCATGTGTTGTTGTTTACCTTTAAGTCAGTTCTGATTTAGGGTGACCCTAAGGTGAGCCTATCATGGGATTTTCTTGGCAATATGAATTCTGAGGGGGTTCACCATTATCGTCTTCTGAAGCTAAGAAAGTGTGACCTGCCCAAGGTCACACAGGTTGTGATAATGGGGCTTCCCATTATCTAGGCTTATCAAAGGGAGATATTTCCCTCTTCAGGTAAACCAAGGGTTAATGAGGTGTTGGGATTACATCAAGGGTCACAGGGTGAGAGCTGACCAACCAAAAGGAGAGGGTCAGCATCACAGGTCACAAAGTGAGAACTGACCAACCAAAAGGAAAAGAGGTAGGCATCTTGGAGATGCTTCCAGATCCTTCCAAGGAGGAAAATATAAAACTTCTGAGGGGCCATGTGGCCAGAGAGAGAAAGACAGAGAGGAGAGCTGGGCCAGTCGAGCCGGCAGGCATGCCGTGTCTCCTGGACCCCCCTCTTCTCCTTTAGACCATCTACGCCTATAACCTAATTGTGAGTAACTAGAAATCAGTAATTAGTTGCGTTAGGGATGTTGTTATTTTGAGAATTGGCTGATCTTAAGAATGTATCTGTGCTGTTGTATCTGTTTTGTAAATTCTTGTAACTAAGTGTACCTGGGAGAGGGGAGTCTCCCAAGTGTATATTGTTTATTTGCATGCCTTGATTAAAACACTTCTATAAACCTCCGTTTCTCTCCATTTCCACGCCAGGGTTGGCACACGCTACATAGGACCTCTCACTCAGGGGGAAGGGGGAGGTGGAAGATCCTTACGCTTAGGGATTAGGCAGGGTCCCTCCTGTCCTGTCCAAATAATTCATAATTCAGGGGGGTGGTGGCAGCATACCTGATAGAGTTGGGGAGATTGCCAGTCATTCCAAGCGTGGGAATCAGCTTTGGGAGGCTGGCAAGAACCCTAGTAAAACGCTGGGAGGGAATTTCCAGTCTTGCAAGACTGGAAGTCAACTTAAGAGACTGGAAATAAACCTTCAGTGTCACACAGGTCACACAGTATGTTTCCATGGCTAAGAGAGGATTTTTAGTTTCCAGCATCCTAGGACTTTTCAGCACAACACCTTTACAGGGCTATTATTTTACTTTCAATATCCTGTGGAATTCTGGGGTTTGTCATTTACTGTGGCCAAAGAGGTGTCTGGCTGAGAATTCTTAACTCCCCTCCCTAAATTACAAATCCCAGGACTCCATAGGATGTTGAAAGTGGAATAATAGCAATATAACTGTGTAGTGCAGAAATGCCCCTATTCTAATACGAGAAACACTATGCCACAGTGAGTCTCAGCTTTCACCTCACCAAGCATTATTTTCTTTTCTAATGAGTCATATTGTCTCCTGCTATGTCCAAAATTTAGTCATTTTGACTGCTGCAGAGAGAACAGACCCAATTTGCTCTAGGATCCATTAATTTGTCTTTTTAACAGTTCTCTGTGTCTGTAGAACTCTCTTCCAGCACCACAATTCAAATGAGCTGATTCTTTCCCTGTCAGCTTTCTTGACTGTTCACCTTTCTCAGACATATATAGAAAATGGATACACTACGGCACTTTGGTATTGAATAGCGTACTGACCAAACTGGTAATGGATACGGTGATGGCACAAACCAGCCATATCCTTATGGATACTGTTTAGTTTGTGCTGTCTGACGTTCCTTGTTGGATGAAGGCCACCACATCTTCTTTAAATCTTTGCTTGTCATGACTAGTGAAAGCTCTCAGGATTAAGATTCCAGTATGGAGATCAGAGTCAATTAACACCTCATGAACCCTCTTTGAACAGAAAAATGGAACTGTACCACCCAAGCACTAGGTTCAAATGTATCCCCTGTAGATCATATAAATAAAATGTCTGCATTTTATTAAGCATATAAGAATTGGAAGTAAACAAAATGTTGCCTTCTTTGAGACAGTAAATGTTCTCCCCCCCCCCATTAATACTGTGGTTACAATCCTGCTAGTTTCTTGTGTGCATGTAAGTTCTACTGCAGAACTGTTAAGAGTATTTTCTGTGATGCAGAGCATCTGCCTTCAGTTCAGGGATGCAGAAGTGGAGTTTCACATGTGGTGACATTCTAAGTACAGAGGAGCATATGTAAGCACACATGCATGCACATGCACACCTACCTGTGGATTCAGTCATACATATGGGAGTGTATTCAGTTGCACAACATTGCCATTCAACAGGAAGATTGCAGAGCACCACCAATGCATGAAACCCCACGTAGGGATTCTTCACAATGCAGCCCTAGAAACAGCCACATGAACAGTATGAAATTTCTAATTTTCACTGTGTTTTCAAAATAAAAAGTATGTTGTTCAATTCACATGCATAGAACATAGTTATATTGGAATATTAGTGTAAGAATGCAACCATCATGGAGTAGAATTACTGGTTCCAACTAAACATGCAAAAGCAAAACAGGAGACCAAGCTCCATGTGCTGATAGATGGTCACTTGCTTCGCTTATTTTTAAATGCCCAAAGTGTTTCAGCCTCTATCAAATTTGGCCTTCCTCAGGGGCTACACTTTATACAGAAATTACAATATACTCTCCAAAGAAATGGACCATTTAACAAAGAGCTTTTTAAAACAAATAACGAAAGGAAGTGTTCATCTATCAGCGCATGGAGCTGTCTCCCATTCTCCTTTCACTTTTCATACGTGTGCGTCAGTTCCCTCCTTTTAGTTAAACATGCAGCCAATGTCCATGGTCCAGTTCCTTGGTTGCAACAGCTCTACTGGCTGCTGCTCTATTTCTGGCCCAATTCAATGTGCTGGTTTTGACCTACAAAACTCATCCAGCTCAGGATCAGGTTTTTTGAAGGACTGTATCACCCTTTGTGAGCTCAGTAGGTTGCCCAGAAAGGCACTTCTCTCTGCCCCATCACCCTCTCGGGAGTGTTTGGTGGGAATAAAAGGAAGGGTCTTCTTGGTAGCTTCTCCCAAACTTTGGAACTCCTTCCCTAGAGAAGCCAGGATGGTGCTATCATTGCTCAACTTCCAATGGTAGGTCAAACAGTTTTTTGTGCCATCAGGCTTTTACAAATTGACTAGGTCTGGGCTTTTAAAGCTGCATGGTGCTGTTTTTAAGCCAGTGTAGAGATCTAGCATGGTGTAGTGGTTTGAACGTTAGACAACAACCCTGGACACAAGGGCTAGATTGTCCATTCAGCCATGAAAACCCACTGGGTGACCTTGGGCATGTCACATTCTCTGTGTCCCTGTAAGGGCTAGGGAAACCCTTAATAATACTAGGCCAAACCACATTTAACAAACAAAACAAGTATGATCAACATCTTCAACCCTCCATGGATTCCTTTGAGGAGTCAGAGTTCCTTAACAAGGTCAAAGTGGGTGGCTGGTGGGGCACCATTTTTAAGAGGGGCTTACAAGCCTCGTTTGCAGTTTCTCAGTCTCATGAGGCTTGCAGTCTGTGGCCCTTTCCGCACAAGGTTGATATATCGCAGTAGCGTCGTATTGTCACTTTTACATCTGCACGTTAAACTGTTTTGACGTCGTTCTGTCCTCTGTGGTTCTGCACAAGTTGAGGTCTTAGCGCGGTTACCATTGACGTTACACCAATGTATTTTAAAAATGGAAAAACGCTCATATAAACCACCCAAACCATTTCTGCTGCATTTTTTCCTACATGCAGGAGTGTTACATTGATTCGCACCACTTGCGCTAAAACGTACCAAAAGTTTCTACAACTTTTTTTAAAAAAATTGACCAATCAGCAGCAGCGGGGTTGAGCGAGGGAGAGGAATAGGAGTTCCATGAGAATTGACAATGCGGAAGCTACAAACAATTTTCGCAGTTTTACTTCAATAGAAACCAAAGGATGTGCAGATAGGAATCAGGGTGAGTCGGAATAAAAAAAACACCGCTCATGACACGCAATGAAATGCTCCTCCACTCTTGTGTGGAAATGGCCTGTATTAAAAATGGCACAGGGAGGCAGCTGTGGTGACAGCAAATAATCTGTGAAAAGTCAAATCCGCAAAAGTGAAACCCACAAATGCAAAGAGCTGACCGTATTTTAACGTTGCTAGCCACCTTGAATCCCATTATCAAGAAAAAGACAGGATATAAATTAGTAATAATAACAACAACAACAGGTGCCTGACCAATCATCTCATTTGACAAATACGCAAAAAAGGAAGGAACAAATGATTACACAAATACCTCATTGCTGTGATAATATGTCATTAGCTCCACTATAAAGATGGAACACATCTCCCCTCCCCCTACTCCTCCTCCTCCTACTCCTCTTCCTCCTCCTCCTTCTGCCCTATCTTTTCTGAAGCATCCTCCCTTTGTGTTTCAAGGAAGGTAGCTGTAACCTTAAACTCAGCCCAGTAGTGATTTTTTACTAAACATCTTTAATGTTCTTCTTGCTATCCCAAGTTGTTCTGCTTCCAAAGGAGACAAGCATTTAAACTGGCATTGCCCACTGCCTTTGCAGGAGAATGCGAGGGGGAAGAACCATTAGGCACCTTTTGTTTCTAATATTTACTATAAGCAACTCCGAGAACTTTCTGTTTATGGGGTGGCATTCAAATATTGTTAAACAAATGAATAAATGCATTTGGAAATGCTCGCAGGGATTATCTCGTCTCACGAGTCGACATCACCTTTGGTCTTATGATAATAATGGAAGATCTCAGCCTTGGATTTGTTGTCTGAAATGGCTCCATTGTTATGCATTGCAAAAAGGAGAAACACCGCCAGCGCTTTCATAGATAACTATCAAATGTCAAACATTTTTTAAATCTTAAAAATTGCTGCTGTATACCTATCTGGATTTCTAGCCAAGGAACACTTGGGAAATCTCTGCTTCCTCCCAGGTTTCAGTGTGGGAGCATGAGTCTGGTTTTTTCTTAGCTAACACGCTAGTGAGCAGTGCAAAATTTAGCAGTTGTAACAGTATGTGTAGAACTGGATTGGTCAACTGGAGTGGTTCTCAGGCTCTGGGACATTTTGAGGGCCACATGGTGTTCCCTAAATCCCCCTCAAGAGAGAGGTGGACATTTCTAGGTTTGTTTGTTTTTAATTAAAAATGTTTGTTATTTCTGTTGTGGATGCAACCTATTTAAAATGTGAATTGCCCGTCTTGGAGATGTCTAAATCACTGTGTAAGCTGCATTGGGCTCCATACTGGGAGAAAGAGGAAAAATATATAATATCTAATATATAGTAGTCAAAATTTGTGAGTTTGTCTGTGTCAGACAGACAAAGACCTCATAGGATTGGCTGTGTAAGGTGAGAAGACCTCATAGGATTGGCTGCCTGTGAAGATTCTATGGAATCCCATGGTTGGCAGTTCAGGGAAGGGCCTTTAGAATTCTCAGCCAGAGAGCTCTTGCACCTCAGGCCGGTTGCTATGGAGATGAGGCCTAGCAGCAAGAAGGAGGAGGACTGTGTATTCCCTCAGAAACTGAACCTCTCTGTGTTAACAACTCTGAAAACAGATTGGATTAGAGAATATGAGGAAAAGTTACAGGTTCTGGACAAGGCAATTTTGGGCAATTAGAGACACAGGTGTTACCCTGCTTGTTGGGGGTCCCTTAGAGGGATTCCTGACACTTGTCAAAGTTATCACTTGTGGGGAAAGTTAGCAATGAATACTTCTGTAGCAATGTGAAGAGGGCAGAGTAGTTAAGGGATCTTGAGCCCAGCTTTACGGAGTCCGATCACAGAGAATCAGGCTAACTGTTCTACTTTCAGTATTTTATTGAAAAAGATGCTAAATCCATAAAAGGACTCTGTTGCACTCACTCATGCAGGCATACAAGGGCTATAGAAATTTAGAAAGAGTTGAAAATTAAGAGAGGCATAGTGGTTTGGGGTAATACTGTACCAATACAGAAGTCTTCGGCTGGGAAAAGACAAGTGGAGAGCAAAACTGAGCATAGGAGAGGGCCGAGGGGAGCCTCAATTAAAAGAGTGACTGCCTGCCTGTCAAGTCTTGGAGAACTCCAAAATGGAGTTAAGAAAGGGGCCTAGTTATAGGGAAAAGGGTGTATGTAGGAGAAGACAGACCTTTTCCTAGGAAAGACCAGGTGGCCAAATCTTTATGAAAATGGATTTCAGCTTTGTAGTTTAAAGGAAATACAGCCAGGCATCTTTGAAGTTCCCACAAGATTGCTCCCCCATCTGGGGATGCCAAGGGGTAACATTCCTGGCTGTTTGAAATGTTCATTTGATCCCAGAGACCTGTTGGTGCTATTATTGCTGAAAGTCCATTCAAATGGTCTGTGGGAACCATTTCTGAGATTCCCCTAGGATACATGACAGGAACCAATGCTAACATTAACCTTTGATCTGTTTCCCATAGCTCAGCTGCCTACGTGTCCCTCCCCTAGATCTCTAGGGCTCACTATATTTAATACTCTTTAGGGTGGGGTCTGTAAGGAGAGGTAACACAGGGTATCGAATTGGTGTATTTCAACCACATCTAATTCCTAAGGTATTTCTAACAAGTGTTACCTATGAGAAAATAAAATCCCAGGCAATGCAAGGTAAATACAATAGTAATATGATATACCATACTATGATATGATATGATATGATATGATATGATATGATATGATATGATATGATATAATGTAGAGAACCATCGTGACACCGTGGTTTCAGCATTGAACTGTGATTCTGGAGACCACGTCTTGAATCTCTGCTCAGCTTTGGAAACCCACTGGATTACTTTGGGCAACTCATATTTTTTCAGCCTCAGAGGAAGGCAGAAGCAACAACTTCTGATCACATCATGCCAAGAAACCGCTGTGATAAGTTTGCCTTAGTCACCATAAGTCAGAAATAACTTGTAGGCACATAACAACAACATAAAATATATTATAGAGAGGTAACTCCCCTTTTTTGGCTAGAGAAATGGCAGCCTGGAGAAGTCCTTGGCCACAAAAACAGCCTTAGGTGTGTACTTTGATTCCCCTGATCTAAAACTTCATGAAAATGGCCACAATTGACCTAGATTTATGTGTTTTATGTGTTTAACTGGCCTCTGCAATGGAGAATTCTTCTGTGCCACAAGGTATTTAAGCCGAGAGAGGAAAAATGGATAGCGATTAAGACCTTTTCATATTTAAATTAAATGTAAATGGAAAGATGTTCTCTAATGCAACCACCAGATACAATTGTTTTTGTTTTGTTTTTATGTTCTTAGTTTCAAATTCTGATTAATTAAACATATAGGTAATGTGGTAGCAGTGCATAGCTGTTGGTTTTCTCTGCCTTAATATTGTTTAGACTTTATTTTGTGCCTCTTCTGGATGTAACTTGTCAGCTCGTCACTAGCATGATGTTTGTCTTGTCTTGTCAACCTAGTATTGAGTGGGCTTAGTCCCTGGAAAGAGGGGTTTTTTTCCCCCACGCTTCTCAAAGAGAAACTTTATTTCCAAAGAAAATTGGCTTCAAGGTCAAGACTCTAGGTACACCTGTCTTTCAGTTCAGTGTATATCTTAGCTGGTGTTGTTGTTTCCATCTATCAAGTTTTGCCTTATGGAGCAGTCCTTTGTTTAGATGAAAAAGCCAGCTGGGTATCTCAAGCGCTTTGACGTGTCACTCCAACATTTGGATACTGCCAGGAGTTCAGGTCAAGCAAAGTCCCTTGGATTAATGAGACCCAAAAGATAAGCAATGACAAGGCAGGAAAGTTTATAGGTAGGCGAATGGGTAAGCACCGGAAGATAGGTCAAAGGGGTAAGGTCCAAGCCAAGTCTCTTGAAGACATCAGACAAACAAACAGCAAAAGGACTGGAACTGCTAGAAGTGGCAGTAATTCCCCCTGCAGCCTTCAAGGTATGTGATATCTGATTCAGCAGTTGTGGCTCCAGGTAGAGACTCTGTCAGCGTAGCTTTTGGGTACACAATATTGTATCTGCCAATGTCTGTGTGATTAAGATGGTATTAATAGTTTGCATATTTTCGGATGGTAAGCAAATATTTATTGGTGCTTTCAGTGTAACATTATGTTTATGGGGATTTTAGAAACAACGACTGAGCATTCTCTCTTGCATGGCAGGACAATCAGCAAGTACACTAACAGATGCGGTTGCACACTAAATATCGGTCATATTCAGTACAGGGATGGTATCACACAACCGCTGTGTCACTAAACGAGTCAAGATTTACATCATATAAGCATGATGTAGGATTTCAGGCAAACTCTTTTCTCTTTTTTTTTTGTGGGAAAAATAACGTAGAAATGTATATTTTGAAGATCGATACACTTTGAAATGTTTGTATATATATTAGGATTAAAATGTATTCTTTTTTTAAAAAAATGCAGATTAATACAGAATAAGAACCAAACTACATGTTGAGTTAACACATGAAAAGGAGAAAAAGACCATAAATAGACTGATTTGTCCATCCCTATCTGTGGCACTAAAAAAGAAACTGGACAATCTTTCAGGGAGGGATGGCAAAAAGCAGAGCTCTGAAGACAGAAGCTTGGAGGTAGCAAAATAGATTTCATCTTTTCTTTATTGCTCTTGTTGAGTATAGATACCTAAGGCTGTTCTATCAATAGAGCTTATGGCACTATAGAGCAAGGGAAAATGAAATCAATGGAGCCCCTCTTGGATCTAAGCTTTCAAAGTGAAAATGTGTATATATAAAACTGACTTTGCTCTCTAGGTGGTGGGCGAGACAGAACATGTGTGAGAGAGACACAAAGCTAGAGAAACATTAAAGGATATTAAAGCTATACTTTGAGGACCTGCTATTAGAAACACACTTTCCCAACCATATGTAGCAAGTGGGGACAAAGCCAACAACTGATGTGTTAAGGATTTTCCCCCAGCCAGGAAGTCATTGGTCCCACAAGTGACTCACTTGTCATCTTGCAAGAAGGTAATGAGCAGTACTTCCTGGTGTCACCCCCAGTAATGGTGCTTAGAGCAAAGCTTTGGAGATGTGTATCACCTCTAACCAGCCTGTTGCAACCATTGGGTGTCATCTTGCATGTTTCATCATAGCAGAATAAATCTGCCTGCAGACCTACGCTGGGCTGAGCCATATACCACTCCCTGATTTACTGAAGAGCCTCAGAAGCTCCTCTTCCTGCTCCGTGGGGGGTGGGAAAGATCACAGAAACACTTCACAGTATCCTTATAGCCAGTCACAAAATAATGACAACAGCACTGAGACCTCTGGAACAGTCCAACAAGGCAGGGAATGGTCATGCAGGGTTGTGTGAAGGGGTGCGGTGCATCAGACACTCTTCAATAAGCTTGGGATTGCTTTGGGCACAGTGGCAGGAGGAAGAGAATACCAGCCCTTGTAGCACCCATAAAAGGACTCATGCATGCATAAAGGAAACTAACAGTTGTGTTGTGTTGCAGAAGAGAAGGTTAAGAGGGGACATGATAGCCATGTTTAAATATTTGAAGGGATGTCATGTCGAGGAGAGAGCAGGCTTGTTCTCTACCATTCCAGAGACCAGGACAAGGAGCAATGGATTCAAGCTGCAGGAAAGGAGATTCCACCTGAACCTCAGGAAGAACTTCCTGATGGTCAGGGCTGTCTGGCAGTGGAATAGGCTGCCTCCGAGTGTGGTGGAATCTCCTTCTTTGGAGGTTTTTAAGCAGAGGCTGGATGGCCATCTGTTGGGAATGCTTTGATGGGTGTTCCTGCATAGCAGGCGGTTGGACTCGATGGCCCTTGGGGTCTCTTCCAACTCTATGATTCTATATGTGTCCCTACCAGGATACCAGAAACTGTGTTCTGACACTTCCCACTTTAGCTGTGGAAAGCATGGGGAAAAGGCCAACATATATTGCAAATAGAGCAGTGGTTCTCAACCTGTGGGTCCCCAGATGTTTGTGGACTTCAGCTCCCAGAAGCCCCAGCCACTATGGTCAATGCTCAGGGCTTCTGGGAGCTGAAGTCCAAAAACATCTGGAGACCCACAGGTTGAGAACCACTGAACTAGGGGCAAAGGACTGGAACCTGTTACCTGAGCTCTTTTCTTCCCCTTTCTCATCAGAAGAGGCCTCCTACAGGTGGGATATGGCTGTATGATTGTATAATTTCTATTCACTATCTTTAACACAGGATATTATTGCCATTACCAAAAAAAATAATAATAAAAAAATGTTTGGACAAGGCCATGTTACCAGTCCTTATAACCAGATCATATATAGCCCCCGACTATATACTCTACCCCACACTGGAGTGGAATAGTTCACTCAGTTACTGAATGAACTGTCAAAATAAGAGTAAATCTACATAATTCAATGAGTCTGTTTTAGTTGTGACTAATAAAATGATTCAGGGTTTGGTGTTCACCACATTCCATACTTCTTGTATAGGTAGGAACATCAGCCTTTGTGTATTTTTATCCTTGTACACAAGAACAAACACAGGCATACACAAAGGATGGACTTGTGGATTTGGATGCTTTCTTTTTTTTGCAAAACATTTTATTTTTCTTTCACAAAAGACAGTTTTGCAAATATGTAATGTTTTTGTTCTTTTTTAAAAATTACTGTTACTGATAATTATGGAGGGGGAAGGGTGAAAAAATTCACAGCAAACAACTTTATTTACGAGTTACATCAGCCTATTGAGGCAATCTTCCTCACTGAGGATCAGAAACTTTCTGGGTATGCATTAGTAGGGATGGGACGAATCCAGAATTGTCTAAATCCGAATCCAGATCCAAATCCCTGGAAGGTTCTGGGAATCCACAAATCTCACAAATCTCTAATCTTTCGAATCCTTTTTTTAAAAAAGGGGTTTAAAAAACAAGGGAAAGAAGGATTATCTTGGGCAAGACACACTCTTTCAGACTCAGCAAAAGCCTATGCAAAGGCAAACCTCACTCTGAAGAAATCTGGCCAGGACAATTGTCATAGTTTTGCCTCACGATCTCCCCAGGTTGAAAATGACATGAAGACCCTTTCTACACAGGCAGGAATATGTGGATTAATACCACATTTTCCTGTCTGTGTAAACAGGGCCACATATTACAACACAGAGATAATCCAGGTTAAATCTAGCTTTTCATTGCATAGCTACTTTTGGCATCCTGGGGTTTGTAGTTTGAGGATGCATTAGCACACTTTGTCAGAGAAGGCTGTGACCCCTTGTAAAATTACAAACTCCAGAATTGTGTATGAAAGAGCTTTGCAAGGCAGCAATGCAAAGAAATGTTCAGCTGCCCTTGAAATCTCAAGGAGACTCTACCTTCCAGTCAAGTCTCAAGTCCTGCAACAAGGAAGACACTTAAAACAAACAAACAAACAGCCTCTAGTCCAATCTCAGTTCTGCACCCTGCAGTCTCAGGAGTCAAGTCTTAAGTCCTACAACAAATAAAGTACTTAATAACACACACACACACACACACACACACACACACACACACACACGCCTCTAATCCAGTCAATTCTCTACTTTCCAGTCCTGTAAAGGACACTCAAGTCAAATCTCTAGGCCTGTCTCAACAATTCCTAATCCCTACCCTCCAGTCTCAAATCAAAAGATAGTACTGATTAATGCAAGCTCAATAAACAATTCTGGAGGCAGCTACTGTTCACCTTGTTTGTTGTAGGCAACACACACTCCTCCTATAGAATCAGCTAGAGTAGAATCCCATTCTTTCCCAGCTCAAGTTTTTTGGCATTCATTGTTTACCACAGACATGCTGCTGCAACATGAGACCAAAAGTCTGTGTTTCTCCAGCTCTCCATTGCAACCTTTTCAGTGGCAATGCTGCTTATAAACTTGCAGCTAGACAAGAGGAAAAAGAAGAAAAGGGGTTGAGAAGCATAAAGAGACTTTCTAAAAGGGAGCTTCAAAATGAGTTAACTGAAGTATTCATGTATTCAAGACACAGAAACTAAGAAAAGAAGTGGCATCATGACTATCTTAGTCCCAGAACTGAACAAAGAAATCTGGTGAAGGAGAAAGTATGGCTGGCAGGGCTTGCATGGAACCCCTGAACCCCTTTTTGCAGTCTTTGGAACCCCCTGGGAGATTCCCACAAGCTCCTAGACCCCCACACAAATTCAGTTTTGCTCCTCTGTCCCTCACCTCCCAATCCCTATCCCAAAATTACCTTGCAGAGGGAGGCAGCAGCAGGGAGAGGCAGCACTAGGGGCACAGGCAGCAGGAGGGAGAAATGCCGGCCTCCAGGGTGTGCGAGGCTTTATGTCGGGCTGCCAGCTAATCACCTGTGTCCACTTGAGGAGACGGATCCTGTCCTGGTCCCGAGTTTTCAGGCATCCCAGTCTCCCAAGTTTTCAGGCGTCCCGGTCTCCAACAAACTGTTTGGTGGATTTGAAAGACTCCATTCGCCGATTTTGGCACAGGGATTTGGATTCCTGAATCTTAAATCTCAGCCAAAGATTCGAGGATTTGGTTGGCCCATCCCTATTCATTAGACTGTAAAAGTAATGCCAAAGCCACAAAAGTTAAGTTAGTAGTTTTACCTCCACATTATAAGGAGTCTGAGATCCAAGCTAAGGCCATCTTTTGAGTAATGTTAAGACAAGTTTTGAACATAGAGCCTTGCCTGATCATAACTCAGCCTCCATTGTGTCATAGCAGATCTAATTCCTGTGCTTTGTGTTATCATACCCTACTACCCCTCCTGCCAGATCTGTGATTCTCATAAATAGAACTTATTAAGCACTGGAGAGCACAGTTCTAGTCACACTGACCACAGAACATGTTTCAAGGTCAAGCTGACCTAAGACATGTTCAGGGTCATAACTCCAGAGAGGATTAGATGGGAAAACCCAGTGCTGATGTGTTTGTGCTAATCCTTTTACCACTGCAAGCTCTTTGCTTTTCCAAATACAATGAAAGACAAAGTGCCCAGATTGCTGAGCAATCACAGACCATTCCTTGATCTTACCCTATGGAGATCTTGCCTACACACCCTACCTGACTGAACATTAAGAGATTTTCATAAGTCCCATTGATGTTTTGTTATTCCAGAGTTGAGAAATCAACCCATTCCAGACCCCTTTGTCAATCTCATGGGAAAGCCATTATGGCTTTGTCAATACACCACCTTAGGGTATAAAACAGAGTACATAAACCCTGGCTTTGACCATAGCCATTTTATTACATTGGATGTGGTATATTAGATGTGGTGCCTGAGACTGCTGTTCCTCCATGCCACCCTCAGATGCTGTCTGAGCCATTCTGCTGTGACCCCTTCTTCAGGACTGGTAACTATCACATTTTCCATCCAATCTCTCTGTATCCAACCTTTCTTGCTTCATTCTCCAATAATCTTGTATGGTTCTTAAGAATGCCTGATTTCTCATTCAAATAAAATACTTTGTTATCTTTGACTGGAGTCCTGTCTATGGGCCTTTTCGCACACAGTTTCTTTTACGAGAGGGCCCCCTGAGCGTTGCGTAAATGAGAGCGGCGGTCCGTACAATGCACTCCCATTTACATGATACACACGAGCCTAACGCGAACTGCGCATGCACCTTTTCATTTTTGGCTTCAAGCCGAAAATGGTGCGCAGTCGTGCAAGACTCCCAGGGCCTGCACGCACTTACTTGCACTGCGGTGCATCGTCCCAGGCACACCACTCACGCTTCCTCCCCCAGCGCAGCCTACATCTCCCAGGCTGCACTGCGGAAGGAAGGGGTGGGGTGGGGCGGGGTGGCCGCGCGACCAGGAAGCCAGCTGCGGGATGAAGGAGCAGCGAAGAGAACGCTTCGTGCAAGAACCTGCTTGCGCAAACGGCACCCCCCACCTCTGTGTTAAGGTAACATGTGGAAAAGAGATATGTGTTGGTATATACACATGAAAAGATCTTGCCATTATCTTCCAATCGCAGGCCTCCTTTGAACTGTGATTCCCCCAGATTCTTAGGAGATGCTTGCACTGTGGATGGACCAAAATGTCCTCCACCTCTTAAGGTAAAATTTATTCCAAAGGAAACAGTAAGTAAAATTAAAAAAAAAAAAAGAAGCCTGTTGAATGCTTAGTAACACATTGTTTCAGCACTCCATGTGGTGGCAGGATCTTACTTGAATGGTGTTAAGTAGCTTGAAAAATTAATTTCCTTATAATAGAGACATCTTAAAAGCAAAATCTTGCTGTGCAGAAAATCAATTTGCATGACAGATTTACTCCTTTATCAGAAGTTTCCTCAAGGGGACAGGGCCGTGGGCAGAAACACCAGTTTGGATAGAATATATGGCCTAGCAATGCCTGAAGTCATGTTTTATCTCCCTGTTGTGTTTCGCATGAGATTTGGTTTTCTACTAGAATTCCAAACCATCTCCCAGGGAGCATGGTCTTCCATGCTTGAAGGCTTCTAGACATGATCCTTTCTCAGCATAATTGTGAAGCAGGCCTACATCATGCTCCAGTGGTCCTTTTTGGGCCATTCTGGTGGCTTCTCCATTGAATGTTTCAGGTTATAGTGAAGGAGTGGAATCTGGAATCTGTGAACCAGATCCAGACTTTTAGCTATTCTGTTTCCACAACAACAGCAGCAGCAGCAGCAGTAGCAGCAAAAACTATATTTATTTCTTACCTACCTCTTCCCATGGATCAAGGCAGGAATAACAATAGATGAAAATACAACATATAGCATCAAATGAAAACACATACACTAGTTAAGAACATGCAACATCAGCTTCAAAGAACACATGAGACCAATACATATTAAAACAGTCAGTCCATACTTTAAAATTCATAATTTAAAATTTGTAATCTTAATGTCATCTGAATAGGCCTGGATAAGACTGCCAGAAGAACCTTTTCATCATTATGGATGAAGGGGGAACTACTTGTGTAAGGAGATACTGGATTTCTCCTTACACAAGGATGTAGAAGTATTACCCCCACGACAACCTGGGTCTAAGACAGCATAATGCCCCAGCCTGCATCCTTAAATATGGCACCAACTTCTGGGCAACATATTTCAAACATGTGCAGTGGAAGGTAGTAAAATGATGTAGAACACTGATTTGCAACCTTTGTTCTCTTAGATACTTGGAACTCCCTGATCATTAGCTATGCTTGCTTTAGCATCTGGAAGTTCCAGATGTTGAGAACCATTGATCCAGAGTATGGAAGAAAAGAAGTCTTATGAGGAAAGATTGACCATTTAGAACTATTTAATGAGGAGAATCATCAAATATTTTCATCTCTGTATATAGTTAAAGATGGAACAGACTTGTTATTTGCTGATCTAGAGAGGAAGACTAGAACCAACAGGTGAAAATGTCAAGGAAGGAGAATTTGGACCTAAATGTTAAGGAAAAAAACAAAAAACAAAACTATTTAATGACAACAGCTGCTGAAAACAGAACCTCAGCAGGTTCTTTGCTGTAAGTATTTTATTCTCAGTCACCGGGGATTTTCTTTCTTGTTTGAGTGATGGGTCTTATGTTGCCAGAACAAATCCCAACAAATTGAGAGTTTGGTTTGTGGTTGAATTAATACAAGGATCATGGTTGGGGTTTAATGCACACTTTGTTTTGTTGAACACAGTGAGAATTCCAGTGTCCTCCCCGCCCGCTCCAGAACAGCCATGTCTGCACTACAATTCAATAATGCTATTATTCCACTTTCAACATCCTATGGAATCCTGGGATTTTGCAGTTCAGAGAGCAGCATTTAGAATTCTCAGCCAGAGAGTTCTTGGGCCTCAGGAAACTATAAACAACAGAATTCCACAGGAGGTTGAAAGTGGAATAATAGCCCTGTAACAGTGTAGTGCAGAAATGGCAAGCGTCTCATCTTATTGACAATCAAACCAGATCACTTTGGTTTCTTTTCATCATGGTTGATTGAAAAGTTCTGTGAAACATATTTTGCCCCAATTTTTGAATAGCAGATGGAGAGAAAGTACCATAGTGCAGTAATTAGTAGACTTGTTGGGTCTTTCCCCCGCTTTTTGGCCCACACACACATATATACATGCACACACATAGAAAGTGATTGAAACTTGGGGACCTTGCTTATAACTTCTGGGGTGACAATCCCACCTGCATCTCTTAAGTCAATTCCTGGGTGGATATCTGAAACAACATGGCAGCTTAGAGCACTAAATTGCCTCAGTTCTGATGCATGAATTTCATCTGATGCCGGACAGCCATCCTTGCAAGATATCTCTACATTGAGCAAGGTGGGTCAGGCTGCATGACCTCTAAGGTCTCTTCAACCTGTAAAAATGCTCTGATGGCTTCACACAGCTTCCAAATTCAGAAGCAACACACTTCCAGTAGGAGAACGCTTGTGCCGTTTTGTCTTGCAGGTTGGTTTCCCAGAGGCATCCAACAGACCAAAAAGAAGCCAAGATACTAGGTAGGTGTTTGGTTTGATCTAGCGAGAACTCTTCAGTTCTACTGAACCTTAAGTAATTTATAATAATAAAGGCTGTTGAGTGAGTGATGCTTGGTCTGGGATTAGGGGTAGTATCAGAGAATAGGATTGTCCAATTTTCCAGCCTTGAAAGATTGGATGTGACAGAACTGTTCTCTGCTTCCTTACTAACTATCTAAAGCACACACAGCTTTCCACGAACATCAAAGGCCCTGTTTTTGTTTTGCAGAAACTAAAAATATAACTTCATGTTCAGCTATTTTTTTAAAAAAAAAGATAGCACAGTCTTTAATTTTTTAAAATGATGTTTGACTGAAAGAGAAAAATAATTAGAAATATTTAGTGTGGGGGGGACCATCTGCAAGTTTAAAATTGTTTTCTACTTAAATCTACCCATTTGCTAGGACGGAAATGATATGTTAGACATCCTGCTCTCTCGCCCAGTATGATAGCGACTAAAGTGGCTTAAAATTGGATTCATTTATAAAGCTGGACACGATTAATATCACTCCCTGCATGACGGTAATTCATTTCTCTCTCGTTTGTATCTGCAGCAGTAGGGGCTCCGTTCTTTCTATGCTGAATGCAGTCCTAATTAAGTATTCATTAAAGAATACATATTTTCTCATTTAAGAGTGAATATCCAACATTTATGCACAATATTTAAAAAAAAAACATGTTTACCAGTTGGGCCAATGGCTTCACTGAAATTCTTTTTTCCATATGTCATTTAACAGGATGAGCCGAAAAGGATCTAGACCAGCTATTGAAATGTGTACCCATTTGCTACACCAAATATTCAATCATTCAATAACTTGGGTCACCAGAGGCTCATCTGGCATAGCCACACAATTTATTGGTGTGGGGAGGAGTCTCATCTCAACAATCCTATTCTCCTCATCCCAATGCTGTTTATTTTTAGTCCTGTTCTCCATCAAGAAAACTAATAGGTGGGGAAGCAAAACTAACAAAAAGAAGGGAGAAAATGTAAACACACATGTTTTTGTGTGCCTTCAAGCCAATTTTGACTTATGGGGACCCTAAAAAGAACCTCGCATGGGGTTTTCAGGGGGCTGAGAGTGGGTAATATGACCAAGGTCAACCAGTGGGTTTCCATGAGCGAGTGGGAAATCAAACCCTAGTCGCCAGGATTGTAGTCCAATGCTCAAACCATGCTGACTCTTCTACACATGCAAACACAAGATTAGGGGGCTGAAACCTTCTTAGAAATATAATTGAACTGCTGGTAGAATTCAAAGTGGTTAAAAGCATGAGCATGAAGCAAAAAACAACTGATAAAAACAGTGCAGGACATTCTGAATGTTCCTTTCCTGCTGTGGAATAAACCCTTAAAAATCTGCCAAAGTGGAAGAATAGTAAGGACAGTTCTAGATGCATCTTTCTATTGGGGGGGTGGTTTTTCACCAAGTTTCTTCTCAAAGGAAGCAAGAAATCATTCTAGCAGTTTTTATTCCTGCTGCAAGAACATCGTTGGAGGCTATTCACTTTTCAAATCCTGTTCACAGTTTGGGACAGGTTCTACACACAATTTGCACATGGTTGCTGTATGCGGTGTCAGTGTTTTCTACACAGAAAACAGCATTTTCTGCAGAGGAAACATTTTTCCTGTGCAGAATATTTCCTGTGCAGAAAAATTTGTTTCCTGGACAGAAAATGCTAAAATTGGGAACTTAATCTGTATAAAATTTTTAAGTGGGTGATAGGCATAGAAAGCAACATTTTCTGTGCAGGAAACACACACACACACACACACACACACACACATAATGTATAGGAAACAATATTTGCTGCACAGGAAAAAGTATTTTCTATACACAATGCAGCATTTTCTACTCAGGGGAAAAAAAACTCTTTCTGCACAGGAAATATTATTCCTGTGTAGTTATTTTCTCTGCAGAACATCTGGTTTCCTCCCTTTTATGTTTTCTTAACTTTTCACAGAGGGACAGGTGCTGCTGGAGGACCTCAAGGTTCCCCACCTTTAAGGGTAACAAGATGTCAGATGGAGAATGGGGCCAACACAAATGTCTTTCTGTTTTGGTCTTCAATAGAGAACTGGATGGCCTCTGTGAAGATAATGCTGGAATAGGTAGGCCTTCAGTGTGATATAGCATCTTTTAAGCCAGAATCCTCTTGGTGCCATATACATGTGTAAATTCCCTTTTTGGCCATTGCTCAATGGACTATTCGATTTAAGCGGAGTTTGCAAGTGTAACCATTTTACATACACCTGTACTTTGTACAGTGTTGGAGAAGTCACACTCTCTCAGCCTCATGGGAAGGTAATGGCAAACCTCCTCTGAACAAATCCTGACAATGAATGTGGATCATCATAAATCAGGGGCTACTGGAAGGCACACAGCAGCAACAGCAACCACTGATTTTTAGGTGATTGCATTTTTTTAGTGTATCTTAGATGTCAGCTTCTTTCCACCAAAGAATAAATGCACTCTTCAACCAGATCTCAGCCTTTCTTGGCTTTAGCAAGGCGACTGTATCATGTGTTCCTCATACCACACTTTAGAACTAGGACATATAAAAATGAAGAGTATACTGGTTTGTGTGTTACCTTGTGTAGCATTCCTATTCATGCCCCATAGAGTTTGTGTTCTGTGACAATGCATTCTTCCATGCTGATGGCTCACACAAGCTCCACCAACCTCCCATGTGGTTTTCTGAAGAGGAACGTGCCATTAGGTTGTCCCAGGACAATGGATGACCTTATGGCATGAATGGCGGTGGAGAATGTTTTGCCCTTGATCTGTTCCTTTCAACGTAGAAATGAAACGGGGGAAAAAATTATTCCAAGCTATTCAGTTTCTCTAACAGACAGAGAAGACGACAGGGGGAAAAAAAACACCCATCCTAGCTATTGCAAACCTGTGCGAAAAGGCTATGGCTCGAATACGACTGAATAAAAATGAGGGCACACAAACGCAGTGAAGAGAAGAGATGTTACAGAGCGTAGCAATAATGGTTACACTCTCATTTTCTGACAAACCGGTATAGAATATAATCACAATGTGAGCTCCATAATTAAAGCAAAGATAGCAGTGACATTTTTATTGTATATTTCAGTGACTGAATAAGATTCTCTCCACCGCCCCCAAAAAACCACGTACCAAATATATATATATATATATATATATATATATATATATATTCATCTTCTGCAGGCAGGCACATCCCAGCTAGTGGAAACTCTTAATTGCATGAGCTACTGTGCCAAGAAAAAAAAAAGGTATGTGTGTGAATGTGTGTGTGTGTGCGTGTCTGTGCCATGAAGAAGCTTGTTAAAAGCAAGACTAAAACTCAACTTTCTTTTCTTTAGAAATCTGGCCTCTTTTCAAGGCTGGGTGAGGAACTGAGTTAAGGATCCTTTCCAAACTCTTTTTGCTCCATTGAGATGAAGGAAAGACTCTGCTCCTAAAGTTGGTGTAGAGGCATTTCCTAGGGGCAAGTGGTCATAATCATGATTAAAGAAGCCCGCCTGATAAACACAGAGAATGTCTGGCCCATCTGATCAGTTATGACCCATCAGCCTTATATGGGGGGGGTGGACATCCTATTAGTGACATATGTATGGAGAAGAATGGTTCACCGACATGTATGTCTCTTTTTGGATGGGGCACTAGGAGCTATTTTCTAGCCCTTTGCATCCCACCCCTGGAAACTGCAAAGCCAGGGGAGGAGCTGTTGAGCAATGGGCAGAGGAGGGAGGAGGCAGGCAGTCCAAATGATGAAGATGAGGTGCTCTGGGCTTTTGAGAGGAAGGAGCAGGAGGAGTGAATTTCAGCTGTGAACACGCTCTCATTTCCTCCCCTGCCCAAGCCAAGACCAGCTGCTTCCTTATCATATGAATTGTCTCTATTTCTATTTCCTCTGCAGGGGCTACTCCTGGACAGGGTATAGAAAAGATATGAAATTGTATGGATAGAGTCTTGTACCTCACCTCAAAGCCAATGCAATTCTCGGCTGCATCAACAGGAGTATGGTGTCTAGATCGAGGGAGGTACTGGTACCACTCTACTCTGCGTTGGTTAGACCGCATCTTGAATCCTGTGTCCAGTTCTGGGCACCCCAATTCAAGAAGGACATGGTCAAGCTGGAGCAAGTCCAGAGGAGGACGACCAAAATGGTGAGGGGCCTGGAAGACATGCTCTATGAGGATAGACTTAGAGAGCTGGGGATGTTTAGTCTGCAGAAGAAAAGGTTAAGAGGGGACATGATAGCCATGTTTAAATATTTGAAGGGATGCCATGTAGAGGAAGGAGAGGGCTTGTTTTCTGCTGCTCCAGAGACCAGGACAAGGAGCAATGGATTCAAGCTGCAGGAAAGGAGATTCTACCTGAACCTCAGGAAGAACTTCCTGACAGTCAGGGCTGTCCGGCAGTGGAATATGCTGCCTCAGAGTGTAGTGGAGTTTCCTTCCTTGGAGGTTTTTAAGGAGATGCTAGATGGCTCTCTTTCGGGAGTGCTCTGAGGGTGTTCCTGCATAGCAAGGGGTTGGACTGGATGGCCCGTGTGGTCTCTTCCAATTCTACATTTCTGTGATTCTATGATTCACCTGCTTGATCTAGGATCTTGTCTATGGCCCTTTCCACACGAAGCTGGTGAATCTGTTCATGCCGTTTCTTACCGGATTTTCTGGGCTCGAAACAAGGCGGACTTTCCCTCATTTCCTTCCGCACAGCTACTGCGTATGTTCCATTCTGATTCGGAGGAGTGCGAGTTCATGAATTTACACTGCCTCCACCGTGACCACTCCCACTACTCCCCTCACCCCACCCCCTCAGTTGTGATTGGCCCCCCCGTTTTTTTCTTGTTTTTGTTTTTTGCATGGTTTAGTATCTCATTGCATATGTGCATATGTGCGAAAGGCCATACTACCCCCTGGCTCCTCCCATGGGCCCTCCCGTGACCACCAATTTGCATTGGCGCAAATGTACACGTCTGCACCACTGTAAAAGTACAAATCGGATCGATATGGAAAACTGGAAAACTGATTTCTTCTGGTTTTCAAATAACGCGCTTTACCACCACGTGAGGGTACATTTAGTCAGAATTACGTGGGGAATGAAGGTAAATAAACAGAACCTAGTCTGCTCCAACGTGCAGAAGACCTCCACGGCAAGACACATTGTCCCGCCTTAATAACCGCGTGCAGAAAGGGCCTATGATTTGCCACCTGGAGCTTGAAACTCTAAGTCAGTGGTTCTCAACCTGTGGGTCCCCAGATGTTCGTGGACTTCAGCTCCCAGAAGCCTCAGCCACTATGGTCAATGCTCAGGGCTTCTGGGAGCTGAAGTTCACAAATATCTGGGGACCCGCAGGTTGAGAACCACTGCTCTAAGTCTTTCTGCTGGTGCTGATGGAATGTAGCTTGTTTCTTTTCCTCCCAGAGGGTTCTGGGTGAAACTTTACCTAACCTCTTGGTCACTGATTGACCACACAGTGTGGCCAGGAGCCTCCTGCTGAACTTATGCATCCAGACAATAAAAAGTAGCTTCTCCCAACAATAATGGAGAAAACTGTTCCCCACCACCACCAGTCTACACAAAAGCACCCAGGTCTACAATGGTGGTCAGCCATGGCCAGAAGGAGGAAGACCTGCAGCTAGAAACTGCTGGTAGTTCATATGAACCAAGGGGCACTTATTGCTTTTTTTTAATCTGAAGAATTTATATCCTCTCTTTCACCAAGCCTGGCATCTATGGCACTTTTTTTTAAAAAAGTCGCTATTTAAAAAACCCTCTTTGTAAAAACAAAACAAAACAACAATTAAACCAATTCTATTTGTAAAGCTTCCCAGACATTAAAATGCAGGCTAAAAAAACAATTTTAAAAACACTGTTATAATAAAATTGAAATACTACCCCTCCACCATTAATCCCCCTGCCATAACACATTAAAAATATATACTACCTTTTTATTTATACATATATATAAAACACACACACATATTAAAGGCCTTTATCTGTGAAGACAACCAGGAGAGAGAGAGAGCAACTGGACTTTCCAGTGAAGAGATACTGGGTACCTCTTTGTATGATTCAAGGGAAAAAAATTATGTTGGAGCTCACACCAACGTAAGATGCTATCAGGATTCTACCCTCTGTTTGTGTTTGGTGGTTGTCTATGATTACTGAACCAGGAGAAATTAGATGGGTTGCTGAAAAACAAGAACAAAGCAGCACAGCCTTTCCCAATATTGGGTCTACAACTCCTATCAATCCTAGCCAGCATGGCCAATGGTCAGGGAGGATAGGAGTCACAGTCCAAAACATCAAAGGGGAGTCATGTTGGGTTGTCTAGCATTACTGGATTCCTGGTTGGTGGGCTATGTTCAGCTTGGTGGGTCACAAACTTTATAGGCCATATTCATTTGATAATTTAACATAAGTGGGACAGATCTGAGTTCTGAAGAGAAGAGTGAGCAAGCTGAGAGTTTGTATGGTGTACAAAAACTTCAGTATCATAGAAACTTTAGCAGGCTGTAGAGATCAGTTGGAATGATCTCTGCAAATTGGATGCGTAGACAACAAAATTGCAAATTAGAGTCAAAAGATCCTAGAAATAACATGGCATAGTTGTTCGAGGACCAGGGTTTGAATCCCTGCAAGATCATGAAAACCCACTGGGTAACCTTGGGCAAGTCTCTCAGCCTCAGAGGAAGACAAAGGCAAACCCCTTCAAACAAGTCTTGTCAACAAACCTCATGATAGGATTGCCATAAATCAGAAATGACTTCAAAGGGACACAACAAATATAAAAATAATCAAGCTGTGAAGAGCTTCAGGATGACTGGAAATTGGACATATAGACAACAAAACGGCAAATGATACTGAATGTAAATAAAAGTCAAATGATGTTCACTGAGGGGAGGGGAGGGGACTAACATCAGATAGGTTCTGAGCTGGAAACAGACCTTGGGGTTATGACAAATAGCTCAAGAACAAGTCAACTCAGCTGTTCCATTGAAAGGGCAAAATTCCAACCTTGCAATTGTTTGCAAGAGAAGGAGGAAGAGTAGCAGCAACTTTTTCCCCTATTCCTTTCTATAAATCCAAAGGAGTAAACTAAATGTCACATAATTTGCTCTTGTGTGGCTGATTTAAAAACTAAATGGTAAGTTAAATAAGCGTGTGTGTGAGGCTACATGAGGGCCATGGGAAGGGCAAGGGTGGCTTTGCTCTAATGTGATCCCTTGTGGAATAATTCCTTCAATCCTCCTTTTCACAGTAGGAGGAAATGTCATGTAACTATGCTAGGCCAGATATGGACAAGCTCTTGCGAGTTGCTGGGGACGGGGCGGGGGAGCATACCAGAGCCTCCGAATAGAAGCTCATTTCTGTGTACATTTTTCAATCACTAACTTTTTTAAAAGACAAATTCCTCCCCCCTGGAGGTATTAAAAAACAACTTTGGGGCAGAATTCTTTTGGACTCAGGGTTAGCCCGATGTTCCAAAATTGCCCTTTTCAGGCATATACAACTTGAAGACCATGTGATTCTCCACCTCCCTCTGAGGTGGTGGCTTTGTGCAAAATATTGGGTATAACCAAGGTCTCTCCATCTCAGAAAGGTTGCTATTGAAGTTGGAAATGTGCTGAAAAGAATGATCAACCCCTCTCTAAAATGTTTAGAGGGAATTGGGTATATTCAGTCTGGAGGGAAAAAAGGCTGAAATCATCGCTGAATACCTGAAGTTTGTTTTTGTAGAAGTTGGAGTAAGCTAGAGACTACAGCACAAGCCAATGAAATTAAATTCCAAGAAAAGAGATATGATCTAAACATTTGGAAGAAGATCTTGACTAAAAGTGGAATTGGCTATCTTATGGACTCCCTTTCTATGATTTTTTTTTTTTTCCTAGACAGAGGTTGGATGTTCATTTCTGGAGGAGTGTTTTAGTTGTATATTTGTGTGTTCTAGGGGGTTGTACTAAGTGGCCTTTGAGGCATCTTCTAACTCTGTGATTCCGTCATCCAAAGGGAAGAGCACTACACCCTCTTGTGAAGAAAGGCTGGGACATGGAACTGTTTTGTAGTTTAAGGGAAAAACAAAAGAGTACTGAGAAGGGTCATGATAGATTTATCCAAAGAGGTTTACGCCTGGTGTAGAGAAAGGAGACGCAGATAATTTTTTCCCCTCCTCTCATAACACCAAAATGCCATGTCACCTGGTGAAATTGATGGGCATTAGATTCAGGACAGACAAAAAAAGAGTACTTTTTCCTGCAACACATAATATCAGGACTTCACTGCCACAAGATGAGGTATTGTGCCTGTCTCAAATGGCTTTACAAGAGAGGCTTAGACAAATGAATGCAGCAGAAAATCTGTCAATGAGTATTAACCATAATAACACCTAAGTGGGACCTCTGTATTCAAAACTGAATAGGTCTCTGTATCCAGTTGTTGAAGTAGAAATAGTGAGGCAGGACTATTGTCTGAACCCCATGCTTTCATGATTTCCTAGAAGCATCTGGGTGGCACAAAGATGAGTGCATACTGGCTTCTTCTGTATGCATATTTGAAAATTGGAAAGTTCCCTTTTAAAAGTAACTATTTACAATGATAGCTGCAATCTATCCAGTATTTTTTTGCCATGTTCATTATTTTTTAAGAGAACAGCTCTTTGCTTTCCAGTTTCTCAAAACTGAATGATGAACTACTCTTTGTTACTTTTAAAACATCAGACAACAAGCCGACAGCCTGTGGTTAAACGCAAACCCATATAGTTTGCCCAGCTACTGTTTCTATACTCACAAAAAAATGTGAAGCAGAACACAATACTTTCACCCTAGTAATTGAGTCCATCACTCCATTGTCATGCCCTGCCTTGGAGACCGTGGCAGTGAGGAGGAGGATTCTGAATCCAAAGCAGAGGCTTCCCCAGAGACTGAAGTATCCTCAGAAGCTGGTCCAGAGGGAGATAATACACCACCACCACCACCACAACAACAAGGTCCTGAGCCAGGGAATAAATAGAGGTAGTTAACACACCTACCTTGCAGCAGAGATGCTGTGAAAGGGAGAGCTCATGTTGCTCGGCCCGTTTAAGTAGCAAGTGAGCCCTAAAGAGGGAACATCTGTGGCAACAGCAGCCATAGATAAAAGAATGCTCCAGCTGGCTTTTCCTTCCAGGGTCAGCAACTGATCTCTTTGGCCCTGAAACTCTGTGCTGTTGGATCTTGTTGTGTTGGAACTCTGCTTGTTTGGACTACAGTTTGGATTTGCCCCTTTGAATTTGTTTGCTCTAGGCTTCCTTTCTGTTTGGACATTATTTGACTCTTGCCTCACGAGTAGGAGCTGTGCTACTTAAGATTTACTGCCTGCTCTGCTGCAGACATGACATCCATAAATATTAAAGTAATTTAAAAATAAAAGCAACATTGCAAATAAAGTTACTTTTTGTGAAATTCTACTTGTAAGGAAATGACCTGTATTCTCCAGATTAATCCCATCTAGAGTAGATCTACTGAATCAACTGTTGAATGATAAGCTAACAGACAGGTAAATTCTGTTGATTTAGTGGAGCCATACTAGCTGAGTCTAACAATAGGACCCTTTCCTCTCAACGGACCCAACCCGCCATGGAAATGGGAGAAGGACCAGACCAGGATGAAGCTTATGCACAATGTCATCCTGATCCCATTCTTCTCTCATCCCCAGGTGGTGCAATTGCCCCACAAACCATTGATGGGTTTTTCCTGTCAATGACTGGTGATTGCACCACTGTTCCACCAGGTACCTGCACTTACCTTGTGGAGGCCCTGGAAGCACGATGGCTGCGCTTCCCACCACAGCACAGCCTGGGACATTACACGGCTACACTGAAGCAGGAAGAGGCAAGGCCATCACACTTCCTGGTTCCTGGAGGCAGCCAATGTGAAGGGGAGTGCTCCATCACACTTCCCTCCAGGAGCACTCATCACCAGATGCTACTGAGACAAAGGTAAGCTGTGGAAAGGGCCTATGTTTCAGGACACTGGATTATATCTCAGCTAATGGGGAAGAGATTCATTACAAACAACTAATTATTTTCTGCTTGTTATTTCCATGTTCTGTCTGGCTGTGTCTGTGTTCATAAAACTGGTAATATAATTATAAATCAGACACAATGACATTTTCCTCCAATTTCACTGAACTGCTGTAATAGATTGCTTCTCAAAGTGGATATTCATGCTGGCTTCACTGGTTCGTGGGAACTTGTCTCTCTTGATGGAGCTGAATCAGCTCGAATCCAACTATTTCAGCATCTCTGCATAGTGTACCATGCTGGATCTTCTACTGAAAATGGTGATGTGTCTTACATTACAGAGAACAATTCTCTAAAGGTCTGGATAGCCCAGGAGTCCTTTACTACAAGAGAAATATAGCATAATCACCTTAAGTCTCATGGCAGCATCCTATAGAATCCTGAAGTTTGTAGTTTGGTGAGGCATTAGAGCTCTCTGGCAGGAAATTTTGATTACCATTCCATAAGATGCAAAACCAAGGATTGCATAGGTGGGAATCATGGCAATTACCACAGGGTAGTACAAAAAAGGCCCAAGTCTCTTTTCAAACACAGAAGCAGAAGAGAGGACATAGGTGCTTGAAGTTGTCTATCAACCTGGACAGCAGTTTGAAGAGGACACAGATCACCTGTCCATCATCTTCCCCACTGGTGTGAGTTATTTTTGTTCACACTAACTATTTGTTAAATCTGAATATGCACATATACATGAAAACATGTAGCATATCCAGATCTGAAGTCCCCTTTCAACTTCTTTGTCTCTGAATATCTTTCCCTTCCTTCTTTCTCCAACATCTTCCAAAAGAGCTGGGTAGTTACCTGCTGGGGATGTTCTAGCCACAGTTCCCACAATGAACAGAGGGTTGGGCTTGAGGATCTATGGGGCTCCTTCCATGATTCTTTGATGCTTCCTTAATTCCAAACCCTTTTAACAGTGACTTTCCGTTTTTTCTTCCCACCAGGTTAAATGCTGAGGAACTCATTCATATCCTTGAGGGAAAGAAACCTGAGGTGAAATCTGTAAAAGTCTCAAACAAAAGTATATATGGGGAGAAGGACCCTGCACCATGAATCCCATATGTACATAAATCTTCCAATTTCTTCTCCCTTGTGTTATTTATGGGCATTCCAGTGTGGTCAAAGCTGGAGTATAGCCTCTGGAAGAACGTGGCTGTCTGACACCTGCTGCTTAAAAATACATAGGCACCGTTACAAATATACAACCACAGCTTCCTGCTGCTTTCTGGGCCATTATCTAGGCATGTTCCATCCATTCTTAATAGAGAATTCAATGACCTTTTCTACTGACAGATTGGCACATGGGAAAGAAAAGAAGAAGAAGAAGAAGCAGAGAGAGAAAAGTTTGGGGGAAGACCCATTATCGCTCCACAACTCATGATCTATTAGACAAGATGAGCCGAGGAGAAGGAGACAGAAGGAAAAAAAAAAAAGGAGGAGGAGGAGGAGAAGGAACGCAAAGTTTAAAGGCATTTGTAATATGATGGATGAAAATCTAAGAGTAATTGAAAAAAATAGCAACTGCCGAAATGCCGGCAGAAGAAAGTGACAAAGGGGAAAAAAATGAACCAAGAGAGAGAGAGACATAACGGTCTCGGGAAAAGAAGGGAAGTTTTTCGAATGTTAAGTTTAAGTTGAATTATGAGCTGCACCGGTCTCCCCTTTCCCTTTCGCTGGAATTATTGCACTTATAAACACTGAACTTTAAAATTAAATATTGGTAAATCTAATTGTCTCCTCTGAAGTGGAACCTCGAATTACTATATCTTGGAGCTAAAAGAAAAGGGAATGAAGAAAAAAGGGGAAAATGGATCCTTTCATTTTCTAGGAGGACAAATGCTTTGGCTTTTGTAATTAACATATGAAATGGTGAATGAAATTGGGGAGTGTGTGAGGGAGAGGGAGAGGGACAGGGACAGGGACAGAGAGAGACACACAGACAGAAAGGGAGTAAGGAATAGGGAGAAACTGTTCTGTTGATCTTTTCCAGTAAGTAATTTGTATTCAAACATTTCTGATAGACTACAGCTCACATTTTGGACCATGTGAGACACGTACGTTGAATTTTCAGACAGCTGTGTTATGGCAGAGTTCTGGTATGGACAACTGAATGTGTAACTTTCCCTTATGTGTGTGGATGCCCTTTTTTCAGGTGTTGGTACTCCCTTTCTCCCTGCATAGTGCTCAAAGCCCCTCCACCTACTGATAAAACCATAATACTGTCTTGCATGGTCATTCCATATTTCTTGGTGAGCAAGCTGGCTTGGAGAAGCATCTGGCTGCATCCTCCATAGCCAGACATGAAATAATGACATCAGTGCTGAGATCCACAGGTGTCCTCCAGAGGTCTCAGTTCTGTCTCTCCTGGCTATGGAGATGTAACTGGACACTTTCCCAAGCCTCCCAGCTTACTCCAAAGCAGGGAATGGCTGTGTGTGGTTGTGTCACAGGCTTAACAGCAAGTTAAGGGGAGGGTATATGGCTCAGCACAGCATAGATCCACATGTGGATATTTAAACTACGCTGAGAGGTTGTTGGGCTGAGGCTTATGCTGTTTCAGTATAAGAAGTAGGAGCACTGTGCTGCCTTAAAGATTGAGGGCCTTTCTGCACTACACTGTTACAGTGCTATCATTCCACTTCCAACCTCCTATGGAATTCTGGGGTTTGTAGTTTACTGAGGCCAAAGAGCTCTCTGGCTGAGAATTCTACATGCCCACCCACTAAACTGCAAACCCCAAAATTCCACAGGATGTTGAAAGTGGAACAATAGCACTATAGCAGAGTAGTGTGGAAAGGCCTTGATTCATTCCAGCTTAAACTTTTGTTAACAACTACCCAGTTCCTCTGTATGGCTCTGAAAAAGGGAGCAATAGCCCACAAAGTATTATGCTGAAATAAATTAATTTTTAATATGCCACATAACTCCTTCTAGTTATATAAGTTGATTGTCGTTTTCTAGTGACCTAATATTTGTGATGCATGCCACATCAAGGAATAACTCAATCTGTGCCTGTGGATGCTGGCAGGCAAAACCACTACCACTGTTGAAAAGTCCTCTTGGAATATTTATTTTATAGCATTATTGATACTAGGGCTTATGGATCCTAAAGCAAAAGAGTGAGTTTGACAAAACATAGTGCTTTCCAGTTTGGGTGATCTGTAGGGAGGGAACAATTCAAAGGGGACTGGCAATTACATGACAGAATAAAGAGATCTGCACTGTATAGGTGGTTTGGCCCGTAATTCATATTTTGTTGAACAATATGGAAGTGATAATACTGCTCCAGTTCACCATGGCAAATCTGGCAGCATCAATCTGAACATGTTTGGGAAAGCAGACAAGGGTAGATGCTGTCTGTTTAAAAGACCACATATTGGGATGTTTTACATTTAAACAGATCCTGCCCCTCTGGAAAATCTAGATGTCCATGTATGAGATGCTATCAGGGATTGTCCCACTACTGGTCACCTCTTCTGCTGTTTCTCCCAAACTCCCAGTGGCCAGGGTGACCACTAATAAGAAGACAAATGCCTGTGCTGAAGAACAATTCACAAGCATCAGGGAGCCAGTAGAAGCTCAGCAAGCAAGGGAACTGAGGCAACTCAGCTATTAAAAGCAGCCTTGTAGCCATGGAAAGGGAGGTGTTAGGAAGCAATAGCTTGTGCATCAGTTTGTGGAAAGGGTACTGGACATATCCTAGGTGGGAAGGTCAGACCTAGAAGAAGGCCAAGGTTGGGGTAAGAGGAACAACCCATCATCCTGTTGAGAGCTACAGGCTTGCCCTGGGAAAGAGAGAGGGACAAAAGACCCAAGAGAGGTGCAGCAGCCCCTGATAAGTCTGCAAACAACACAGAGACTGAAGGTCTATCCAAGTGCTTTGAGAGTCCAACCCTGAGCACCTATGGTAACCCTAACCTCAGAAGGTAGTGATGAAGGGGCTTCTGTATACTGCTAAATGGTGGCGCAAGTAAACTGCTTTATATGACACTTTGGTGTTAGGCTGGAAATTTAATGCTTAGAAATTTACTGGGGAATTCATAATTGGTAATCATTTAACCTAATATTACATTACAAGATGTGACTCTGCTGATGCATGATCTTTTCTCTTAAGCAAGCATAAAAAAATAGTATAAAAAGGAAAACAGAGATGAATAAATTATCCTTCTTGGGTCATCACTCTTTGGTGATTACTAGAGGGATCCTTTGGCCAAAGATACGTGTATGCTTGTGTTTTTCTTGTCATTTTGTCTTTTTGCTCCATCTCTTTCTTTACCACCTTCCTACTTTAAATTCAGGGGTTCATATCACCTCCATGTTCCACCTGGGAATACAGTGGAGACGTGACTATTTATCCACCCTGACATTAGCTTGGCACTTTCTTGAGAACTGTTGAAAATGCAGCGCTACGATATGCTGGTCTTTATGGATGAAGGGGGTAGACAGAGTTGCATCTTGTCATTTTGGTTCCAATTCCATTAGAATTAGGCTAGGTCCTCACTCCTTCTCATTAAAGTCAATACAAAATCAGGCTAGGTCTGTAGCTACAGGACACTATCCCTAATTGTTTGGGGTCATGAAGTAAAGAAGAAAGACAGAGCCCAGCTAAAATTTAAGGACTGTGCTGAAGCAATGTCAGATGAGACCAACAAGGGCTGCACCCACAGTTGCAACCCTCCCTTCCAAAAGAATAAAGAAAGGATAAAGTTTTTCAGGGTGTTTCAACAGCCCTGGAAGTTGCACTTTTCACCTCAAAAATGTTGGAGGGCAAAAACTGAGTATGGTTCTAATTAAAATTTTAATTGCCTTCAAAATCCCCCGGATGTTTTATGTGGGCAGGAAGCTGCAAAATCCCCTCAAATTCTGCTTTAGGCAAAAATGCAGTGGCAACGTAGCACAAAACCTCCACAAGGAATTGTACACATTTTATTAACATTCTTCCTAGTTCCCCAAAAATCCCTCGGGGGCTTGCCCACTAAGAAGCTTTCAATTAGTCTGCCTTAGTTGCTTCAAATAATTTTCAG
The DNA here is from genome assembly GCA_948472985.1 of Iguana delicatissima. Classification (NCBI taxonomy): domain Eukaryota; kingdom Metazoa; phylum Chordata; class Lepidosauria; order Squamata; family Iguanidae; genus Iguana; species Iguana delicatissima. The sequence continues at coordinate 193,897 of CAOKZL010002215.1, read as the reverse complement.
TGATAGCTTTATGCACGGGTCTTTTAAAAAAATCTATCTTCCATATGAAAGACAGCATTGTATTCTGATCTGGTAGCTTCTTTCTTCCCCCATTCTCTGGTAAATAAAATCTTTCTCTTGCTATGTATCATACATATCAGAATTTGGGAAAGAATTAGCAAGTTGTTGGGTGTAAGAGCCAATATTTTGCTTTAAAGAGATGTAACACAACTTTTACATCTCAGTTGTCTGACACAGCCTTGTTACAGATTGTGATGTCGCACAGCCAAATGTACATTGATGTGAAATCTTCAGTCATACATAGATGTCTGGTATGCAACGGTGCAATGTGGAATGTGCAACTCACAATAGTGTGCAATGGCACCACATGTGTTACTCAGCTTTCGTAACCTTCAGTTGACTCTAGACGTTATGCATTGCTCAAAGTACAACCACTCATGTGAGGGGACTTATACAGCATAAGACACCGATAGGATGCTGGCTAGGGTGGTAGTCAGCTTAACTTTTAACGCTTCTTACACATTGTCTGACCTGTGGGTCACTGAGGGTGGAAGGGCAAAATCACCTCAAATCCTGTTTGCCACTGTTCTGTAAGCCAAACTCTTTCTGTAGGATGATGCCCTCAGACATGGGGATATGAGAGGAGAGAGATCGTAATAATGCTTCTGCATGACATTGTCCCAGTCCTGTCCTTCTCACATCCCCAGCCAGTGTGACTGTGGGGTATATTATTGACACAAAGGCTCCATCAATGGCCCCCAGTCATGGGAGGCTTCCACCACAGCCAGCCATGCATTAGGGCCAGAAGCACAATCACATGCTCCCTTCTCCAGTGCAGCATAGCAAGAAGGCCATCTGCAGTGCACAAGGAAAGAGTGTATCCCTTGTTCTTCCTTCTACAGACAGCTGGCCAGGTGCTCTGGGGACACACTCCCATCCCAGAAGATTGTGCCAGGACAGCGTGGGAGAACATTGTCACGTGGAAGTAGTCCAGGTCTCTGAACCAATGGTGGCAGCAGGTTTGCTACCTAAACATGCAAAGCTTAGGTAACTGGGCATGTTTAACTTGGAAAAGAGAACCCTGAGAGATCATATGACAGTTATCTTTAAAGAAATGCCATGTAGAAGATGAAGCAAGCTTGTTTTCTGCCACTCCAGAGACTAGCCATGAATCAATGGATTCAAATGACAATAAAAGAAGTTCCATCCAAAACATTAGGAAGAACTTCCCGACGGTAAGAGAGTTTCAACAGTGGAATAAACTGTCTCAAAAGCAGATAGTTTCTCCTTGTTTGGAAGTCTTTTAGCAGAGGTTGGAGGAGCATATGTCAGCAGTACCTTTCTTTTGTTATTATTATTCCAATTTATTTATATAGAACCATCCATGTGTGTGGTACTTAACAAGTACAACCACAAAAGACAGCCAGCCCTGACAAAGCCATACAACTTTAAATATATAGACACGCACACACAACTCTATTAATACATACATTTGGAAAGGAAGGAGTAAAGCAAATATACAACTGTGCAAATACAATCATGAAACAAATTAACCAGATAGAAATTTTAAAAACAACAACAATGCAATATAAACTAAAGCAAAATGACAAATACATACAATCAAAATACACAAAATTATAAAACAACAGAAAACTAAAATTTCAAGAGCTATAGAAAACTAGATTTTTCAAACTGAGATTTAAAAACAAGGATCAACATTCTCGATTGGGACCTCTTACGCGATTTTACATATACTAAGCTGTGTGACAGAGATGCTAAAGAACCCCGCTTGCAAATGGTAAAGATGCATATCAGGGCACAATGTCCAATGTCCACATTTGGACATTGGGCTCTACCAGTGTGCATTGGCCATCTGTAACCAATATCCCAATGGGGATTGAGGCCATTTCCCCCCTACACTGGTATAGCATTATCATTCCACTTTCAATAGCCTATGGAATCCTGCGGTTTGCAGTTTGGAGAGGGACTGTTAGAAATCTGGGGCCCTTTTTGCACAGCATTTCTAGCGTTGTGCAAATGTGAGGAGCACTCCAGGATGTGGCAGGCACCGCTCACGCACTTTTTCATTTTCGGCTTTAAGCCAAAAATGGTGTGTGGTCGGGCATTGTTCCCACACCCCGTGCACACTTACCTGGTGTGCGGAGCTTCGGGAGCCGGCCCGGTCGCGCTTCCTGTCTCAGTGCAGCCTGGGAAGGTCCTAGGCTGCACTGTGAAAGGACGAGGTGGGGCTCGAAGCTTGTGTGGAGCTTCCTGAAGAAACCTGGCTGTGAGGGCCTCTCACAAGAGGCTGTTCATGCAAGCACCGCACCCCAGCGCCAAGAAAAAGTAGGATGCAGAAAGGGACTCAGTCAGGGAACTCTTTGATCTCAGGAAACTACAAACTCCAGAATTCCACAGGAAGTTGAAAGTGGAGTAATAGCATTATAACAACGTAGTGCGGAAATGGCCTGAGAGTGCCTGCTGTGCATCAGGCCACATTGTGCACCAACCCTCAAGCACAATGATCACCTTTCATCCCTACATATTCACAGAACAGCAGCCCATGGCTGAACACAGACATTGTGAAAATGCTGGATTCTTTTTCTTGAAAAACGAAGCCCACTTACAACGATGTAAGCCCCTAAGTGAATTCCAGTCAGAGAAGAAAGGAGCAGTCTGTAAATGTTCAGGATTCATTCACTGTTCAAAAAAACCCAGTGGATTCCTGCATGGCAGAGGGTTGGATTACATGCCCAGGGTAATGTCTTTCATTTCCACGATTTCATTAAAGTTGTTTAATCAATATGAATAGAAATGTTGGATTGTAATTCTGTTTGTTGTTATTGTTGTTCTTCATGGTGGAGTGCCGGATTGTTTTCTTCACTGGACATTCCACAGGACCTTTTCCTTTTCAAAATGGCCACCGTTATCACACATTAAGAACACATAATAAATTAAATGTGTCCTTCCAAAGTGTTTCTGAAGCTCACAGTAAATTTAAGTCCATGGATGGGGAGCCCAGGGGAAAGGCTGTTACTTTATGTCCTTCCTGAAGCATAAAATTCAACAAAAATTCAATGTTACTGTCAAATGCCAAATAGGTAGGTCGACATGTTAAACAGGAAGTAGTGACACCACTGGTATTGTGTGTGTGTGTGTGTGTGTGTGTGTGTGTGTGTGTGTGTAAATAAACAGACCTGCACTTATAGCAGGACAAAAAACAAACTTTAATGATTTGTTACCTTTTCTTCTATCCAACAAGCCAGTTGTGAGCAATGCGTGTCTCACTTTTTAACAAGGGAGCTAACGGGCACACCGTGCCCCTATGCTGCTAATTGCAAAAAATAAGAATGGTCTTGGAACCCACCCTACGGTTTGTAGAGGATAGAACCAAAATAATGTAAACATTTCCTGCCGCCATAAACATGGCCCCACATTTAATGGCAAGGTTTACTAATTTTTGATCCTTCAGTATTAAGGAATCTTTTGATGAACTGTTATTGCCGCAGCAGCAAGATAAGGTGAAAATCCAACAGAGCCTCAAACCACATTGGATTAGCCTACCATCATTTCCATCTATTATTAGGGACTATTAAGCATCTGGAGGTTTGCCAAATCTTTAGCATTAACCTATTTCAGAAGCCATTCACATTTTAAGTTTAATTAATTAAAATAAATTTATACTTGCAATACAGTATTTCAGATGTACAAATAATCAAGCCTTCAATCAAACGATTTGGTACGCACACACACACACACACACACACACACACCCCTACTATTTAAAAGTCAAAGTTTGTTAGTTTATCTGTGTCAAGCAGACGAAGACCTCATATGATTAGCTGTGTCAGGCAAGAAGACCTGTTATGACTGGCTGCCTAAGAAGATTCTATGGAATCCTGGGTTTTGCAGTTTAGGGAGGGGCCTTTAGAATTCTCTGCCAGAGAGCCCTTGGGCCTGGCCAGTTGCTATGGAAATGAGGCCTAGCAGCAAGGAGGAGGACACTGTATTCCCTCAGGAACCCAGCCTCTCTATGTTAATAACTCTTCATACAGACTGGATTGGGGAATATAGGGAAAAGTTACAGGTACTGGGCAAGACAGTTCGGAGAATTAGAGACACAGGATCTCAAAACTTTCTAATAAGTATTACCTATGAGAAAATAAAATCCCAGACAACGCTGGCTATATATGCAAGTTCAGTGGTTCTCAACCTGTGGGTCCCCAGATGTTCATGGACTTCAGCTCCCAGAAGCCCTGAGCACTGACCATAGTGGCTGGGGCTTCTGGGAGCTGAAGTCCACGAACATCTGGGGACCCACAGGTTGAGAACCACTGTGCTAGTTTGAATGTATATATATATGTGTGTGTGTATACACACATACACCATATATGTATATACATATAGACACATACACACACATATGTATGTGCATGCATACACACACACACACACATATATATGTATTTATCTAGCTAGCTGGCTATACAAAGAGAGAGGGATGTCATCATTAAATTTGATGACAAAGGATAGTAACTGTAGCACAAGTGCAAGGGAAGGAAAACAATGAAAGTCTGTTAAGTTGAAAACAACTTGAAGAAACAAGCAAAGGCAGCACGAGAAAAGTCTGCTGAAAGGCCTGTCATACACAATCAGCCCCAGAAAATCCTGTGAGGGTCATCATAAGTTGGAAATGACTTGAAAGTACACAACAACAACAACAACAAGGATGAGAAACTGTTTTCAATGCACGCACCAAATTCTATTTCAAAGACATTCTTGAGTCTAGGGAGTGTGGCCATTCTGGGAAGCCCAAAGGGCCAGCTTGGAGTACTTGATCTTCTCTAGTCTGACATTCCCCATATCTACACAGAGGAAGACTTTCCAAGATTATATTGGACACTGTAATTTGGACTCGAAAGTGCTGATATACATTTTTGGTGACCAAATGTTTGCAACAAGAAGGACAGAAAAAGCAGATTTGTGTTTCATTTGTTGACACAGAACAGAACCATCTTACGCAAGGCATCTCTTAGAAGCATGTCTCACCATGAGTCACTCATTCTATGTGATTTCACCCAGTTTTACCTTCCTATTAGGTTTTTTGCTCTTTTTTTAAATGAAGAGAAACATTTTCAACCATAAAAAAGTAGAAGTATACAGTTACAGGCAACTAATTGCTCCCTAGATGCTTGAGCCACAAAAGGAGGTACTTAGATATGCCCTGAAAGCAGTAATTTAATAGAGGAGGTTTAACACATATAAATAGAAATCTAATCTTTTTATATTAATGTTGGGTAGGACCAAGGCTGAATGATCTGAATTGCTGACATACTGACTGTAAATATCAAAAACTAACAGCCTAAATACTATTGTTAGAATTATGGAATCATAAAGTTGGAGGAGACCACAGGGCCCATTAAGTCCAACCCTCTGCTATGGAGGAACACCCATCAAAGTTTTCCCAACAGATGGCCATCCATCCTCTGCTTAAAACCCTCCAAAGAAGGAGACTCCACTACACTCCATTCAGGCAGCAGCATATTCCACTGCTGGATGGCTCTGACTGTCAGGAAGTTCTTCCTGAGGTTCAGGTGGAATCTCCTTTCCTGCACCTTGAATCCATTGCTCCTTGTCCTAGTCTCTGGAACAGCAGAAAACTGTTAGAGATGGTCCATCTATTAGAGATGGTATTATGTGTGATTCAATGGGCATACTCTAGGATTAACCAATAGGATTCAGGTCATAAGACTTATGCCAGAAGAAAACATATAACAGTTTAATTTATAAAAAAACAGAATGATGGAGGCAGCTTTAGTTAGAATTCTGGAGACCAGAGTTGTATCCTTGCTCTACCATGAGAAACCACTGGGTGATCTTGAGCAAATTTCACTCTCTGAGCCTCAGAGGAATACAATGTTAAACCCCTCTGAACAAATTTTCCCAGGAAAATCCCACAATAGCTTTGTCTTAGGGTTACCATTGGTCAGAAATGACTTGAAGGTACACAACAAGATGACAACACAACTTGTTTTACTCCACTGCTCTTAAGTGACATATTGTGTTACTCCAAAGTACTTCTTTGGAAATTTAATTTTTCTTTCCCAGTATGGCACTTTCTAGATGTGTACAAATCTCACAAACTGTTTATTGACCAGAGGTAGTAGAGTTAGCAATCCAAAAAATCTCAGAACTGTCAAGATGGAGAAGTTTGTCCCTAAAATGTAGTACATGATAAACAGTCAATCATGTTTTGCTCCTGATCTACTTGCATCTCTTAATTCCACTCTCAGCAACAACTACGTTGTTCATGTATCCTTCAAGCACTGTGGATTATTTAGTAATGAAATCATAAGACTTGTCAAGGAAAAAAAAAACCTCTCACAATGCTTCTAAAATGTCACTGAAATTATGTTTTTAAGTAACTAGGACTTATTCACTTCTATTACACCAGAGCTAGGCTCTTTTCACATCTTATCTGTCCTGGTGGCTTCCAGTGGTGATTCCAGCAGTGGTCTTGCCAGAAGGGGAGTGTGATGGGAGCTCTCCCCTCTGCACTGGCTGTCTCTATGATCCAGGAAGTGCAATGACCCTGCCTCTTCCTGCTGCAGTGCAGCCAGGTACTTTCCCAGGCTGCACTGGGTCAGGAAGCACAGCTGTTGCACTTCCAGACTTTCTGCAGACCAGGTAAGTGCAGGATGGAGACCAGGACAAGGAGCAATGGATTCAAGCTGAAAGAAAGGAGACTCCACCTGAACCTCAGGAAGAACTTCCTGACAGTCAGGGCTGTCCGGCAGTGGAATATGCTGCCTTGGCATGTGGTGGAGTCTCCTTCTTTGGTGGTTTTTAAGCAGAGGCTGGATGGCCATTTGTTGGGAGTGCTTTGAGGGTGTTCCTACATAGCAGGGGGTTGGACTGGATGGCCCCTGGGGTCTCTTCCAACTCTACATTTCTATGATTCTATGATTCTAATTGCAGGTCATTGATGAGAAAAACCTGTCAATGATTTACTCTATGATTGTGCCACCTGGGGACAGGAGAAGGATGGGACTGTGACAATATCATGCATAACCATAATCACGGTCTCATCCTTCTTCTATTCCCATTGTGGGACAAAAACATCCTGCAAAAGGGGCCCTAGTTATACCATTACCTCTCACTATATTTTTGAAATGTAATTCCATTATACTCTTGTGCTACTGCAAAAGGTGGGAATCTTGAGGTCCACCAGCAGTATCAGTGTCTCCTTAGAAAGATGGGGAATAATAGTTCAAAAAAGGCCTGTGAGAAGGGGGTAATCAAGGGACCTTTTAACATGTGTATTTCAGTACTAACTGAGAGACACCAGTTGGAGGTTTTACTGGGGTGAATTCACAACCACACACAAGAAGCCAAGCAATCTCACAACCATACAAGGCTAACAGAGGAAAAGGGGGAAAGGTTGGATAGTGGAGAGATTTGGGTAGAGTGAGTGATAATTACGATTCTGGAAGTAGAGGATTGAGGAGAGATGGTTCAAACATGGGAGCAGTACAAAGGAATGAGAGTCTGGGGTGCAGTGTGATGCCCGGGGTGCAAGTTTCAGTATACTGCAAGTGGACGGGCTTGGAGCTTGGGTTTAAATACTCCTGTTTTACTGCCCTGCAGGGGACTGTGTTAATTGCTATCCGGCAAAACAAAGAAAAGGGGACTGGAATAGGCTAATGGTCTTAACTTCAGGTAACAAAACATTGATGGAGGTTGTAATAGCCCCCTAATGTCTGGGCAACAGGAAATAAAGGAAGCAAAGAAATTTTGAGGAAACAAAGCAGAATTTCCATGGGAAGAGGTTACAGGACAAAGTTCTTCTGGCTGCTTCCTCTTGCTGCTACATTAGCTATTGTTTTTGAGTTTGGGATTTATCTCAAACCCATTAAGTTGAGTTTGCTGACAAATCCTCAGTAGACTTATGATCTGGCTGTGCCTGAGGTCACCTCTCACCAGATTCTACACGTGCACAACTGGTCCTCTTGCCAGCATGGCTTTCCAGCCATAAGTGTATGTGATTTATACCCATTACTGTGACAGATGATGGCTCAGAGGTTGATAAGCAGCTGACTGTGCCAGAAACAGAGCCAGTGATAGACCAAACTAGCTTGCAAACATCCCCATCAGTTGACAGATGTGGAGGCAGAGTTGTTGCAACCAGCCCCAGAAGGAGAGGGGACCAGCAATTATTGAAAGGGATTTGATTCACCTTTGCCCCTGAGCCACCAATCACAGAGAAGACAGAAACAAGAAGCTCAGGGGGAGCTGTTTTGGCAAGATTAACAAAACAAAACAGTGTTAAGGAACACCTGTTCCGGTCAGCTATATAAATCTGTCCGCCTGGCTGACAGTTTGTTTGTCGCAAATCACTACGCAAGCTCTCATGACCCCTGTGTTCTGGCTCCCCTGACCCCTTTGGACAGACTTTCAGCTTTCTGGACCTTTTGGATGTGACCTTGACTTGTCTCGGCTCAGAGCTTCCACTTGTTTGTTTGCATTTGGACACTCCCCACTGCCTTCTCCTCTTGGGCAAGTACTCTCACCTCCCTTCCGTTGCTGTCAGAGGGGCACAGGCAGGGAGTTGGACTCTGAGAATTACAAAATATTTATACTGTATCACAGATTGGGAGCATAATGCATGCTAACACTTGTTACCCAGAAAATGTGTAACAGGGTACCCAATTGCACCTATAAATATTACTATGTCCCTTCTCAGTCTGTTCCAGATTGAAGAGAATTAACTGCTTCACTTTTTTTCTCTTGTAATTCATCTTTACCAGCTCTCTAGTTATTTTTATTGGCTTCCTGAACCTATTTCAACTTTGTATTCCTATCGTGATGTGGAGCACTCATAACTGCTTCTAAAAGTGTAACACATTGGCAAGAATCCTTTTGGCTAATTTTGCCTAGAGTAGGCCTATTGAATGAACTGTGAAAAATGAGCCAGTAGATAGATGAATTTCATTGAATCAAAGGCCACATTCAAGTGGGGATTAACAATAGAATTTAGACCATTGCTTCCTTTTTTTTTTAAAGATAGGGTGAAACATTACCTTGAAAAATGGTTACTGGTTTGGAGTCATGACAACTAGGAATATACTTCTATTTCTGGTATTTCTTCCTTTCTGCTGCTCACTGGAGTTATATGTTCAAGACACTTCCGAAAAAGGCAGATCTATGCAATTTTCACAAGGCAGATAGAAATATTTATTACCCATCACAGGCTTGCTACTGTCCCCAAATGACTCAGTTGTGCATCATGTTCTCCATGTTGTCCATTCCAAAATAGACATCTATCTAAGCAGATTTAAAACATTGTGGCACATCACATGCCCAATTGGCTTAACTGCGCAACAGCTTGGCATTGCAGATGCAGTTCTCAAGCCTACTGTTCAGGACACTTAACTGCAACAACTGTGTAATTTTTGCACAGGAGAAGGGAAGAGAAAGAAAGAGATCACGAATATCTGCAACACTGCTATTAGAAACCAGCTGCAATTTGAAGGGAGTTATAAGGAAACAATTCAATAAATTAAGAATTCAATGGTCTGGGAAATGGGCATAGATAACGTCAGTGGCAGGGAGCCAGAATCCAGGTGGGAGGTAAGATCTACGTGCTTTAACAGCCTACGAAGCAGAGGAGGTGAACACATCATCCAAAGAAATTCTTGGAGATACAAACATGGTTGTTCCCTCCTTTAAAAGGAAAACGAAAATACAATTTATATATATATGTTTAAGATACTGACCTGCTAGGAAAATGTTCTATGAATGGCACATCTGCCAGCATCTGGACTCCAGTCAATGTTATAGCACAACACTGAGGCCATTTCCACCCTACCCTGTTATAATCCTATTATTCCACTTTCAACATCCTGTGGAATTCTGGGGTTTGTAGTTTCCTGAGACCAAAGAGCTCTTTGGCTGAGAATTCTATAGGGCCCTCCCTGAACTTGAAACCCCAGGATTCCATTGGAGGTTGAAAGTGGAATAATAGCACTATAACAGTGTTGTGCAGAAATGGCCTAACTCCCAAAGCAACATTCTTTTCTGTGCCTTCTGCACTCTCTTCAGGTGAGGAAAAACTCTTATCTCTGATGAGCTAAGATCTGAAGATAAGAGCTTCTGATTTCTTAGCACTGAGAGTGGACTGGATCTTCTGAGGAAGGGCGGCAGAGGGTGAGATAGAGATATATAGGTATGAATAATATAAGAGAAACCTTAGTCTCTATGCCCATGTTGGATTGTGGTCATACTCAACATCACATAAAGCCACTAAGAGGCTTCCTGCCTCTGACAATCGGGTCACTGGGGCCAAAAAAAAGGGGGTCCCCGTGTTTGTCTTAAAAACTTTCTCAGCCATGCTACCTGGGATCTTTAGAATTGAAGGTAATAGAAATTGAAATTAGGACCTTCAATAAGCAAATGTATCCATTCAAAACATGGTTGAAGTTTCAGATGAGTTTTGCAGCCACCAGTATGCCTCTTAGTCGTCCAAAAGAAAAATAGTTTACTGATGACCACTGCAGGGGCCAAAGCAATGGAACCATAATGCCACTTAAGATGAGTGGGCAGTAGAGATGTACAGAATGATTTTTAACAAGAAGTACCTAAGCATCTCTTCACTTTCATAAGTTGCCATGGAGATGGTGATAAATGTGGAGATTTCTCAGCATTTTCCTGCCAGCCTGAGATCAAGGACTAATGAAAAGTAAGGGGAAGCAATCACTCTTTTTAGTCCCATTGCCACATGGATAAAAAAAAAGTTTATTTTCTCTTGCTTGGAAACTTTTTGGACAGTTTTTCCTCATCATTGACTCCAATCAAAATGGCCCCTAGGAACTCTACAAATGGAACTTGGTGGCTCCCAGAAATTCAAGGAAGCATCACTCCATGTGTCAGTTGTCAGGATGAATACATATAGAGAGAGTTGGGAGAGGTCATACCCCTTGAGACAGCCAGATTTCACAGCAGAGGTGCCAATGCACAAGTTATTTTAAATTGTAGAGGAAATACAGTTTTCAAGCTAAATCATGACTGTGAAATATCTCTCTCATACTCCCATTCTTCTGTTTCCACTCTTATTTCCATTTGCTTGAAGTGACACTGCAGTCATGAAAGAAAGAAAGAGAAAAAGAAAGAAAGACGCTCATATATATATCTAATATATATTCAATCTTCATTTTATTTAGTTCAGTTGTCTTCACCATTTTCAGACCCACAACACCCAACTTTAGCCCAAACAAGAATTCTGTGACACACTATTTAATTTTTATTAAGCATTTATAAAGTGGGAGCAACGTTCAGAAAAGTTACTTTCTCAGGCTATTGAACCCAAAATCTCCTACTAGAATGACCACTAGTGTTGCTGGTGGAACCCATCAATAGTCAAATTGCAACCCAGTAGTATATCCTGACCCACACATATTAAATAATAGAGAATATAATAGAACCCATCGGAATCACAGTCTTCTCTGTGTCCCTGAGTGGACAGTGCAGGTAAAGGCTGGTTAGATAATGGGATGAGCATGATTTCCCTATTGAAGGTGACTATGTGATTTTGATGGAAGTTTGTATAGGTTGCAATGCTTTTATAAAGTGCAGGGCATTTTGTCACAATGTTGGGGCAATATGGGGAAAAGATAAGGAGTGATATATGTAAAAAATATTAAGATTCTGGGGCTTATGAATGGAAAGAGGAACCTGTTTCAGGGTTGGCTCACCCACACACTTAGACCTGGGACCTGCAGTTAGGTAGCAGGGTTGTGATTCTGAAAAGGTGTGGTCAAGAGGAGACAAAGTCCCTTTCTGCACCCTACCTTATATTGTCATGATCCTGATAGTGATTCCTGCAGCGGCTTTGCTGGGAAGGGAATGTGACAAGAGTGCTCCCTTCCTCAGCGGCTGGCTCCCTACCAAAGGAAGCACAATGGGCACACCTCTTCCTTCCACAGTGCAGCTGAGCACTTTCTCAAGCTGTGCTCGGGCAGAAAGTGCCTCCATTCTGCTTCCAACACTTCTGCAGGCCAGGCAAGTGTGGGATAGTTGCATGTTCGCAGGTCATTGATGGGGAAAACCCATCAATGATTCAATCATGCCACCTGGCCTCAATCATGCCACTTGGCAATGGGAGAAGGATGGGGCCACAATGATGTCACGCAGAAGTGCAATCACAGTCCTCCTCTTTTCCCATCCCCATGCTGGGATGGGAGGCTCCTGTAGAAAGGGCCAAATAAATAAAATAAAATAAATACCTCATTTGATCAGCAGTGGTTAGTCGCCACCCAACCAGCCAAAAGTGTGATCCTAACTTTATTTTAATTTGTTTTTCTCTGCAACTGAGACAAGGTATAGCAAATTGTTGAAAAGTAATCAATGATCTTTGAACCATTTTTCAACAACTCACCATTAAGATATTTAAACAGACCAATCACTCATGAGATGGTTTGCAGTTCTTCACACAGTTTCTTCTTGAAAGTGGCAATAATTTCACCCTTTTTCTTCTCACTTCAAGACAGTCATTGAAAATCATACAGTTTTTGACAGGTAGTTGTGATTCAAGACTTATTCTGTGCAAAATTTGGACAACGTTGTTTTGAATAGAAAATGATATTTTCTGCACATGAAATAGCATTTTCTGTGTGGAAAGTAATGTTTCAATGCAGAAGTATTAATTCCCGTGGAAAGAAAAATGCTGTTTCTGTAAAGAAAATGTTGTTTCCTATACAAAATAACCATGCTCAATTTTTAGTCAGAATAAATCTCCAATTATAGCATTTCCTGCTCAGAAAATAGGATTTTTCCATGCAAGAAATAATATTTCTACATAAAATATTATTCCAATTACAGAAAATGTTGTTTCTGCACAAACAATCATATGTGAATTTTGTGCAGGATAAGTCCTGAACTGCAAATATTCTCATCAGTCCAGAATTGTTCTTATCAAATTTTCTCTGAACTTGAAAAACATGTTCTCACAAAGGGATAGAAGTACTCAACCTGGGGGATGGGGAGCAGGTGAGGAAGGGGGAGGAATGCAGCACAGAATAAGTAGAGAAGTAGTACAGGAATATTTGGCTAAACTAGATGAATTCAAGTATCCAGGACCAGATGGGTTGCATCCAAGGATATTAAAAGAACTGTCAGAAGAACAACTTGCAATAACCTTTCAGAACTCTTGGAGAACAGGAGAAGTCCCAGCAGACTGGAGGAGAGTGAATGTTGTTCCCATCTTCATGAAGGGGAAAAAAGAGGAACAAAATAATTATCACCCAGCCAGGTGGGCATCAATACCAGGAAAGATCCTAGAGCAGATCATTAAACAGTCAGGTGTAATTACTTGGAAAGGAATGCCATAATCTCTAAAAGTCAACATGGATTTTTCAGAAATAAGTCATACCAGACTAATCTTATCTCTTTTTGTGATAGGGTTACAGGTTTGATAGATAAAAGGAATGTTGTAGACATAGCATATCTTGACCTCAGTAAGGCCTTTGACAAAGTTGCCCATGACATTCTTTCAAAGAAGCTAGTAAAATGCAGGTTGGACAGGACTGCTGTTAGGTGGATTGGTAATTGGTTGACCAACTGAACCCAAAGGGTGGTCACCAATAGCTGCTTTTCATCCTGGAGAGAAGTGACTAGTGGGGTGCCACAGGGTTCTGTCCTGGGCCCAGGGCTATTCAAGATCTTCATAAATGACTTGGATGAAGGAGTGGAGGGCATGCTGATCAAATTTGCAGATGATACCAAATTGAGAGGGTTTGCTAATACACCAGAGGACAGGATCAAGTTTGAAAATGACCTTGACAGATTGGAGAGCTGGGCCAAAGCTAACAGAATGAATTTCAACAGAGAGAAATGTAGGGTCCTGCATTTAGGCATAAAAAATGAAAGGCACAAATATAGGATGGGGGACATGTGGCTGGATAGCAGTATGTGTGAAAGGGATCTAGGAGTCTTGGTAGATCACAAGCTGAACATGAGTCAGCAGTGTGGCAAGGCAGCCAAGAAAACCAATGTGATTCTTGGTTGCATCAATAAGAGTATGGTGTCTAGATCGAGGGAGGTAATGGTACCACTCTATTCTGCATTGGTTTGGCCTCATTTGGAATACTGTGTCCAGTTCTGGGCACCTCAATTCAAGGAGGATGTCGACAAGCTGGAACGTGTCCAGAGGAGGGCGACCAAAATGGTGAAGGTTCTGGAAGCCATACCCTATGAGGAACAGCTTAGGAAGCTGGGTATGTTTAGTCTGCAGAAGAGAAGGTTAAGAGGGGATATGATAGCCATGTTTAAATATCTGAGGGGATGTGGTGTCGAGAAGGGAGTGGGCTTGTTTTCTGCTGCTACAGAGACTAGGACAAGGAGCAATGGATTCCAGCTGTAGGAAAGGAGACTCCTCTTGAACCTCAGGAAGAACTTTCTGATGGTCAGATCTGTCTGGCAGTGGAATGTGCTGCCTCAATGGAGTGTTCTGGAGTCTCCTTCTTTGGAGGTTTTTAAGCAGAGGCTGGATGTCCATCTGTTGAGAATGCTTTGACGGGTGTTCCTGCATAGCAGGAAGTTGAACTGGATGGCTCCTGTGGTCTCTTCCAGCTCTATGATTCTATGATTCTATGTGTTTGATCTTTTTAAAAATATTTTCAAATATTGTCTCCTTCTCTATGAGTAATGAGCACTGTAGCTATGTAGTTCTTCGCAGAATATTGAACTAGACAGCCCTTGTAGTTTCTTCCAGAGCTAAGATCTTTCCATGTTTATAAGATCTCTACTACCACCTGATCATGTTAGGCAGCTCTTAATAATGTCTATTAAGAGCAGGAATGATAACTCTGTCTCGTGAGGTACATGTAGCCTCAGACCTTTATTTTGGCCTCCCTCTCCCGCTCTCAGATCCATCTCAATCCATTATTGGGTCAAAAAGTCAGAAAATGGTCCCAAATGCCACCATGATCACATAGCCTACCCCCAAATATCCAAACCAAAGTTTCAATCTGCCCCAAACCACCATATCTTTCTGAAAATCACTACCCTAAACACACACATGAACAATCGGAACATAGTAGGAACTGCAAAGCAGAAGTAGACATCCAATGACTTCCAGGATGCAGTTTTGGACAATTCTGAGCCAAAATAGCAATAACAACAACAACAATAACAGCAATAATAATAATGGTGGAACCTGCCTTGGGGGAAAAAATGGCTCCTTTTGCTCACCTTGGTTAAGTCTGTCCTCATGATGTTAGCTTTTGCATTTCTACTACTCTTCACATACATGCATAACGTGCTTTTGAGGTCCACTGAGGGCATAGTCCAAACTTCTAAAGAAGTGGCATGCACTCCATCAAGGTGTGTGCCAAACCACCTCATTTGTCCTCATAGTGCCACAAGACTCCTTCCTTTTGCTGCAACAGAGGAACATGACTGTCAATTGTGTACTGCAGAAAATATTTCACACTTGATCTTAGCCAAAAGGCCGAGAAGCGATTCTGCAGAAGGTGTTTCAATTGAGGCGTGCTGTATTATTTGTTATTATTTTAATTACCTTTCAAAACTGTTTTTAATTGATGTGTTTTTTTCCTAAAAAAATTGGTTCATTTTTGTGCAAGAAATAACATTTCTTCATGAAATATTATTCTACATACAGAAAATGTTGTTTTCTGCACAAAACAACCACATGTGAATTTTGTACACGGTAAGTCCTGAACTGCAAAGATTCTTATTAGTCAAGGATTGTTCTCATCAGGCTTTCTTAGCACTTGAAAAACATGGTTTTGACCATTTTTTTAAAAAAAATATTTTCAAATATTCTCTTCAATTCATTTTTCATTACAAACTTTTTGATCAATTATTTTAGTTGTGTTTTGTTTTAAATTACACTGTCATCCACCTTGGTCCCCAGACTAGTGGAAAGGCAGGATATAGAATACATGAACAAACCTTCTGCAAATCACTAAAAGATTGGTGTCTATGTCCAAATAGACAGAATGAATAAGGAAAGAATTTTTTTTTTTTGCATTGGCTGTGACAGCAGTCTGAACCACCCGACAAAGGAAGTGTCATGGCTTGATCCCGTGCAGGGGGGAAATAAGATATAAATCAAATAAATAGATAAACAAATAATTAAATAAAAAATAAATGGCATTGCACTTTTCAAACTGCACAATTCAGTATGCTGGTTATGACCTATAAAGCCTTATATGGCTTGGGCCAAGACTAAATGAACATACTTTCCCAAATGATCTGAGAAGATCTCTGGAAGAAGCCCAGCTCTCTGTCCCACCACTCCTTGTCATGTTTTTGAGAGGAAAAACGCAGGAAAACAGGGGCATTTGGTTTTGCTGTGGGGATGCAGTTGGGGGAAATGGTGCCCAGTCTATATCAAAGTTGCCCACTTCTGTAAGAAGTTGTTTACACTCAATTTTTGCTCCTTCAGTTCATTTTCTGGTGAACTTGGTTTCAGTAAAGGCACACCAGTTTCAGGGTCAATTTTGTCATTTTAACATGACCAGTAGAGGCACCATGGTGGGTTCGTCATATAAAAATTTTTCAAATCAGGGTTAGTAAAGTGCAGCCTATGGGCCTCTTGGATCCACCAGTCCATTTTAAGGTCCCCAAAAGACCATTAGCAACTCCCTTAAAAATACATCCAGAATATGACTTCTGCATTACTTCCTGCTTTGAAAGCTTGACTGTACTGCATCTAAAACATCCCTGGGATGTGAAAATATGGGAAACAGGACACAAACAGCATTTGAGGTTTTTGTGTTTGTTTTTTTTTTGAGAAAAAGAAAAACAAAAACAAAAAGAGATTTGTGAGGTACAGCAGTTAGAGAGGTACAACCCTCCAGTGAGGGGCCAGTGTATCCCTCACTCCCTGGAAGCTGTCCACCCTGTGGCCATTTCCACAATAAAGTGTTATAGCGCTGTGATTCCACTTTCAACATCCTATGGAATCCTGCAGTTTGCTGTTTCGGGGGGAGCCCCCTCCCGAAACGGCAAACCGCAGGATTCCATAGGATATTGAAAGTGGAATCACAGCGCTATAACACTCTAGTGTGGAAATGGCCTATTTTAAGTAGCTTCTTCAGATTGTCTTATTTCAGGCGGCATTGTTTATAGACTGAGACTTCTCCTTGTAGCATCACTCTTGTAACCCCCCTGAGGCCCTTCCCTTGGGACACTACAAAGTCCTCAGATTTAGGAATGAAATTCTTTGCTAATTTCTTTCTCAAAAACAGAATAAGTAATTTCGGCCGTTTTCTTCCTGGTGCAAGGAAGTCCTTGAAAACGAGCCTTTTCTTTTCAGGAAATATTGTTTTCTGCACAGGGAAAAGTTGTTTTGTGTACAGAAAATCCTCTTATATGCATAAAACCACCATGTGTGAATTTTGTGCTAAATGGGTCCTGAACTGCAAAGATTCTTGTTAGTACAGGATTCTTCTCATCCGAGTTTCTCAGTGCACACAAAGAAAACCGTTTTTTTTAACTCTATTTGTTTTTTTACAAGTTTGAATGTTCATTTCATCCTTTCTCAGGTTGGTGTGCAATGTGTCTACAGCAGGAGTGGACAAAGCGTGCCCAACAGCCCATCAAGGCACTTTGAAGACAAACGTTTTAATATATGTTTCCACAATCCCATACGCCTCAGACAGCCTGTAGGATCTGTGTGGGAATTTTGGCACATTTTTCCTGAATGTGGCAATTTTAGATCCAGAAGAGACCTTTAAAATGGTGGGAGGAGAGAAAGGTAAACAGAAAATCACCCTGGGTCACTTTTTCTTGGGGGGAAAAAAATCCAAAAAGCATAACAAAAATTCCCTTCCACTCCCAGAGGGCATTTGGCAACATTTGGAGAGCATTTTTTTGTGATTGTATGTGTATGTGTGTGTGTAAGTACAGCTCTCCATGGCCTCTTTGACCTTCTTTCTAAGGGCCTTTCCACACTACATTGTTCTAGTACCATGACTGTACTTTCATCGTCCTATGGAATCCCGGGATTTGCAGTTTAGGGAAGAGCATTTATAATTCTCAGCCAGAGACCTCTTTGGTCTCAGGAAACTGCAAACCCCAGAAAGAGGAATAATAGCACTATAACAGTGTAGTGCAGAAATGGCCTAACCGTTGGAGTTATGATCCTCTTTCCTCCCACAATTGCCTATCACTGATTCTCTCTCTTTCTCTCTTTTACTCTGTTTCTATCTCCTCTTTTTAAGATTCTGGTTTTATGGTTTCTAATTCTATAATTTTTGATGTCCTGCTTCTCTTTGTTTTATTAAGTTTACTCGTCTTCCTAGTATTAACTACCTTGAGTTTGATTTTCCCAGAAGAAAACTGTGTGCTCAAATGAAAACAGAAATGCTTTTTCTTTATTAACTCACTTACATTTTGATTGGAAATTTAATTGATAAATATTTTAAAGTGGTCTGTTCAGCCATCATCAGATTACTGGATTGGGTCTGCAAAATTATAAGTGTCCCAAAAGAACTTCTCATACTAGTAAATTGTGACATGAGAAAGACCATTGTGCTATCTACTACGAAACTGCGGGCTCTTGTTGGTGATGGAATGGTTATCCACGATCTGTTTCAACTGGACATGATAAAACTAAATTCACATCCTTCTCATATGCAAGATTTGTGGTCCTCCTGCATGCAAGGTATGTTATTGTGCTGGCTGGCAGAGTCTGGGGATAATAATCCAAACAAAAAGTAACTTTTCCAAGCTACAGCTCTAGCACAGAGCTGTCTCTCCTCCCTAAGTGCAACCCCTTCTTGGAAGATATATATTGTTTTTGCCATGCTTGTAAATTTATTGGGTTGCATTTTTCTTCCACCTGGTGCTTCAGGATTTGATGACTGTGTGGATCCTGCCATATTGATTCCATATTCAGGAAAACTAGAGAGTTATTAAGTGATAACCTGTTGGTCTCTCTCGCTCCCTCCACCCTCCTCTTGCTCTCTTCACATAAACCAGTGGAGCAAGATCAATTTACTCTCCGCTTGAGTTGCTTTTTCTTGTGGGCACCTAAAGCATACGTTCCAGCACACAGCTTCCAAGAAACAAATTTATTTCCGCGAAATGATGGCCTTTATTGGCAACATCTCGTTCTTTTAATTTTACAGCTGGTTTACCAGTTATTATCTCTGTTTTCGTGAAGCATAAGGTGGTGCGGGGGGGGGGATGCGAGGACGCTTTAAATGTGCTTACGATATCATTTGTGAATTAGCGGCTCCTTCAAATTGACAGAAGAGGAAGGAAAATGCTTTGTCAGTTGTCCCAGGCAGCTTCCCACAGACCTGGAAAGATAATATGCCCAGCATACATTTGAGAGTTGCTGTCTTCCTTGTCACATATTCAAGACAGGACCCTATGAAATATTCCTTCTTATATCTGACCTCGCAGTTTGGCTGTGACAAATCACAAGAGAGTGGCAGAAGCGTCTTTCTCTCCATCTCCCTCTCTCTCTCTTTGCCCATAATAAAGACCTTTTTCCTTTTTTAAAAAAATAATAATGCTCTTCCTGCCTATTCTGCATTTGAAGAGATGTGCATTTCAAATGACTCAGAACATCTCTTTCTTCTCGTGCATTCGAGGTGGGATGAGGAGCCCTTGCTGGAAAAGACTAAGTCAGAAGTGACTCTCTCTCTCTCTCTCTCAGTCCTTCTGAGCCTCACAAGTCTTCTGCAGCTCTGCTTTCAAATCAATGTCTCGTTACTTGGCAGGAATCCATTAAGGTAGAAACAAGTTTATTCACAGAAATGTGTGTGTATATCTGTGTGTGACATGGTGTCTTTCTCTAACAACTCGTGAGTGATGTGGAGTGCTCCATCAACCCCAGTTGCCAGCAAAATCTTCCCATCAAATTGCCAGTAGCTGAATCCTCCATCTTTGGTTGGTGGAAGGAACATTTCACAAGAAGCCTGTCTGTCACAGCAGGGTGCATTTTTTTTTTTTTTTGGTTATTATTATAACTGTTATATCCCATTTTAGATCCAAGGAGGACAGTGTAAAAAAATAGTTTATAATACTTTAAAATGATAAGAATACTTTAATCATAGAATCACAGAAACATGGAGCTGGAAGAGACCACAATGCCATCGAGTCCAACTCCCTACCATACAGGAACAAACACTTAAAGCACCCATAGAAAATGGCCATCCAGCCTCTGCTGAAAAACCTCCAAAGGAGGAGACTCCACAATCCTCCAAGGCAGCATATTCCACTGTCTAACAGCTCTGACTGTCAGGAAGTTCTTCCTGATATTTAGATGAAATCTCTTTTCCGGTAGTCCAATGCTCCATGTCCTAGTTTCCGGAGCAGCAGAAAATGAGCTTTCTCCATATTCAACATGACATCCCATCAAATATTTAAACCTGGCTCTCATGTCTACTCTTAGAGCCTTTTCTCACCTTACCTTTTCACAGAGGTGGAGGGCAGCGCTCGCACGAGAAACCTCAGCAGAAACACTGCTGCTTCCCTGCTGCTTCAGTTCTTCGACAGCTTCCTGGTCGTGTGAGTGCCGCGCGAACCCCCCGCCCCTTCCTACCACAGCGGAACCTGGGAATTGCAGGCTAGCGCTGGGGTAGGAAGCAAGACCGGTCCGGCTCCCGAAGCACCACATACCAGGAAAGTGCCCGTGGGCCCCAGGAGCATTGCGCGACCACGCACCATTTTCGGCTTTAAGCCGAAAATGAAAAGGTGTGTGCGCGGTCCACGTCAGGCCCTTGAGTGTTGCATAAATGGGAGTGCATCATGCAAGGTGCCCTCTCGCTTTAGAAACGCCGTGCAAAAAGGGCCTCAGTCTTCTTTTTTTCAGGCTAAATATGCCTAGCTTCCTAAGTGTCTTTTCATACAGCATTAATAAGAGTACAAACATATTAAACCAGTTAACACTGACAACAAGACAATGTAAAGCCAGTTACAACAATTTAAAATAATGTAAACCATAAAACAATGTAAACCATAACACATGTACATATTGGATTAAATCCTTAAGGCTCCCAAAGCATTAGTCAAAAGCCATGTCTCCCCCCCCCCATATTTCTATAAATTAAATAGATAGTTGTTGATTGCCTACAAATCATTTTTGACTTATGGCAACCCTAAGGCAAACCTACCACGGGGTTTTTTGGAGACTGAGAGTCTGTGATGCTACCCAAAGGTCACCCAGTGGTTTTCTATGGCCGAGCAAGAAATCAGACCCTGGTCTCTACAGCCATAGACCAGTGCTCAAACCAATTCACTATATTGGCTCTAGATATATATTGACATTACTATATTCATTTCTGTATGCAATCTTTTCTACGTTTTGCTTAGTCGTGCATTCATTCATTTAATTATTTATTTATAAATAACCTAGATTAGGGTTGAGCCCAGGAGTACCCAAGTTACGATCTTGGGATTTCAGGGGATACAAACCCATCCAGCTCACTCTGTATCCCAGCTTCCTGATCTGCTTTGCTATTGACCATGAGAATTTCTGTCTTGCCTGGAGGCAGGTCCAGTTTGCTATCCACCAGTTCACAACTGATGACAGATACTTATTTAGAAATGAAATGAGGAATGTAAAGAATATTTGATAACATTTGAAAGAATCCTGGACTGATTAGAATCTTCACCATTTAGGACTTACTGTGCACAAAATTTGAATGTGGTTGTTTTGCACAGAAATCATCATTTTCTGCACCGGGCATAGCCTTTTCTTCATGGAAAAGAGTATTCCAACAAGGACATATGAATTTCTGCAGAGAAAATGCAACTTAATGCAAAGGAAGTGATGTTTTTCATGCAAATCAACTGTATGAATTTTACACAGAATAAATCTGCAATTAAATTGTTTTCTGGCAGAAAACTGCATTTTCTTTGCAGGAAGTAATATTTCTGTGTTGCAATATTAATTCTGGCACAAAATTTCCTTTTTTTTTTTTTTTTATCCAGATCAACCATGTACAAATTTCACAAAATAAATCTCCAATTTTAGTATTTTCTGAACAGAAGACAGTATTTTCTGCACAATATTTCTGCACTGAAATATTTTGTTCTATGCAGGAAAGGCTGTTTTCTATGCAGAAAATGCTGATTCCTTTGCAAAGCAACCGCATTGGATCCCCTCCTCCTCCCCTCAGTAAGTCCCACATTGTGAATAGCCTTTGAAAACTGCATGGTTTTCAAAGCATTCCTCTGGCAGGAAGAACATTGCTGTATTTATTTGTTGTGTTTAGTAAAAAAAACATAGCAAAGAATTTCACCCCCATCTGTAACATCCAGTTGGCTGGAAAGGAGAGATAGCTAGGGCTCATCAGCATTTTTTTTTTTTTTTAAAAAGTCCTTTCTTCCCCCCACCTCCCATAGTTTTACCCAGAAGGAAGAAAACTTAAAAATAACTTAAAATCATCTATTCTTGCATGCAGAGATGGACCTACCTATTCTCTATGGGCTCATGGACACTCTCTGTGGTCATTCTATGTACCTGGGACATCTCTGAAGTGATGTGAAATTGCCACCTAACATGGGCAGTTCACACTAAGACCATTTCCACACTACACTGTTAAAGTGCTATTATTCCACTTTCAACATCTTATGGAATCCTGGAGTTTGCAGTTTAGGAAATGCCATTTAATATTCACAGCCAGAGCTCTCTTTGGCCTCAGTAATCTACAAACCCCAGAATTCCACGGGCTATGTTGAAAGTGGAATAGCAGCACTATAACAGTACAGTGTGGAAATGGCCTTAGACATCATGCCATGACTTAGCATCGATTTATCTATCGGTGGACATGGCTACACGTATGAATCATGTGCTCCTCCAAGCAGAACTCAGTGGTAGCCATTGCCCTTATGGTTTGTCTGGCCATCTGCTTAGCTCTGAGTCAGTCTGCTGTTAAGCAATTTGTACACGAGGGGGGCTGAGAGAATGAATGTTTTTCTTTCACCCTCAATAATTTTACTTCCAATAGTAATAAAAAAAATGTACAAACAACAGATACATCAAAATCCAAGTTTCCTCTGCATATATTTGTTTGCACTCCAAAAACTGAGAAGAAAACTCAGTGTCCCAGATAACTTTAATATAGATAGATAGGCACCTGAGATAGATGACTATCGTCATATAGCAATGCACGTAAATGTATACGTTTCTTTTATTTATATTTATATATGTGTATTAGTCTAGGGTGTATATCTTCTTCTCCTAGCGTAATATCATTCCCATCCCCAAGATGGAGATTTTCGTCAGAAAGATTTATTCTGCAAATTAAATGAGCTATAGCCCCTTCTCTCTCTTTTTTTAATGTATACTTTATTCTCAAAGCCATTGCTATTTAAATTTGTTCCTCAAGACATGCGGTTCACTTTATTTTACTTTTACTGTGTCTGGACTATTCAAAACTGACACACATAAAAAATAGTGCTGCCACCCCTGAAATAGCAGCGCCTTTGTATGTGCAAAGCTATAAATAAACTCTGGCAGTAAAACTTCGGCACTTTTAAACTTTAGCCTCTCTATCTCTGTCACTGTTAGAGACCCAATCGTGTCTATCCTTCCAGGGTTTGGATATGATAAAATGCCTCCCATTGGATACTTTGCTAGCAGAATACCCCTAATGATGTTGGCCATGGTGTGTCTGGGCAGAGGACATGCTCGCAGGTGATCCTGTAATCCCTAATTGAGGACATTCCCAGATTTCTGACACTTTTTCCCAAGTTAATCACTTTCGTTTAACCTTTCAAATAAATTTGGAGGATTTGGTTTGAGTTGGAACTGGATGGAATGCCAGGCCCCCTGAGAATTTAATACTGAGAACTTTCACACACCACTGTGCTAGGATAAGTTTTATTGGTGCTAATGATGCAGCATAGGGGTAGAAATATGGTGTATGTGTGTGTGTGTGTGGGGGGGTAAAATGAAGGCATTCCTTCCCCAAATAAGAATTCCGTATACCCAATGAAATCTCTCTTCTGTCTCCAAATTTCTAGTGTTGCAAAGGGTGAGGAGCTGAACAATGTTCACACTTGAAATCTGACATTTATGGTGCTTGTATTCCCCTGATAATTTTGCCTGGCCCTTTTCTCTGGATGCCTAAACACTATTTCTAAATGTTCAGCTGATGTTTCAAGTTACTGCAATGCCAGAAATTGGAGGGGGGAAGGAAGATTTTATGGGGGGGGGCAGAGTTTTTATTTAGAGGGACATCATCTTTTTCATTCCTCCCTCCAGGAGATGAACTCCTGCAGCAGAAAGCCTACAACAAAATAAGTATCGCAGTTCTTTCACTGATGGGACCTAGCATCGCCATACAGCAACTGGAGTCCTAAGTAATTCATGCTATTAAGACTTTCCCAAACTCTTCACTGAAAGTCTCTTGGACAAGCTAATGGTTTGCCTGGGATGCAATATATCCCCTCACTCAGGTTGAGGCTGCTAGAAGATGGATTTCCAAGATTTATATATTGCCCAGAAGCAAACTATCATGCCTCCTCCTGAGAGAACAGTAGCACAAGAGTCTTTGAGGAGGGGCCACGCAAGTCTGCAGCTCACTTGGAGATGCCCCAGCTGTTCTTGTTTAATAATCAACCTCTGTGTATAAGACAAGTAACAAACACTCTTGGGGTTCTGGAAGTTCTTTCTGTCAGCTCTTTGCAGAAGATAATCAATCCAGTTCAGAGACTAAGCCTTCTTTGCTTTCAAGATGGAGCTACATTTTGACAACTCTTCTGTCCCTCTCTCCATTTGACTTGATTTCTCCAGCTTTAGATTGACTTCTCAGCTCCTGAGTCTTTTGAGTACCGGTGACCCATGCTAGCTGTGGCGCCTCTCTACACAAAGTGATTTATGACACAAAGGAACCAGAAAACATGACCCATCTTCCATCCCAATATCTATGACAGCAGTGCAAGTACATTTATAACAGGCAACTATGCAGATCTTCTCCCAGCTTGAATTGTCAATCTAAAATGAAACTATCAGAGCCTGCTAAGTACATATTAACCCTTTCTTTGTTAAAATATTTTTATTAAAAGAAAAAAATGTGAAAAGTATATGAACATATAGTTACTTTGATCCTGTATTTTACAAATTAACCCTTTCTATGCCACTGGACAGCTATTACTTTTTATCCATGATGCTGAAAAGGATTCTAAAACCACTCTACTCAGTGGTAGAATCCTTACTCCTTACAGGGAAATGGGCAATATGATTCAATATAGGCTGGTCCAGCCCACCGTGTTCTCCTCCTTGAATGCAAGGACAAGACCGTCATCTTCTCATCAACCCTCTTTTCACAAACAAAAGTGAGGTGAGTTTTATTTAAATTTTGTTTATACACTGGTGGTAGTATTGTTTGCTGAAGCCAGCTGGCCAGTTTAGATGTTGCACCAGATGCTTTGTGGTTCATGGAGATGTGTCCTCCAAGCAAGGAGTGAGATTGTGGAACCAGATGTGGAATTGCTTCTGATGTCTGAAGTCCTTACCACACTCTGCTTGATGGTAGGCCATCCTGAACTGCGACCACAGTTTTTCAGCCTTCCCTAGGTCTCCACAGGAAACTTTCTCCTACCAAACTATACCATGTCTGCATCACCTCCCCTGCATGGAAAAAAAAAAAATCTCACCTCCCCCACCTCAATCCTTGCTTTGCTGCATTCTGACCCCAGAAATGGTCATTAGTATGCAATGGATGATGGGAGGGGGTTGACAAGTGAAGAGAATCAATATAGACCAGTGGTTCTTAACCTGGGGTCCAGGGACCCCTGAGGGTCCACAAAGCCCTGCTGCTGGACTCCAACAGCAGAAGCAACAACAGAGACATAGCAGTGGAGGGGGTTGCAGGTACTGAAACTGCTCCCTTATTTACAAATGAAGGAACAGCGTGAGCATGCATGCATGTACTTCCACTAACATGCCCCTGTCAAAAGGGACATGGCAACACATGTCTGCATGCACCCTGTTACCCTGATTTCTCGGGTCCCTTGGGGGACACCTCAATGTGCTACAATTAATGGGGAATGAAAACTAGCCAGAGCACAAGCAATAGCAATACGAGAAGCAGGGCACCCTAGCGAGATCTTTTAACCCAATTTTTACGGGTTCAACCGATCCAAAAACCACACCAAAAATGTTAAATAAATGATTTTATTTAAAAATAAAGATGCATGCACGCACGTACGTACTAACACACTCACTCACACAAGACCTAGCAAGAAATAAAAGAGAGGAAATTGGATAGGGGGCTTTAGAGGATTATATCAGGGGAATACTGCCTCTGGTCCTGAAGTCTGTATAGCAGCGGAGAAGTGGGACTCAGCATGGAGGGAGCTGAGGGGATAACTGGATGGAGTGATGGCAAGCTGAGAGTGATCCAGGGCAATCCAAGGGAATGCTAAAAAACCGGGTCTATTTATGAGGGAAAAGGCACCTGGAGGGCTAATCCTATCCCGGAGAGAACAATCAGTGGAGGAGCTCGAAGAAAGCTGCAAACTGTCCACATCCTTTGCATGATTGGGAGAACAAAGCTCCAATATGTCAAAGTTCCTAGCATGAATAGATTTCCCAGGGTTGTCAAAAGCCGCGGTTGTATGCAAATTGTTCTCGCTTGATGGGTAGTTTGTCAGAAGCATTAGGGCTGAGGACCCTTTGTGTATTTTTATATTTTGCAAGTCTAGAGGTCTCCTGGGGCTACGTGACTGTAAATATACTGGCCTGACCGGGTTTTTTCTGATCTCAGCCGTTTGACCGTGCCTGCCTATGTGCTCGTTTGGGAGGACCTCTCAAGCACATGGAGATATTTTTGATATTAAATTGTAGACCCCGGGATAGGGTTATCTACTGCAGTAACACCTGAACAATGACTCTGGAGACCAGGGTTTGAATCCCTATTCAGCCATGGAAACCAACTGATTTCCAAGTCACATTATCTCCGTTTCAGAGAATGGCAAAGCCAACAAATCTTTCCAAGATTTGTCATGGTATGTTTGCTTTAGGGTCACCATAAGTCCATTTTCAAAGGGGAAAGATATGATGGCTAGAAAGAACTTCCCCCTGTCTGTGGCACTTTGTTGTTGTGTGCCTTCAAGTTACTTCTGACTTATGGAAACTCTAAAGAGAATCTATGACGAGGTTTTTCTGGCAAGAGTTGTTCAGAGTAGAGCTGTCTTTGAGCACTGAGGCTGAGAGAAAGTAACTTGCCAAAGGTCACCCAGTGACTGAGCAGAGATTTGAATCCCAGTCGCCAGAAGCCTCTAATAAATAAGTTTCTGAATATTTAAATAAATATTTGAATATTTAAATCTAAATTTAAACATTTAAATCTTGAGTTAAGTCTGGATGGTCCCTAGGAAATTTTTTTTTTCAAGGGGGTCCTTGGTAAAAGAAAAGATTAAGAAACACTGATGTTGGCTATAGTCTGACAGCTGGTGCACAACATGGTCATCTTCCAGGTCCTCCTAGGAGCCTTCTATAGATTGTGAAGGATAATGTCATCATTGTTCCTTTGCTGTTAAAACAGTGTCAATGGTCAACAGATGACTGTTTCGGGAGAGTAGGAAAAAAGGTACATCTGAGCTTTCAAGGGGTGGGATTATTCCTCATATCTATTTCAGAACTGAGGAAAAGTCAAGAAAGGGACTTAATGAATTTGCTCCTTGTTGTGGTCGCCTGACACTTGAAAAACCCCTCTCTTCTTGTTCCTGTTTTTGTTGCTGTTGTTATTGTTTTTGTTGTTTTCTTTTAATATTCTTTCCATCCCATGGTAAGACAAGAAATTCTGCATTACAGATACAGGTGGTGAAGCTGAAATGGAAGATATAAAAACACATAACTTGTCCAGAAAAACTTGTTCACCAAACTTTGATAACAGCTTGCTCTTTGGTCTCTCTGGGAGGATGCTATTACAGATCCAGTAATGGAACAGGAGACACCTTTGGGACTTGGTGGTAATTCCAGACAGGCTTCCTACCTATATTCATCCTTGGATTCATCCTTGGTGACGGATTATCAAAACAAAAGCTTTAAATTGGTAGATACTGTGGCACAGCTGGGTGGGCATGACAATGAAATCACAAGGGAGAGGAAGAGAAAATATCAGGAGTTGTTTGTGGCATTATGAACTAACAAGGCTTTATAGTGGAGGTCACCAATCTGTCCAGTCTAAAGCTCCAATTGGCTAGTATTTTGTCTTGTTTGAATCTGAATGCAACAAGACAGTCTGACTTTATCTAGGAATTAGTAAACAGAAGGACTTTCTTTAAGGGAACAGTCAGTCACAAGCTTTAAATCAGGAGCGGAGAAGGGGCAGCTTCGGACCTTAGGACATTTCTGCTCTACAGTATTATAGTGCTATTATTCCACTCTCAGTATCCTTTGGAATCCACAGGTTTGCAGTTTCAGGAGGGGCATTTAGGGGCATTCTCAGCCAGATAGCAATTTGGCCTCAGGAAACTACAAATTCCAAAATTCCACAGGAGTCTGAAAGTGGAATAATAGTACTATAACAGTGTAGTGCAGGAATAGTCATATATGGCCCCAAGAATCTAAGGCCCTTTCCACATGTGGGGGGGGAAATGCCCCAAAACGGAGCTTACTGGCATTGTTTTCCAGCCGGGCGAGTCTGTTGCCACAAGGAGTAGCGCGAGTTCGCTGCTCTGCAGTCCTCCGGCATCCCAAATGGCGGCTTCCGGTTGGTGGAGGCTCTCCACCAACTGGAGAAGTTTGCCAGCCAAAAGCCTGCCCCTGGAAGATCTGCAAGCATGCACTTGTGTGCTCCTGAAGATCTGCTTCTGAGCCGGGCAATGGAGTGGCATGGCGCTGCGTGCTTCATGCTTTTTAAAAACCTCCAAAAAGAGGTTTTTTAAAAACATGCTGCGTGGCTAGTTCTGGTCACTCCTGCGTGGATAGAGGTGTGGAACTACAAAAAGTAGTCCACCCCAGTCCACTCTATGGTGTAGAAGACCTCCGTTGGAGGTCGCTCTGCACAGTTTTGAATTCCCAGTGCGGAAATGGCCTAATTTTGCTTTGCTTGATATCCCTTAGTAGTCCCTCCAATCCTCTCAAATCCTACAATTTTATGGGCGAAAATTATCTCACCTTCAGCCACTGACTAGTGATATGGGTGCATTCACACACCATCCTGTTATTGAAGAATTTATGGTTTGCCTTTGTGGCTTACAAATCAAAAATTTACAGTTCCTTACTTACAGTCTACACGAGACATGAAAGATATAGAAAAAGGAATGCTGGCCAAGTGGGTGGGGAGTCCATCAAATAGGTGCTGGCTGCTCTTCTCTAAGAGGAACAACAAGCAAAGCAAAATTAGATTCTTGGGACCATCTATGACTATTTCTGCAACACTCTGTTATAGTGCTATTATTCCACTTTCAGACTCTCTTGACAACAAAGGTGGCAGTTGGAATGGAGGGAGGACCTCTCACCAGCCGCTGGGCCAGGTCATGATGGATCTGTATCTTGCTTATCTTCCTTCCTCATTAGCCAGATCAATGGAACCCAGAGAGGTATGTCTGATCAGCCACTATGGAGCTGTGCCCGGCTGCTGTTCTCTCCCTCAGAGGCCAGAGCAATGCCAATTAGAACATGGAGAGAGAGTGTCTCACCTGCTTCTGGATCAAAGCACAATGGAACTCTTCTCCTGCCTTTCTGACCAATTATCCCTACCATACCCAAAGCCCATCAAATACATGAAAAAAATGCGAAGGCAATCTCCAAAACACCAAATCCCAGAACAACCCAAATACCATCTTTTTTCCTCTGTATGTAGGAGTGCAGAATCTATTGAGGCCCTGAAAGAGGACTATTTATATATTAAAAAATGTGAATATACCTTCCCATCATAGTATCCTATAGGGGTAGGGAAGTAATAGAATCATAAAATCATAGAGTTTGAAGAGACCACAGGGACCATCCAGTCCATCCCCCTGCTATGAATGAACTCACATCAAAGCACTGAAATCTTGCAAATTGTTCACCCATGATGAAGGGTGTCACCATGCTTTGAGAAAATGATCAACAGCCACAAGATATTTTTGTACTTTGTGACTTCTTTGGGTGGAAAAAGTTTGTATAGTTTTTGTTTTTAGTCATAAGAAAAACCTTGAATTTTTGCAATACCAACATTTTTAGTGCAAAACAAATACATTTTTGTGTAAGAGCCACTATAGTGTTGTGGTCTGAACATTGCATTACAACCCTGGAGGCCAGCGTTTGATTTCCCACTCAGCCATGGAAATCCCCCTGGGTGGTACATCACACACTCTCAGCCCCCAGAAACTCCTGTGATAGGTTTGCCTTAGGGTTGCCATAAGTTGGAAATGACTTGAACACACACTACAACAACAGTGACAACACTTTTATGCACAAATGTACTCTCTGAGAACCTTCACTGTGCTTGCCTAGTGTGAATCGAGGCTCATGTAGTTAAGTAGTGGTCATGCTGTGCTACCTTCCTCTTAAACATTAAAATTAGGGAACTGACTCAGGTATTGTCAAAGTGCCTGCAATGTGACTATTTCTTTAATCTCAGTGAATATAGTGGTGCACTGAAAGCAGTAATAAATAGTTATTTATCATCCAGGAATGTACAGCTTCATGCCTGGAATCATAATGGTTAGTCCCAAGTAAAGTAGACCCTTTGAATCAATTGTTGAATGCTGACAACACATAGGCGATTCCATGGCCATTTCCACACTACACTATTATAATGCTATTATTCCACTTTCAACCTTCTATGGAATCCTGGGTTTTGCCGTTTAGAGAGGAGACTTTTGAATTCTCAGCTAGAGAGCTCTTTGGCCTCAGGAAACTACAAACTCCAGAATTCCACAGGAGATGGAAAGTGGAATAATAGCATTATAACGGTGTAGTGTGGAAATGCCCCATGTGATCTAATGGTTCTTTTCCAGATGGGACTGAGATGAGGATATAGGCCCATGTGAAATTGTTACACTATACTCTCCAACATTTTACAGATGACTACTGGGATACATGCACCCAAGCAAGAGCAGAGTGTGGTCCAGATGGCAAAGGTTATTAATGAAGACATATAAACAATGTAGCAGTTGGCTTTGGCCACCTGGGAAGGTCAAGATTGCCTCCCTTCTCTCCGCTGCTGAATTGTGTGCCAACTACTTTTTCATTAAACTTAATTTACAGCACCCAAAGTAAGCTGAGGACAAAGGAGGAAAGTAGGAGGAGAGAGAAACTGGGACATTTTAAAAGGGGAAGGAAAAATGAGATGATTAATCAGGGCAAGCCCTAATGAATTGTGGCATTTGAAGAGCATGTTACACTTGGGGAACTCAGTTTATGCAACCATGAACGGAATGCATCTGTTGCACATGGCCGAAAAAGTATAATCACATGTTTGAGGGAAATAAACATGGATTCTGGGCCTTTTTTCTTTTCCTCTTTGCACAAATAATTTTTTCCATGCGCAGAGAAAGCAGAGTCTTTAAGACCGAGCAAAATATTGAAAATGTGCAAATACTCTTATGGCAGAGAGAAAATATTTGAAAACCTTCATATTTGCATGCAAGAATAAAGATTTCCTTGAGGACATTCCATCGCATTTCAACATTTCTCTGCTGAGAACCAATTTCTCCTCTTCTTACTTGTTTACTTTATATTATTTATTTATTTAAATGTTTCTGTCCTGCTGTACAGGCCAGATATTTCAGGGTAGCTTGCAATCGAATCAATTGAAAACATTAATAATAACTGAGGAAGACTAAACTACATTGAATCAATATACAGTTAAAAAACAGGAAATTCCAAAGCTGCTAGAACAATTTGAAATAGTACCACTGTAGCACGTGCATCGCCAGGATAAAGCCAAGTTTTGACTGGGAATCAAAATGATACTAGTATTGGCACCTTCCGTCTCAGTTGCTGGAAATCTTGGAGTCCTGCTGGATGACTGCCTGTCTCTACGTCCCTATATCAGGGCTACAGCAAAGGCATGCAACTTCCATCTTTTGAACATCTATGGGATCAGGAGGTTCCTTACTGTAGAGACTGCCCATCTGCTTGTCCAGGACTTGGTTATCTCATGCCTGGATTATTGTAACAGTTTACCGGCAGGTTTGCTCTTTTCTTCCTGCTCCCTTTTTCCTCTGGTTTTAATTCAGAACAATTCTGTCCGGGTTGTTTTAAATCTTCCAAGATATTTACCTCTTTCTTCTCCCCATAGACCACTTCATTGGCTACCAGTTTGGACCAGGGTCTTTTTCAAGTGTTTCGTCCTGGTATTTAAAGCTTTCAACCTCCCTCAGTACCTCACAGTTTGGCTTGTGTGGTAGGTTCCATCCAAGAATTTGAGATCTACAGGCAAAGGGCTATTGTCTATTCCACCAATGCGCATAGCTCTGACAAGGTTGTGAGTATTTCAAGATCTGGGTCCGCATTTGTGGGACGGTTTTCCTTTGGACCTCTGGCTGGAGGAGGATCTCACCTGTTTTTGTAAATAGTTGAAGACCTTCCTCTTTGGCTCTCCACCTTAAGTCATTGAGAAGTGTCTAAGGTGCTGAGATGGGCAGCGACTGGTGGGGTGTTGGGGATTTCATGTCGTGTATTGTTGTGGTTTCCTGTTATAATGTCTTTGTCCTGACTGTATATGTCGTTGTTCTGCCCTTTGGTTTAAAAAGTGTTATAAATAAATGTGTTGTTGGTGTTGGTGTCGTTGCTATTATTATTATTGTTACTGACTTCCAAAGGAAGGGTATTCCACAACTGGAGTTACACAATAAAGAAGACCTTTCTTTCTTGTCCTCCTACCATGTTATTTCCCCTACTGGTGGGATGCATAGAAGGGTCACTCTAATAAGCCTCAGTTCCTGGTGGGCATATGCACAGAGAGGCTCTCCCTCAAATACTGAGGTCCCAAGCCATTTAAGGCTTCAAATAGTAGGTATTCTCAGGAGTTAGATAAGGTCTTACCTGGGTTTGCTGTTACCATGAACAGCAAGGAATGTTTTCTAGAACCACAATCCTAGCTAAAGCGTGCTGCTCACAATACTGTAGAACAAACAGTGGACAGCTTGCTTGAGCCTGAAGTTATTCCTCTTGGATAAACTGCTTTATGTTGATCCTCTGACCTTGAGCAGGAAGGGAAGCAAAATTAACATTCAAAAAGGAAATTATGATGCTTTCCTGAACTGTAAGCCTCTTTCCAACCTCACCAGATGTTCTCTGTGTGCTTTGTAGTTTTTGGGCTTCATCAGAAGATTGACTTGGCATAAGGTTTTCTTGCAAATGAGTAATTAAACCCAAAAGATGTGGGGAGAAATTACGAACAAATTCATGTCCTGGCAAGGGCAATTAAAAAAAAAAAATCCAGCTAATCAAAAGGACAGTTTTGGCTGCAAAATACCTATTACGTATACCTATTACCAATCAGAATCAAGGTTATATTCTGGCCTATCAAACATTAGGATTATTACTTCTGCTTCTGCAAACCCACAAAACATTTATAGGTTTTTTGATTTTCTAATTTATCCCTTTCTTCCTCTGGAAATCTAAGGGCATTCATAAGCTTTTCTAAGCACATTCAGCAAGGCAGAAGAAGGCAAGACAAATCCTTTATTTGTTTGTTTAATATATTTCCACCTTGCCTTTCATGGTAAGCCTTTAAAAGTCAGGATGAATTAAGCTGCCAATTTCAGTTTTATTTATTTTATTTTTTTAAAAATGTCCATCTTCAAATTGGCTTCATCCCACTTCTGCAGAAATTTGCATTTTTAAAATCCATGAATGAAAAAAAAAGTCCACAATTCTCCTAAGCTATCCATTTTTCAAATAGGATTTTTCCAATGATACATTTTTTTTGACTGGGAGTTTTTCTAATGGGATGAAGTTTTGTAGATGATTTTCCTTTTGTGCATATTTTCTGACAAGACACACATTTTAAATGCATACTTTAATTTGAGGGCTGAATGGAAAGGTGTGAATACCAAAGTATAACAGAAATTCAGTTGACATGTTGGTTGGAGAGGTGAGAATGGGCTAATTTCATTTCTTCTTAGAACTTAATGAACCTCATTCCTACTTATAATTAAAATATGCACCACCCCCTCCGTCTGTCTGAATCTACAATAAAAAATAGAGCTATTGACTCAATGGGATTTACCTATGTGTTGGCTCACCATTCTGAAACTGATTTGATTGTTTTGTTCTAATTGGGGCAAACCAATTACAGTCAGTGTGAGATAACATAATAAACAGCCTCAGACAGGGTGATATCCAGAGTCAGCAAAAAAATCAGTAAAATGTTTATTTTTTTAATATTTGAAAAAATTGAAATACATCATTGCTTAACTTTTACAATATTCTTACATGCTGTGTAACTAAACGAAGCACAACTTCACACATCAAAAAGTCTATTTGTGTGTTTTGTACACTATGTGTACTGTGGGACCCACAATGGATGATTCAGGATGGAGAAAAAAAAGGATTTTAACTCATCAGTCCCAGAATGAAAAAAAAAAAATGAGATTTTTTCCCCAAAAAGAAGAAATTCAAGAAGTGTTGTCTCAACTTGACTCACTCAAAGAACTATATAAAAATTATCATTATGTCTGAAAGAGATTAAACTGAGTTGATTTAGATCCTTACCACGTGACCGCCAGGTAACACGTTGCGGCTGGTCCGGGATGCGTGCCATCACACAACATCATTGTGGTCCTACTGCTGTTGCATCCCCAGCTGTCATTATAGCACGGGATATCATTATTGGAGAAAATCTAGTAATGGCCCCTTTTCCTGTGACGATCCCATTGGCTGCAAGCCTGAGGGAAGGGAGGAAGCAGTATCGAGTGCTTCCTTCCACAGCACAGCACAGGAGGAGGCCAGCTGCATTGTGGAAGGCAGGAGCACGTCTCCAATGCTACCTGTCCACCAGGAGCTGACTGGTGTGGTGAGGAGCGTTCAGGTCCTGATCCCATCCTGGCGGTGGCACTGCCAGGATGAGATTGGGACGTCACACAATTGGGGTATCTCGCAATAAGGGCCTTAGGGTTTTCACCTGTTTTACTTTTGTATCTTAAATTCCTTAGGCTGTATTTTGTTTTAACCAATGTTGTAGATCACCTTGGGTCTCACATTGGAAGAAGGCTGAGATTTAAATTGAATACTGAATATATATCTACTAATACATAAAAATCAAAGTTTGTTTGTTTGTCTGTGTCAGCCGAGAAGACCTCTGATATGATTGGCTGTGTGAGGTGAAGACCTCATATGATTGGCTGCCTGAGGAGATTCTGTGGAATCCTGCGGTTGGCAGTTTAGGGAGGGGCCTTTCGAATTCTCAGCCAGAGAGCTCTTGGGCCTCAGTCAACTGTGTCTGTCTTGAATAGGCCAGCTGCTATGTAGATGAGGCTTAGCAGTAAGGAGGAGGATGGTGTATTCCCTCAGGAGCCCAACCTCTCTGTGTTAATAACTCTGAATATAGACTGGATGGAGGAATATAGGGAAAAGTTACAGGTACTGGGCAAGACTGTTTGGGGAATTAGAGACACAGGATCTCAAATCTTTCTAATAAGTATTATCTATGGGAAAATAAAATCCCAGGCAGTGCTGGGTAGACACATACACACACACACACTCACACACACACACACAAATATAGTGTGTTCACGTATGCACACATGCACATGCAGAATCCTTGTTAGACATTTTTGGAGGTCTTATATCCTGTTCATTAATACTCTTTGAAAGAATGTTCACAATAACCAAGAAACATCATGACTGTACTATTAGCTGTGTGGATCAGCCTTCAATACCAGAATCACAACGGGAGATGAGATCAGGTTTTCATTATCACAATCAGTTAGATTACATCGTATAAAACAGTGGAATCCTGAGGTCGGCAGTTTAGGAAGCAATAATTAGAATTCTCAGCCAAAGAGTCCTAGTGCCTTACCAAACAATATACATCAGGTTTTCCCATGATGTACTCATAGCAACTGAAGTGGAATCAGAGTGTTATAACTGTGTAGAGTGGAAGGCCCCAGGTCACTGTCCCCATGTTTCTAAAAGTAATGATAAGCCATTATCCATCTATTTGGATTTCAGAGAGAGGAGTAGATGGTCCTGCCCCCTTGTAAGAACTCCTGATTGTAATGGCAACGAGAAAACACCAACTTGAATCCCACTCATCCATGTATCTCACACGTAGTTATGGCCCTTGTTTCAGGTGTGCGTGTGTGCGACCAGATCCTCAAGATCTCAATTTGGGTGACACTTTCAAGATGAATTTAAGGAAGAAAGGAACAAGTTGAGGTAAAAAGCCATCAGACTCAGCTGGACAGTAAATATTTTTGTGTTGATGTATATTCAATAAAGAGGAACCTCAATGAAAGAAATAACTTGGCCCATGATGACACTGAAGGCTTTTCAGGTTTTGTTGTGTATAACTATGTTTGAGGAATTTGATGTTTATAAACTCTGATACAAGCAAACAAATTGAGATCTTGCACCTAATGTGTGAATTGGAACATAGAGGGTATCAACTCTCCACAAACTGTAACAATTTAGTGCCACATTCATTACTATGGTATCATCCTGAAGAACATTGTGATTTTTAATTTGATAGGGACTTAGAATTCCCTGGTAGAAAGCTTCTCTACAGCTGTAGTTTGGGGTGGTGGAGTGGGTAGAGCTCTCTACAGCAGAACACAAGTCTCAGATACTAAAGCAGTTAAAGTGGGCTCAAAGAGTGTCAAGATGAGTTGTGTGGACACATCAATAGTTATCTACCAACTTTCACAGCTGCTGATTTTTGCACACATGCAAATGTGTTTTAAAAGCATATCTTGATAGAATACATACACTCACATAGAGACACACAAAGGCTTTTCTTTGCAGTTTGAAGAATAAATCCCAGATCAATGCAGAAATAGAATAGCATGGACTTACAGGGAAATGCATATGCAAGCATCACAAATCTGAAACAGTATGAAGATCAAAATGTACAACTTAGACCCC
Source organism: Iguana delicatissima (assembly GCA_948472985.1). NCBI lineage: Eukaryota > Metazoa > Chordata > Lepidosauria > Squamata > Iguanidae > Iguana > Iguana delicatissima. Next base: position 156,882 of record CAOKZL010002215.1, on the reverse strand, counting down.
TTGAGAAGTTCATTTCTGAATGGTTATGGGTAAAGCAATAAGGCTTCCTGGTGATCATCTACCGGGCCTTTTTTCAATGTGGAATTATCTGTACCTATAGTGATGAAGATAGTCTCCCATTAATCACCCCCCTCTTGCGTGCTGTGTTTGCCACAATGGGAAAACTCCATTGGATTGATAATTACCATGGGGTGTATTTTGAAGAACTGAATAAAGGGATAATCCTGAAAGAAATAATTTGTTCTTACTCCCTGCTAACATGACGTAAATGCACTAATGAGGGTTGTGACTTTTCAAGCTATGAGAATAAATAATCATGGTCATTTCACAAAAGTAGCAGTTAGCAAGAAAGATCTTATAAGAACAATATTTATACACATGTGTACACATATACATGTACTGGTTTTCTTCTATTGTGATATGTGTTATTTCCAAATGTCTTTTTGGGTGGCAGAGGGAGTTCAATGTCATGGATGGTGACAGTAGTGTTCCATTCACTGGCTTGACCACCATTCTGTTTTCATTGTCATACCTGGACGTAGCATTGTTCCAAGGGATTTGGGGAAAGAAAAAGGAATGACAGCTCAGCTTTAAACAAAATGGGCAGTCCACTATAGCTTTCCAATAAATGGGAAAAATGCTTATGTGCATTTCATTTTTAGTATGTAACAACCACTACCATGACTGCTCAACACGTACTCCAGCATTGCACGCTCTGGTCCTGACAAATTCATTTTTTATCCAATCAGTAAAATAAGCACAGCCCAAGCCTACTGGTGGTGGTGGTTTTTCTGCTGCTATTATGTGTCTTCAAGTCAGCTCAGACTTATAGCCAACTTATCATATGGTTTTCTTGGCAAGATTTATTCAGAGGAGGATTATTCAGAGGTGGGTTGCCACTATCTTCTTCAGAGGTTAAGGGGCTACAACTTCAAGATCATCCAATGGGTTTCCATGACTCAGCAGGGATTTCAGCCCTGTTCTATGGGTGTTCTAGTCCAACAATCAAAATACTACACCAAAACTGGACCAGATTTATTCAGAGGAGTTTTTCAACTCTCTTCCTCAAAGGTTGAGAGAGTGTGATTTGCCAAAGCTCACCCAGTGGGTTTCTATGGCTAATCCAACACTCAAACCACTACAACTAATTCTTTCTTTAAAACACACACACACACACAAGAGAGATCAAATTTAAAAGACTACTCAGATTCCTACTTTCACTTATATAGATTCAGAGCATATTCTGTTGCTGTGGCTTTACTGAAGCCAAGCAAGACTAGGTCAGCTTAATCCAAGGATGGAAGACCATCTCTGAAACCCATTTTTATCACCTGGTCCCATGAAAATATGTTTTAATCAAAGGTCTATGCTATCAGTCTATGTAGCCTAAGACTATCAGTCCAGAGGGCCAGAAATAGTTCTCAAGCGTTTGGGGCAGGATTTTTCCCTAGATCTCTACTTCTAGGTCTCTTCAGTTCTTTGGTAGTGTTCCATCCAAGTACAAGACAGCACTGATCTTGCTCAGGTTCTGAAATCAGACAAAATCAGTATGTTCTGGATCTGGGTTTGAGCTTCAGAATCAAACAAAAGCAGGTTTTAAATATAAAGACAAATAAATAAAACACTCGGTGGCTGTCTTTCCCCCCCTACCCTCAACATTTCAAAGGCCATTTCCTCCCTAAACTGTTCTAGTGCTATTATTCCCCTTTCAACATCCTGTGGAATCCTGGGGTTTGCAGTTTAGGGAGGGGCCTTTAGAATTCTTAGCCAGAGAGCTCTTTGGCCTCAGGAAACTCCAAACCCAGGATTCCACAAGACGTTGAAATTGGAACAATAGCGCTACAACAGTGCAGGGTGGAAATGGCCAAAGTGTCATTGTTACAGCTATTAAGACAGGGTGTTTTGAAGGGGGAGGAGGAATGTTTTAGCTATATCAGTGTTTTAGCCAGAAAGTGTCATTGATATAGCTATTAAGAAAAGATGTTCTGGAGAAGAAAAAGGGGGGGAAGAGGAGGAGAGGAAGAAGGAGGAGGAGGAGGAGGAAGAGGAGAAGGAGGAGGAGAAGAGAGTCCGTTTGGATATGAGGAGTGACACCTCTTGGGTTCTTGGAGTCAGAAAGGCCACTCTTATTACATGGTTCCAATTACGAAATGTTTCCTCCATGTTGAACATGTGCTACCTGAACTGTATCTATTTCAGTCTCTGTACAAGTTACTACCTTTCCTCCCAGCCAGACCTATTCAAAGGAACCTTCTAAAACTGGCCACTTGTCAGAGTGATGTGAATGCATTTTGACATCAGCAGGACACAGAGACTGGGGTCACTTCCCTTGGCTTTTCCAATTACACAGCTTGCTTCGAGGAGCTGAATCAACCATGAATGTCATTCTGCTCATGCCGGCTTGCAGGGCACTTTTCGTTCGGCCCTTGGCATTTAACCATGTTGAATTATGAATGTGCTACCAATCACTCTGTTTGCCTTGGAGCTGGGAAGGATGAATCACACAGACCTCTCATTTTTTTTCTTTTTGAATTAGATTTCAAAGTGGACCATAGTGTTTTATTTTATTTTATTTGAAAGCAAAGTTTATTCAGAAAGTCCCAGTTATCTCAAGATTGGGCGGATAATAGGAAATAACATTTGCTCATCGAAGCATCTTAAAATAATACTCTGCTCAGCTATCTCAGTGTGCTGTGTGTTTTATCTCATATTAAACAAAAGTTGGATGGGAAACCGGGACAACTGTGTACAATCAAAATGGCTGACATTTCACTATCTCCTTTCTCTGCTAAGTACTAAAGTGAAACTTGTGATCAACAATTCGTTGAGAGATGAACCTTTAGAGATACTTGGGAAAGGAAAGAAGGCAAGAAGAGATTAATATTATCACTGCACTGCTAAAGCAGCTGTGTTTTCAGTTAGCATACAATATCTCTGACTAGATTGCCAGTGGAGTTTTAGGCCAGGTTTTCTCATCCTGGATACTCAGGCCCCAGTCACATTACACTGTTATAGTGCTATTATTCCAGTCTAACTGACATGGGTCATTTATGCACTACACTGTTATGGTGCTATTATTCCACTTTCAACGACCTATGGAATCCTGGGTTTTGCAATTCAAGGAGGGGCATTTAGAATTCTCAGCCAGAGAGCACTTTGGCCTCAATAAACTACAAACCTCATAAATTCACAGGAGGTTGAAAGTGGAATAATAGCACTATAACAGTGTAAGGTGGAAATCCCATGGTTTCATCCCACGGAATCCCAGGTTTGTTGTTTGATGAGTCACTAGAACTCTCTAGCTGATAATACTAATGCCCTTTCTGCACGAGGTGAGGGAATTGCTCCGTGCCGTTACCTACCACTTCTTCTGGGGTCCAAAGCAACGTGGACTGTCCCTGAAGCTCTTCTGCATGCCTCCTCCTTGGTCCAGGGTGAACCGGAGCAGTGCGAGGTCTGTAGATCCACAGTGCTCCAGCTTCCAAAATGGTGGCTTCCAGCTTCCAAAATGCAGCTTCCGGTTATTCGTGGATCCCGACGAACTGCTGAAGCTCACCATGCCTAAAGCCCACCCTCTGCAGATCGCAGGCTCACATTGGTGCGAGCCTGCAAATCTGCACAAGGGAGTAGGAACGTAATGGCGCGTTCCAGGAAAATAAAGACCTGTTTTTTCCGGTCTTTCAAAAACATGCTGGAGGACCACTTGGGGTCGTTTTGGAGCAGACTGAGGTGCAGATCTCCAGTAAGTAGTCCGCTCCTAGTCCTCTCCAAGGTGCAGACGACCTCCATGAGAGGACGCACTTCCCCGTTCTAATTGCCTGGTGTGGAAAGAGCCTAAGTAATCCTTCTTAAAACACCCATCCCAGGATTCCAAAGGATGGAACCATGGCAGTTAAACTGGAATATAATATAGTGCTATATAGTATAGCTATATAGAATATAGTATAGCTATGTAGAATATAGTGCTATAATAGGGTGAGTGGATCCTCTGGAATAGCATGCACTGACCACTTATGTGTTGTAACACTAAGCTTTTTTGAGGGAGGAGTGTGTATAATTTATACCTTTTCTTTCAACATAGAACTCAAACAAACTTATAAGTTAAGACTAAAAGAAAGCTCTCCATCGCAGACTGTGGCCCTTTTCACACCTTACCTAGTTCTAGGGACATCCAGTGTGGATCCTGGTGTCAGCCCTGCTGGGAGGGAAGCACGACAGGAGAACTCCCCTCTGCACAGGCTGCCTCCATGTTTCAGGAAGTGTGATGACCATGCCTCTTCCTGCTGCAGTGCAGCCAGGTACTGTCCCAAGCTGCACTGTGGCAGTAAGTGCAGCCATTGCGCTTCCAGGGCCTCCGCAGAGAAGGTAAGTGTGGGTGTGTGGTGGGATGGCTATGCAATTGGCAGTCATTGATGGGGAACACCCATAAATGATTTGCAGCATGATCACACCACCTGGGGATGGGGGAAGGATGGGACTGTGATGATGTTGTACATAAGCATTGTTGTAGTCCTTCTCCAGTCCATGTGGCAGATTGAGAAGTTGGAGCGGAAAGGGCCTATAGATGCGAGAAAGATCATGTGGAGTCTTTCAGATGGTCTGGAGCTGAGCTACACAGGATTATTGTATTTTTTTGACCTTCATCTCATTGTTTCATTGTGATACATTTTGCTATGTTATGGTTTCTAGGGACGGGCCAACTGAATCCTTGAATTCTTGGCAAGGATTTGAGATTTGTGAATCCGAATCCTGCTCCAAAATAGGCAAACCAAATCTTTCGAATCCACCAACCAAATAGTTTATTGGAGACCGGGACACCTGAAAACCTGGGAAACCAGACACACAAGGGGAAATAGCAAGTAGATGAATTTTTCCCTTGGAGTAACAATGACCTTTGATAACAATTTCAGAAATTACATCTGTGATTGTATTCTAAGATATTTAAACTGAACATTTAATATTTAAGTTTAGTACTTGACTAGAAGGTACAGCCTTTAGTTTTCAAGGACAGCTGAGAGATTCCTTTGCATAGCTCCCTTGCAAAGCTCTTTCATATGCAATTCTGGGGTTTGTAGTTTTACAAGGAGTCATAGCCTTCTCTGCCAAAGTATGTTGGTGTATCGTCAAATTACAAACCCCAGGATGCCATAAGAAGCTATGCAAAGAAAATCTTGTTTTGACTAGGACTAGCTCTGTACTGTAGTATGTGGCCCTGTTTACCCAGGGAGGAAAATATGGGCTCAAACCACATTTTCCTGTCTGTGTAGAAAAGACCTTCATGTCATTTTCAATCTGGGGAGTTCTTGAGACAAAACTATGACAATTGTCCTAGCCAGATTTCTTCAGAGGAAGGTTTGCCTTTGCCTAGGCTTTTGCTAAGGCTGAGAGAATGTGTCTTGCACAAGATTATCCTTCTTTCTCTTGTTTTTTGAACCCTTTTTTAAAAAAAAGAATTTGAAAGATTCGAGATTCGTGAGATTGATGGATTCCCAGAACCTTCCAGGGATTTGGATCCGGATTCTGATTTGTAAAATTCTGGATTCATCCCATCCCTAATGGTTTCTATTATTGTTTAACTGGTAGAAAATATTCTGAACTTCAGATGACTGAGGACTGTGACAGACCTGTAGTAGAACTAGGGCTCATCCATTTGAAGCCATAAGACATTTTATTTGGCAGGAATAATGGAAGAATGGGCATTGTCATGTTGCGGTAAGTTCACTCTGGAGAAGAGAAGGTGGAGAAGCAATATGGTAGCCACCTACAAATAGCTGAATGACTACCGTGTGGGAGATGAAGTGAGTTCTACCTTTTGAGATTAGGACACAGATCAATAGATTCAAACTGCAAGAAAAGAGATTCTACATATGAATCAGGAAGAACTTCCTGACAGTGTGGTGTCTTACCTGGAGAAGGCCTACTGACATACAACGATTTCAGTGAGGGAATAGAGGACTTATGAAATTTGTAGATAACACCAAATTAAGAGGGGTAGCTAACACCTCATAGGATAGGATCAGAATTCAAAATGACTTTAATAGATTAGATTGCTGGGCCAAAACTAATACAATGAATTTCAACAGGGAGAAGTGTAACATACTACATTTGGGCAGAAAAAAAAAATGAAATGCACAGATATAAGATGGGTGACACCTGGCTTGACCACAGTACATGTGAAAGGGATCTAGGAGTCTTAGTAGACAACAAGCTGAATGTGAGTCCACAATATGATGTGGCAGCTAAAAAAAGCCAACGTGCTTCTAGACTGCATCAACAGGAGAAGCAACAGTTGCACTCTTTTCCGCTTTGGTCTGACCCTACCCAGAATACTGTGTCGAGTTCTGGGCACCACAGTTCAGGAAGAATATGGAGAATCTGGAACATGTCCAGAGAAGGTCTGGAACTGCTGCTGTGTGAGAAAAAGGGATTTAAATTAAAAACTATACACACACACACATATACTATTCTATCTATCTATCTATCATCTATCTATCTATCTATCTATCTATCTATCTATCTATCTATCTATCTATCTATCTATCTATCTGGAGCTATGGAGCAATGGCTCCAAACTTCAGGAAAAGAGATTCCATCTAAACATTAGGAAGAACTTCCTGGTAGCCATATGTTGGGAACGCTTTGATGGTTTATTCCTGCATGGTAGAGGGCTGGACTGGATGGCCGCTGTAGTCTCTTCCAGGTCTATGGTTCTATAATTCCAAGCAAACACCTGAAGAAAGATCTTGTTGACACCTCCCTACTCTTGATGTTCCTTTGTTATTTTGTCCAATAAGCCACCTGCTTTAGGGGAAAAAAATATTACTGGCAACTTTAAGTGCCCCTTCACATAAACACACATGTGCACTTTTGATGTCTTTGATAGAATCTTATTCTGCTTTACTGGTACATTACACTAAAACAGCAAAATCCTTGATGGAATTCAGCATCTTTGTTTGCATCCTGGGATAAGTTAAAGATGCCAAAAAAAAAAAAAAAACACAGAAAAAAAATCTCCTGGTACAGACTCTTCAGTGGCAAGGATTACAGCTTAAATGTCAGCATCTGCATCTCTACTTTGATGATCTGATTATTACTTCTTACAATCTGCTCAGCAGTTCTGATATATCTTTTCATAGTTTCTTTGTTGCTTATCTTGTCAGAGCAATCTTGCAGCATGAACTTTTGGGGAGGGGGAATACGGAAACGGCACTTAGACATTCACACTTAATATCTTCAGGCATTTTCACTCCAAGGAAAATTTATAATAGGGACAAGTGAGACCTGCAACAAAACACTGCAGTGTATTAAGCTTTGTAGCTGGATTCCATTCCTGCCATGTCATCATCACTCTGTTCCCCCACCCCATCTTCCAACACTCAGCCTTCCACAACTACTGAAGATGCTCACTTTTTGTTCAGATATTTGTAGATTACTTCCTATGTACTTTTTTTTTTATTATTATTATCATTCTATAGTCTGTCAAATGCCAGGGTTCCCTGCTGGTATCTCCATGCTGGAAGTGGATAGTGCTTTTTTTTTGCTACCTAAGGAAAATTATAGACTGGACATTGAAAAAGGGTGGATTAAGAGGAGTGCCGCAACAAAAATCTCTTCTTGGCATTAGAAATTTGTCCTAATTCGGTGACTACTTCCCCCCTCAAAAGCATACAAATACATAATTTGCTTTCATAATTTTCAGTTCAGGATCAGAATTCAAAATAACCATGACAGATTAGAGAACTGGGTCAAAATTAACAAAATGAATTTCAACAGGGAGAAATGTACAGTAGTATATTTAGGAAGAAGGAATGAAATGGACAGATATAGGATGGATGATATCTGTCTTGAAAACAGTACATGTTAAAGCATTCTAGGAGTCTTAGTCAACCACAAACTGAAGATGAGTCAACAGTGTGATGTGACAGATAAAAAAGCTGATGAGATTCTAGGTTGCATCAATAACAGTATAGTGTTGAGATCAGGGCAAATAATAACGCCACTCTATTCTGCTCTGGTCAGAACTTACCTGGAATATTCTGTCCTGTCCTGGGCACTGCAAGTCAAGGAGGATATCGACAAGCTGGAACATGTCCAGAGGATGGTGATCAAAATGGTGAAGGGTCTGGAAACCTTGCCTATGAGGAGCATCTTAGGGAGCTGAGTATGCTTAGCCTGATTGAAAGAAGATTAAGAGGTCACATGGTAGCCATGCTTAAATATTTAAAGGGATGCCATGTTGAAGATGGAGCAACTTTATTTTCTACTGCTCCAGAGACTAGGACATGAAGAAATGGATCCAAACTACAGGAAAAGAGATTCAGGGAGAACTTCCTGACAGTAAAAGCCATTTGACAGTGGAATATGCTGCCTTGGAATGTGGTGAAGTCACCTTCTTTGAAGGCTTTAAAACAGAGGCTGAATGGCCTTGAGTGTGTGTTCCTTCATGGCAGGTGGGTTAGACTTGATAGCCATAGTGGTCTTTTCCAACTCTATGATTTTATAATCATGAGGAGAAGAAGACACAATCCTGCCTCAGGAGGATTTATAGCTACATCTCTCTACATTACTTTTTTTTTAAAAAAAAAACACTTTGTAAGAAAAGCTGCACCCTCAGTCATTTCTGTATCACTGGAGAATGGATGGGATGAGTTGGGAAACATCCAACTTTTTTCCCATAGCTGGAGGTGCTGTAACAGGCTCTGGTAAGAACATCCAGGGTTTCCATGATGTCCCTGTGGATGGTGTCCTTCTAAGCAGATCCAGTGACAGGAAAATAGCTGGACACATCCTCACTCATTCTCCTCACTCTTCAACAACCTGAAAATGGCTGTGTTGGTATGGTGGCCACACTACTTACAAGACAAATTGTGAAGGGGAAAGTGAATTCTGACCTCTTCAATGACCAGAAAAGTGAGCTATAATCCTATAGCCTTGACTTATGCCATTTTGCAGTTCTTGAACAGTGTGCCTGCCAATAACTGGATTCAGCTAGGACTGATACAGAAGGAAAGGAATTGTGCTACAATTCCATTCTAAATAGATAACAGCCCTGAACAAATATTGTTGGATGAGTCCACCCAGACACAAAGAAGGGGTTGACAGATGTCCATCTCTTCCCCATGTCACCCCCCCACCTCCTAATGGGTGTGAAACATTGGTCTTGAATGGGGTCATCTATCCTGCCTGTGTTTGATGACAGCTCAGAGGTCGATAAGCAATTGACTGTGCCAGCAACAGAGTCAGTGATAGACTAAACTAGCTCGCAAACATCCCCATCAGTTGAGAGACAAATGGAGGCAGATTTGTGAGGTCGAAGGCTTTCATGGCCAGAATCCATAGCTTGTTATGGGTTTTCCAGACTTTGAGGCCATGTTCTATTAGTATTTTCTCCTGATGTTTCACCTGCTTCTGTGGCTGGCGTCTTCAGAGGATCTGGTGGCATGGAAGTGAGATAGAGTATATATACTAGTGTAGTCCCCGAGTGGGAGGAAGCAATTTGCATATGTTAAGTTGGCCTGTGTGATAGCCTATTGTTAAATGGAATATTCCCCAGGGTTGAGTATACATACTCTGTTATATATACTCTGTCTCATTGATTTAGAGGAATTTGATTCACCTTTGCCCCCGAGCACCCAATAACACAGGAGACAGAAACAAGAAGCTCAGAAAGAAGCTGTTTTGTCAAGATTAAGAAAACAGAACAGTGATAGGGAATGCCTGTTCCCGTCAGCTATCTAAGCCTGTCGGCGTGGCTTGCTGTTTGCTTGTATCAAATCACTATGCAAGCTCTCAAGACCCTTGTGTTCTGGCTCCCTTAACTCCTTTGGACAGACTTTCGGCTTTCTGAACTTTTGAATGTGACCTTGACTTGGCTCGGCTCAGTGTTTCCACTTGTTGTTTTCATTGGACGCTCCCTACCACCTTCTCCTCTAGGGCAAGTACTGTCATCTTCCTTCCCTTGCTGGCAGAGAGGCACAGGCAGGGAGTTGGACTCTGACACTGCCCATAAATCCTAAGGCCTTGATCTGCAGAACACAGGACCCCCTCCCCCAATCTCCTTAAATGTGCTTGGCTGTGCTCACCAGCACTAAGCCCTCTGCAATAATAATGATAGAGATAGAAAGAAATTTCGTTCTTTATATATTTACTTTGAAAAACTTCTTTTTAGAATTTCAGGAAACCCTGATGAGAAAAATCCTGGACTGATGTGAAGTTTCCCAGTACAAGACTTATTCTGTGCAAAATTTGCACATGGTTGTTTTGTGCAGATAAAGATATTTTAGATGCAGAAAATTCTATTTCCATACATAAATATTATTTCCTGTGCAGAAAATGCTGCAATTGTGGATTAATTCTACGCAAAATTTGAATGTGTGTGATTTGCACTGAAAACAGCATTTTCTACACACAAAATAATGTTTCGGTACAAGAATATTATTTTCTACACAGAAAATGCAGTTTTCTGCACAACGCCATCTGCAAAATGACCTAAGAATTTTTGTGCAGGGTAAGTCCGAAATTGCAAATAGGCAATGAAAACTATGTGATTTTCAAATACTTTCTCACACTGGGAAGAAAATTGCTAGAATGACTCACTGCTTCCTTTGAGCGAAACTCTAGTGAAAAATTATATCATTAAACAAGAAAAACAGTCATTTATATCAGATCTGGGACTTGAATACACCTTTACCTACTCACCTGAATGAAACTAAGTAATATCAATGTTTATCTATAATATAAATCAGATATAGACACATTAACCTAGCAAATATTAACATTCAATTAAGACTGGGACCACTTAATAAAGAGAACCAATAGTCACCCAATAAACCTCTAACTGTTTCATCCTCACATGTAAGGATAAATAATTTCCATTTTTTTTCTCCCTACAGTGAGGGGAAAACAAATGAAGTTTTTCACCTAGTATTTGCACCTGCCAAAGTGTTCGGAAAAATTATTCTGTGCAGAAATACACTGGAATTTGTGCAAAACTGGTGGTTTGGGCAGAAGAGAATTTGTGTGTTATATGCAATTTCTTTGAGTTCGTGTCTCTGGGAACACTTTCAACAAAACTTTAAACAATGTACAGATTAATATAAACATTTATTGAAGCTACCAAAAAGCAGTAATAATAATACAGCACGTTTTATGTTTATACAGTCTCTCAAAACTTGCAGTCTCTCAAGGTTCCATGCATACCAGAAACAGGAGTTGCATGCAGGAATCCTACTGCTCAGAAATTTTTGCAACCTCAAAGCCCTCAATAAAATATAAAATACATAAAATTATAGATTATAATCCCACTATAGGGGGTTTACTCTGTCGTTCTCACCTAACTCAATATATATTATGATAATATCACCTAATTTGTGAGGGCAATGAACGATTCTCATTCTTGGCATGCCCAGTTTTGCTCTTCTCCATCTCTCTCTCTCTTTCTTTCTCTCCCTGTCTGTTAGTGCTTTCTCCCTGTTCCTGAACTGACCTATCAAGTACAGCTCCTGCTTTTTGGGTCTTCCACCTATTGGGCCAACCCAAAGTTTCATAGTTGCTTGGGGTTGTCAGAGTGAAAACTAGAGAGGGCTTCTGTACTCTTAATGGTTGTGTAGAAGAGGGGACATCAGCAAGACTTGCCTATCATACAAGCACATAACAAGCAAAACCTGTTGAAATTTCCTATTCAGCACAACCACTAAAGGTTCAGAAGCCCTCTTCAGTTCTCTCTCAGGCAAGCCTACCTAAAGGGTTGCATAAAGTTTTGGTAAATGTGTGAAAATTGTGGCTTGTTGCACAAAAAATTCCACATGTATTCCTGTGCAAGGATATACAAATACTGAAGAAAACATGTACACAATTGTCACCCCTGTTTTGTTCTGCCTGACCATGTCACCAGAGTGTAAAGATAACTCTCTCCCCCTCAACCAGAAATTACTAACAGTGAACATTTTTCATCTGTCCCTACCCTCAGGACCAATCACACTGCATCATTATAGTGCTATTATTCCACTTCAACTGCCATGGCAACATCCTGTGGAATCCTAGGATTTGGAGTTTAGAAAGGGACATTTAGAATTCTCACCCAGAGATGTTACCACCATGTTCTGGCCTGGCCTTTGGTGAACCAAAGATATCATTTTGATATCCTAATTTGGCCCTACTCTGCCACCAGCCAAGTGTTTGTGAGGCCCGCCGAACCAGCACAAAGCTAGGCATGGCTATTACTTGCTGCTCCCACCAAACCAAGCCAGATATTGCCAGATCTGCTTTAGGGGACCTCCCGAAACAAACACCTTCATTACAAATGCACGCTACTACAAAGGGATCCTCTGCCCTGAGAGGACACCCCGGTGAGCTAGATACTTAACAGCCGAGCTAGCCACATTTACATACCGGCCATACCATTGTCAATTTGGACTTTAACTCAGTCATGCAAATTCTGACCTTTTGGAGGCTTTGTCTCCAACCCAGAACTTATTGTTTTCACCCGAGACCAGACTAGCCTGCGGTTGTTCTTTCCCCTATAAAAATCCTCCGCTCTGAGAGCTCTTCGGAACTCTCACCGGATCGCTTGGACTTCATTCTGCCTTGCTGCCGCTTGGTTGAGCAGATTCCCCTCGGCCGCCACGTCGGGTGTCTTCCTCTTCAGCCAGGCTTCTCCAGGACTGCAGGACAGATGGCGTATCACCCATTCCCCTTGAAGCTCTATTTCCTTTTCTAGTTAGGAGTGTGTGTGTGCTTTTCTTTAATAACTGTTTAATAAATCTTAATTGTTATTTGAACCATTTGCCTCCTCACTGACCTGACGCTGTAGACATAGGGTAAAAGATCCTGATGAGTTGCCCTGCCTCTCGTTAGCCAAGAGAGTGCTCCAGCTAATTTCCCCATCTTTGCTCATGGTTGTTTGGTTATTTGGTTGCCCTTCCCGGGGGCCCCAATTCACAGGGTAACAGAGAGCTCTTTGGCCTCAGGAAACCACAAATGTTGGAATTCCACAGAATGTTGACTTGGCAGTTAAAGTGGAATAGTAGCACTTTAACACTGCAGCGTGAGGGGGCTATCACTTGAAACAGTACAGATTATTCAAAATAAATATAAAAATGCCTTCAGCGGAAAACAAATGAAGATTAAAAATTGTTTCTAAGCAACCAACAAACTGTATGTTTAGCAGTGAGAGGATGGGGCAAGGCCTCTGACCCAAAAGGGTAAGGATAAGAGAGATAAGGTTTTAACACAGAAGTAGGCAACCACAAGGAGAGAGGGTGCCAATTTTACCCTCCACTCCCTGAGGGTCACAATCTCTGACATTGCTTCTAAATACCTCTGTCTTCATCCTAGTCCTTCAAAAAAAGGTGATGGGAAGTGATGTCACGTCACTCCTGTCACCATTTTGAGAAGGACTTGGGTGAAAATAGAAGTGCTTGGTCTGCTGGAGGAAGTTCTTTGGAGCTGGCATGTATTTGCACATTTTAGGCATTCATTGCAATGTTTTCAGGTTAAAAATACCACAAAATTGTGCCTTTTCAAATGTGGAAAGAGTTGGAGCTGATTTGGGGAACTGGCAGGAACTACCAAAGAAGGCTTCAGGGATGTGGAGGATGCAGGACAACTCATGACCCATGGACCACACAAGGTCCACTCCTGTTGTAAGAACTTGCCCATTCCATCTATTACCTCTCCAAAGTAGCATGCTGCCATATCACACCTCCTTTCTCCCAGCCTGTACATTTTGCCCATTGGAGATCTTTGGCTGGTGAGTGTTCCTTCTGATAGTCATCTAGAATATATCAATCATGTCTCCTCTTCATCTTCTCCTCTCCATGATCAACAAACCCAAATTTGTTACTTGTATGACTTCTTTCCCAGTATCTCTTAGCAATCACAAATAAAGGCAAGGTGCAATGCATTAGTGTCTGATCGTCAAAAATTTGGGAAGAAGGAGGAGGAGGAGGAAGGAGAAGGAGGGGGAGGAGGAAGAGGAGGGAGAAGAGTGGTTCTACTTTAGGAAAAAAGTATTGGATAATTTGAAATTCCTAAAGTCAGAAGCAAAGCTGAGTGAAGAGAAGTCAGGGAAAAGCATTCCTACTCATTTCAGAACATTCTATTCACTTTTGTTCCTGCTCTGTTATGCTTCTTTGCTGCTTTTGCAGTCACCAATAACACTTACTCAGCCTGCCTTTCAATTTGATAACTATTGTGTATATGTCTTCCAATTTTTTTTAATGCTCTCTACAAGTACATTCTCAATGTAGCCAATGAGAAGGAACAAAACTATTCCAATGCAAATGCTCAAGAAATCATCAGTAAGCAAAAAGGCCACAAGTATCAGCTGCCATAGTGATATGGTTTATTTACAGGCATCTGGAACAACACAGTGAGAGAATCAGAGGCGGCCAAGGACATTGAGAGCAAAGGAAGAGAAAAGACAACGGCAATGAAAAGAGCAGCATCCAAACAAGGTAAATATTTTTGTCTCCACCGAGTGTCAAAGGTTAAATGGGCCAAACAGCTACTGACCAGCAGCCATTGTCGGGGGTGATACTGGCAGAGTATATCTCAGAGGTCATGGCAATGACATCATGGCTGACACTTGCTAGTACTGCACAGAAGAAGGCACTGGTAAGCCATTCCTGAAGTCTTTTACCGTGAAAGCCTATGATGAGACAAGGGTTAGTGACAGAAGATGAGACTTCCAGATGATATTAATGGATACAGTTGCCTCTTGGGTTGTGTTTGTCATGAACCATTTGTCTTGTGAGGTTTGTCTTGACCTCAGTCAATCACTCTCATGTTTCATTTCTTGATCCTCAGCCAAATTTTCCTATAAACTTTGATTCTGCTCCGTATGCTTCTTTTACTCTCCAGTTTCGTCCTAGATTTCAGCATAGAATCTTTCAATTTCTTCTTCTTCTGCCTGTGTAGTTGGAACACAAATTTGGCTTATGGTTTTATAGATGGATTTTCCCTGAAGTCTTATCAATTAATCAATATCATCCATCATCATCATCATCATCATCATCATCATCATCATCACCATCTTACATATTGCCATCACTGTACATGGTGTTTTATAAATAAAGGAACAACTAAACAGTTCCTTGCCTTCAGGCTTACCATCTACTTAAAACTTAATACAAAAGGAAAAGGGAAGGGCAGCGTGGGAGAGGATCATGTCCACCAGATATTATGCAGTCAATTTGCACTGTATCCTTTGATGGCTTTTGCTACATGTCTCCTCACTATTAATGACACCATATTTCTACTTAGATCCTCATTGCCTGAGTAAAACACTGTGGTCCTTTCCACATCTTACCTTAATAGTGCGACAAACTGGTGCCATTGCGGTATTGCTAATATTGTAAGCTGCCCAGTACAGAGCCTATTGCATTCCACATGCACCAGGGCATTCGTGAGAGAGCACCACCTCCTGCCCGGTGCCTTTTTCGCATGTGGGCATCCTGGGCCAAGCCCAGGTCCCACCCTGTCCCTGCCCCACTGCCCCGATTGGTCAATTTTTTTTACTATTGTTATTATTATTTTGCCGGTTATCATGCTAACGTTAGTATGATAGATCCTGCCAACAGGCACTCGCGTCAGCCTCAAGGGCAGGCTGGTAGCAGAAGCCTGCCCATAACAGGCTGCACTGGAAAAGGCGGGGACTGACAGGACAGATCACAGCTGTGACCCAGCTCAAGGTGTAGCTGTCTCCACCACTCCCATGACCCATGATGGACCCTTAGCAGAAGGAGCTCCTTCGGACACAGGCCATGCAGCTCTATATGAACAACATCACTGCTGTCCAGGCCTAGAAGGTACAGCAGTGGCGGCGAGCGAGGGGAGTCACCCTGGTGACAGCTGCCACCATCTCCACCCAAGCAGCCAGCTCCGTCACCGCCACTGTCTCAACCAACAGGGAAGATTCCACCAATCTGCTGCTGTCTGGTGGCTGGGGAGGGTGGGCTGAAATCATGATGTCATGAGATTTAGCATCCTAGAGCTGGAAGGGTCCACAATGGCCAAAGAGTCCAACCCCTGCCATGCAGGAAGACTCCTGATGGAGGGCCATCCAACCTCTGTTTGCACACCTCTCAGGAAGGGAGCTGAGCCCACCACATTGGGAGGCAGCACGTTGCACTGTTAGAAGGGTGTGCCTTCCAGGGATTCTCCCTGATCTTTGGGTGCAATCTGTTTGCCTGACATTTGGCCCTATTGTGCCATGTCCAGGTCTCTGTAGCAGCAGGAAAAAGGTTAGCTCCGTGTAGACTGTGATGTCCCCTGAAATCTGACAGTATGGCTCTCCAGTCTGCTGTCAACCTGGTTTTCATTGGGCTAGACACCCCAGGCTTCCCAAGGCTTTCCTCGCAGGGGTCCATGGTTTTCCGGGCCTTTCATCCTTTCTGTCTCCCAGCTCTGGGTACATTCCAGTGTGTACGCTATCTTTCTTGCTTTCTGGTGCCCCCGAACTGCACATGATATCTCAGTGAGGTGTCCCCACGGCAGAATGAAGTAGTGCCACTACATTCCTAGGTATGTACGGTACGGTTGTGTGGATCCTATCCAGACTCGCAGACTTGCAGTGACCTTTTCAGCTGTCGCATCCCACACAGTATGGCTTTCCTTCCACCCTGTGGACTGCTAAGTCCCCAGGGTGTCTTTCACATGCCGTGCTTCCCAGCAAGGTGTTACCCACTCTGTGTGTCGGTGGTCCATTCTTCCTGCTGACTTGTGGATCACTGCATTTCTCATTGAGCACATATGTGTTGGGCATGTTGGTTGGACTCCCCAAAGTGTCCACCATGTTTAGCAAGGTTGGAGGTGTTTGTCTGTTTGGGTGGCGGCCATGGGAATGGTGGGAGGGGGAGGTTTTCACTCTGGGGGCTGCTTGTCGATTCCACTGTGAGGACTAGGCTGGCTGTCAGCCCTTAGCGAACACTGCTTTGTGCTACAGTGCTAACCTGCTAACGTGCTAACGATAGCACCGATTTTTTCTTTAACAAAATGTCAGTCGGCCAGAGCCTGGGGTCTGCTGTCATCTCAAGTGTGAGTGGCAACGTCAGCCCTGGGGTGGTCTTGCATGGCAGCATGTCCTGCAGTGTTTCCTGCTGCGATGGGGGCAGTGGCTGCGGTGCCACTGGGAGGAGCTTCCCCTGGGAGTTGTTGCATGAGGGACTGGCAGCAGGGACTGCCCACGCCCGCCCACTCCCGGGTCAATCCTGGAAGCACACCGGATGATGGCTCTGCATGCCCTCGTCTTGCATGATTGATGTGTGAAAGGGAGGTTATTTCTGCCATTCAGACAAAAATGGAAAAAAGTGATATCAACACTGCCTGTGGCCAGAATAGCACCTGGTTGGCAGGAATGTCATGCAGTATGGCGGCTCCTGAAGGGGGAGGAACCGTACTTAATGCGCTTTAAAAATGCCATGCGGAAAGGGTCTGTGTAATTCTTGGACTCTAAATGCCCCATTCCTGTCCACTTTAGCTTGCTAACCCCAAGTATTGCAGTGTTAACATATTTGAGGTTTCTTATTTTACAATGTCCAGCTTCCCATTATTTGTCCTTCTCACATTCCATGTTCCTATAATTTGTGTTGTGCAGTTTTGGATTTTCCTTTCACCTCTGAGCACAACAAGTGGAGAACATCCTTTTGGCTTGAGTCCAGTTGTGCCATTAGCCACATTCATGGTTGTCCCCTGCTGTGCCCCAGTAGCTTGCTGGCTGCCTTCTGATCTGGGAGTATCATCTTCTGCCACTGTCTCTTGTTTCATTTTTAATTATCTCATGGTAGGTTCTCATGGTTCAGGAAAAGCGGTTTACCACGCCTCCACCTGTACTATGCCAATGAGTGTTAGCTTTGAGACTACTGCCATTGTCTCTGGGAGAGTTTTGGCCAGATTCACCCTCCATCAGTGCTGCCCAGTCACTGTTGGACACATTTAGTCTGATGTCTCTGCGAAAGCCTATCTGACATGGGAGGTCCTACTAGCACTTCTGATACCATCAGTATATCATCTTGCTGCACAAGAGTATGCAGTTTCTGCACCACGGAAAAGGAAAGGTAATGTCAGGATGAGACACATGTTATAGGAAATAGGATTATGAGAAGTCTGATTCAGAGGAAACTAAAGAGTTTGTAAAATGAGAAACGGATGACAGGTTGACTTTGAGGTCTCTAATTCATTGGGTCACCATAAGTCCAAGTAAACTTGATGGCAGTTCACCACAGTGTCAAAGATGTCTGGAGATGAGAGGCACTTTGCAACAGTTGGGGAGGGGAATGAGTGAAGTCATTTGGACCCATTCTTTGATCATGGGGCCTTCTCAGATGATCATACAAGAGTAGACAAGAGCACTTGGATGCCACCTGGAATTCACACTACATTTGTTCACCAGAAAGCAGCTGGATGAAACGGAGTGTGTAAAAAGCTGCTGAGACAATTCCTACAATTTGCTGCATTAACACCGAAGCATTTAAGGATCCCCGATAGCGCAATGAAATCAAATGCTTCCATGGGAGTTGCTTTTGTTTAAACACCCCATTCTGATTTTTTTCCCCCTCCTTTTTTATACTTCTCAGCAACACTCAGGAATGAGAAAAGATGGAACATTGTGTGTCATTGCTTTTAATAGCTCAAGTAGAGCTGGGACGGCATTGTGCCGGGGGAAGCAAAAAAAAAAATGTTCTGAATTGGAGCAAACACTATGTACCAGAGGGAAGAGACGGGGAAATATCACTCCTCAGGGACACCTCGTTCCTTCTGGAAAAGTGTTATTATTATTACTATTATTACTATTGTGAGACAAATTGGAGTGCAACTTAATTGGACACATTGCAAAACAGCTGGGAAAAATACAGGGAGGAAAAAGGAAATGCTAAGGAGGGTATTTATTTCATAAATATTTCGCAGACATAAAAGCATCACTTCCAGACAAAAGCATAAGAGAGACATGGACCGAGTGCTGTTAATACGAAGGGTGATGAGAATATTGATGATTATTACTAAGTGCAGTTGCTTTACAACATGAAAAGACAGTGCAAGTGCAAAGAAGGAAGAGGAGGAGGAGGAGGAGAACAGAGAGTCTACGTCTGAGAAGAGACTACCAACTTTTCTACAGCATCATTTTGGGGAAACTGAGAAGGGATAGAGGTGAAAGGAGCCTAAAGAATAAGGCTGGAATTCTACTGGTGTTACCCTAAGAGGTGGGCGACATTGGGATCCACCTGCAATGCCAGCGTCTCCTTAGAATTTGGGGGAATTATGGCTCGAAGGAGGCCTGTGAGAAGATGGTAATGGCAGGATCTTTTCCACCAGTGTATACCAGTACTAATGGTAGAGAGGACTTCAGTTACAGGTAATGAGGTATTTTATTTGAACTGACAAACGTATGAGAAATCAGACACTCTTAAGAGCCATACAAGGCTATCAGAAAGTGAGGCTAGAAAGGTTGGTTAAAGAAAGATTAGGGACAGAAAAGGTGATAGTTACCAGTTTTGAAGAAGAAGGTTGCAGCAGAGGGGCTCAGATAGCAGCTGGGAGAAGCACAGAAGAACAGCAGTTTGCGGCACCATGTACTCGGTACTATAATTGGCTGGAGTCCATGCTACGGTATTTATATTCTATTTCACACCCAGAAGGGATGCGTTGACAAAGCCATGGTTTTCCTTTGGGATTGAAAAAGGGGATTGGAATGGGCTGATTGCTTGACGCCGGTGTGACAAAACATTGAGAGGACTCATGACAATCTCTTAAAGTTCAGTCAGGTAGGGCGTATAGAAAAGATCTTTGTAGGGTAAGATTGAGGGATGGTCTCTGATTGCTTACCAGTCTGGGCAGTCCATCTTTCATTGCATGCAAAAATGCTAAGACCCCGGCGCAGTGAAGGGGTTACCACCAACCCATCAGCATTTTAAGCTACCACTGGTCTATCATTCTATGCAATCCTGGGATTTGCAATTTGATGAGCTATTTCAAGTTTTCTCCTTGAGAGATCTAATGCTTTTTCTTGAACTACAATGCTAGGGTTCTGTAGCTGAGAATTCAAAATACCACAGCTATCTAGAAATCCCAGGCAACAGTGTATTTCACTGTCAAACTGCTCCTACCATTTGGAAGTTCTTCCTAATGTTTAGATGGAACCTCTTTTCCTGAAGATCGAAGCCAATGTTCCATAAATGTGCATACTCTTTAGTTTTTGCATCCAATTGCTGATCTCGTGACTTGGTTCAATTGCACAACATAACCTTTCAACACAATAGTTATGCAGCACAATTAATGAATATCTCCATGAGCAAAGATATATTGTGTGAGACACTGATGTGGTTATCTCAGCCTTTGTGTTATATCAGTGGTTCTCAACCTGTGGGTCCCCAGATGTTCGTGGACTTCAGCTCCCAGAAGCCCTGAACATTGACCATAGTGGCTGGGGCTTCTGGGAGCTGAAGTCCATGAACATCTGGGGACCCACAGGTTGAGAACCACTGTGTTATATGCTGGGCAGCAGGTGTAAAACTGATCACACATTTTTTTTTGGTGGCCAACTGATGTTGAAGACAACATCAGGCTTCTAACCCACCTAAAACAAAGGATAAATTCTCCTGCATTGAGAGGTGTTACACGTAGACTCAGATAGACTATTTAGAAATGAAGCACAGGCTGAATATTTCAAATACAGAGCAGTAGAGAGAACAAAAGTGAAACAAATTTGGTGTCTCTGTAAGAGAAGAAAGAGAATGGTGGCTCCAATATCGCACGCCCTAATGAGTCAAACTGAGCATAGGGAACGTGCCGATCTTTAGATCAACATATTAATAATTTATATGGCTTTTAATTTACAACACAGACATATCAAAAATAATCAGGTGGAAGGAGGTATTAAAATTCACTGCATGGGTAATAAAATGATTAGGTATTCCAGGGACTCCTGATTTGTATTTCATTAAGGAATCATTTTAATTTACTTTTTAAACAGTGTGTATACACAGATTTAAGAACTCTCGAAAGACTATTATGCACAACATTCATTTTTACATGTTCAGGGTTTTTTTTCTTTTCTTTTTTGTCTTGGCATATTGGAATTTTTTTTTCTCTTATCAAAGTCCCCCTCACCCATCCTTTAAAAGTAGATGTAAGTGTGGGCAACAAGAGAAGTGAAAGGAAAGAACTTGAAGTGACCATTGGGTTTTGCTCCTAATTTCAAATCCATGACTAGTGTTAGTTAGAATGCTAGTAAGTGTTATTTTTCTCTGCCAAGAATTTGCAATATTCATTGAATTTGTCCCTAAAGTATTCTTATGCTAGATCACTATTCTTTCCATTTCATAGGTGGAGATCTTGCAAGCAGACGGAAAGTACAGATTTCAAAGACACAATGGTTCAAATTAAATGATGCACTCATCACATTTGGGGCAGCAGTGCTCCTTCAAGTACTGAAAGTCGACTCTCTGCCAAAGCATAAAATTTCACTCCTTGGCATCCCTTGCGTTCAGCGTGATTTTCTTCATGGCTGGTCATGGAAATGGAAATGCAGGCTTAAAATACAAGCCTACTTATAAACAAATATTAAACAAACAAACAAATAAGAATGCTGAGGCACATATCTCCAAAAAAAATCCCATTATGAAATTGGAAATGTGATCATTGCAAGGAATACACATTCCTCCTAATTTTTATTTTGAGTCTCAATTTCAATTTTATCATATACCTCCAATTCCCGCTGATGGTGCCACTGTGCCTTTTGTTCGTTTTGTTGCAAAACTTTTCCATTCCTGTATGAAGGATGCGTTCATTTCCCATTCCCATTAGCTCTTTATGTAAACGTTTTCTCAGTGCACACATTTCTATACATATTTCTCCAACTTTTGTGCAAAATACACGGACTCCTGCATAGCAGTATTGCTTTTTGTACAAAAACAAAACAAAACATATTTTCTGCCCCATTTTTTCCCCCTTCAAAATAAAACCATTTATATTCTTGTGCAAATATGTTGGCCAGAAGCCACTTGGGCAATCACGAGAGTGCAAACTAGTTATGTATTTGTGACTATTTTGTATTAATGACCCCTACCAATGTCCTATTTCAGGGGATGAGAGTTCTTCAATCTCCAATTACCAGACAGCAGCCACAGAAATTGTTGGGGGGGGCAACTGTTCCCCAGTTGATCAGGAAAGAGCTAACTTGCATTCCCACATTCGCACCTTCCCTTGTGCGAGTGATCCTCAGCAGGAGGGGTATTTGTGACAGGGACTCCCACCTCCATCTGTCATAATGGAGAATTCCTCACAAGAGGGGTGAAACCATCAATTAGCTGCTTCCCAAGAGATGGGGAATAGACCCCTTTTGATTGCAGCGGCTGCTGTCTGATCAATGGGGATTTGTAGGTTGAGTGAGCCAGAAGCCACCATGCTGACACATGACTATGGTAGTTAAACATTCACAAGTGACCATGTGGATTCCAGTCATGTCCCCCACCCCATAAGACATCTCAATGAATCTCATGGCATCTATTTTCAGTGGGTGTGGGTTGTTTGTCTCAGGTGTTCAAACACTATTTTTTTAAAAAATGATGGATGCAAATATGAATATTCTTCACATTCCTACTGACCAGGTTTACTCACACCTAAATCCAGTGGTTACTCTCAACTAGAATAGAGCCACTGAATCACTGGAACACACTCAGGTGTTGACTTACTAAATTGCCATTGATTCAACAACTCCAAATTAGTTGATAGTAACAAGATTGGATTTAGCTCTATGTATATAGAGGCTGACTAATGCAGATGTTTTGTCCTTCCTGCCAAGTGCAGAGTTGTACTTATTTATTACAAAATTGCAACCCTACCAAAGATCCAAAGAAGCTCACATCAGAAAATAATAATAATAATAATAATAATAATAATAATAATAATAATAATAATAATAATTTGCTCTCTGGAAATTTTGTAAGTAAAGTAGGACGGTGGAAAAGCCCCTTCCCTTCAGAGGATCACTGTGGCATTTTTTTTTCTGCCCCTCTGTCCCCATCAGCAGTTTTCCCAGAAGAAAATGTTCATTTCAGGGCATAAGCAACATACAAAGTGTTGGTTGGTACCTTTAAAGTCCTACCTGGTTTGGACCTGCAGAATCATCTTCTCCCACGTAGTACCCCTGTACACTCAGGTCCACTGGGGGACACTAACTTCAGCCAGCCAAAGTCAGACTGTCCAGTGTTACCCACAGGACATTTTCTTCAGCCACCCCCAGATTTCAGAACGACCTGATGGAGGAGATACATCAATTGGGTACACTGCCTGCATTCAGAACAGCAGTTATTTTCAGCCTCATCTGACAAGCCTATACGGGCTATTTTTAAATTGTGAATGTTAAAGTTTGAATTGATTGTTCTTAATAGGAGTTGGTTTTGTATGCTTTTTTAACCACTGCTATTAGGTTTCCAGTCTCTTGGTATATTTTAATCTGTTTCTGCTCCCTGCCTTGATCCATAGGAAGCTGGTACAAAGAAAGAAAAAGAAAGAAAGGAAGGAAGGAAGGAGGAAGGAAGGAAGGGAGGGAGGGAGGGAGGAAGGAAGGAAGGAAGGAAGGAAGGAAGGAAGGAAGGAAGGAAGGAAGGAAGGAAGGAAGGTCTCCAGCCCAGATTTTGATCAAGCAAGGGGAAAACAACAACAACAAAAACAAAAACACCTTGGGGGCTTTGAATGGTCATATATCCTTTCAGGACAGCAATATTCAGTCCCTAAATGTGTTTCCAGCCTTCAGAGTCATTTTAATGCCATCAGCATCTTTATAGGAAAGTCTTCAGAGGTTAAGTTTTATTTTTCAAAATGCAAGAACATTAAAGTGGCCTTTTATTTTTTTAATCATACCCAGCCAGTGTTTACCATGTGGAGTGTAAGCTTTATACTCACACAACTTAAAGCATAATCCTATGCATGTTCACACATAAGTAAGTTCCATTGTGTTGAATGAGTTTTGTTCCCAGGTCTGCGTGCATAGAATTTGTGCCTTAAAATCTCATACACTAAAGTTGTCCCTTTTTTAATGCACAAAGTCTTTCGCTTTAGCAGCTGTACAAGAAGGAAAATACAACAGTGGTTCTTGCCCTGGCTCAGAGATGAGTCCTGGGGATAGTTTCAGATTCTGTTTTTCTTCTAGTTGTCATGCAGTTCTTCCCAATACAACAGTCTCTCCTTAACAAGGTGGACTGGGAACCGAATCACACACTGCTTTGTAAACATGGGAATTGTCTAGCTGGTACCCACTGTCAGTCAATTTCTTAGGCCCACTCAATGAAATGAATTGGCAGTAGACTGAAGGCAAAGTAAAAGTACTTCTTTGTGTAATGTGTAAGTCATTTATGGAATTTCTGCCTCAAGTTGAAGTTACTTGTTTAGCTATTAAAGAGAGGTTTAGATCAACTGATGGACAATACAGCTGAGAGAGAAGTTGTGGAGCATTCTTCTGGAGAGAAGTTGTGAAATATTCTAGTCTGGTTGGAGCAGTACAAAGCATAGAAGGAAAGGTAAATCTAGTCCCTTGAAACCCGAGCAGGACTTTACGAAAGAGAAATGGCTAGAAAAATTTTCTAGCTACAATTATGGATTGGGGAGTGGGGGTAGACAGTGATTTCAACTGA
The DNA here is from genome assembly GCA_948472985.1 of Iguana delicatissima. Classification (NCBI taxonomy): domain Eukaryota; kingdom Metazoa; phylum Chordata; class Lepidosauria; order Squamata; family Iguanidae; genus Iguana; species Iguana delicatissima. The sequence goes on along the minus strand of CAOKZL010002215.1, from coordinate 132,253 downwards.
CATTCTCAAAGGTGCTGACCCTTCTCATGTAATGAATTTGAATTTTGGGTGTTTTTAAAGGATTGCAGGTGAGAAAGAAGCTTGAGGGTAGGCAGTTTCTGTAGAACAAAGGGATATTAGCCAGTATTTATCCAAACAAAGGGCAATGATGTCTCCAACATGCACCAACTTAAGAGAGACATTACAGTAAGTGCTGAGCTGATCATTCTTGCCCTATAGGTGACCTTTTGTATTAATACCATTTTCTGTCCATAACACATTGCTTTTCCAAATGTAGGAAGTCATACTGGAACCTTGCCTGGGGATATTCAGTTCTGTCAAATTATTTAATCAAAATTCTTAACACATCTGGTACTGGTGTGTTCAGTATGGGTGTTAAATTATAGGATGTGAATAGGGAGATCTCTTAGACAGACTAAAATAGTTCCATATAAGCGTACATACATACATACATACATACATACATAGATGTGTTTTGCAGCCTGTAAAATTGAGCACCCACATAGACAATGTGCAATGTACAACAGTAAGGCCTTTGACAAAGTTCCCCATGACATTCTTGTAAAGAAACTAGTAAAATGCGGGCTGGACAGGGCTACTGTTAGGTGGATTTGTAATTTGTTGACTGACCGAACCCAAAGGGTGATCACGAATGGCTGCTTTTCATCCTGGAGAGAAGTGACTAGCGGGGTGCCACAGGGTTCTGTCCTGGGCCCAGTGCTGTTCAATATTTTTATCAACAACTTGGATGAAGGAATAGAGGGCACGCTCCTCAAATTCGCAGATGACACCAAATTGGGAGGGCTTGCTAATACGCCAGAGGACAGGATCAAAATTCAAAATGACCTGGATAGATTGGAGAGCTGGGCCAAGGCTAACAAAATGAAATTCAACGGAGAGAAGTGTAAGGTCCTACGCTTAGGTAGAAAAAATGGAATACAGAAATATAGGACGGGGGACACGTGGCCGGATAGCAGTACATGTGAAAGGGATCTAGGAGTCTTCATAGACCACAAGCTGAACATGAGTCAGCAGTGTGATGCGGCAGCCAAGAAAGCCAATGCAATGCTCGGCTGCATCAATAGAAGTATGGTGTCTAGATTGAGGGAGGTACTGGTACCACTCTACTCTGCTTTGGTTAGACCTCATCTTGAATACTGTGTCCAGTTCTGGGCACCCCAATTCAAGAAGGACATGGTCAAGCTGGAGCCAGTCCAGAGGAGGGCGACCAAAATGATGAGAGGCCTGGAAGCCATGCCGTATGAGGATAGACGTAGAGAGCTGGGTATGTTTAGTCTGCAGAAGAGAAGTTAAGAGGGGACATGATAGCCATGTTTAAATATTTGAAGGGATGCCATGTAGAGGAAGGAGAGGGCTTGTTTTCTGCTGCTCCAGAGACCAAGACAAGGAGCAATAGATTCAAGCTGCAGGAAAGGAGATTCCACTTGAACCTCAGGAAGAACTTCCTGACAGTCAGGGCTGTCCGGCAGTGGAATATGCTGCCTCAGAGTGTAGTGGAGTCTCCTTCCTTGGAGGTTTTTAAGCAGAGGCTGGATGGCCATCTGTCGGGAATTCCTTGAGGGTGTTCCTGCATGGCAGGGGGTTGGACTGGATGGCCCCTGGGGTCTCTTCCAAGTCTACATTTCTATGATTCTATGATTCTAACTCAATGACCACAGCCTTGAACTAAAAATGGACGTTCCATGTCAGACAAAAGAGTCCTACTACTTCCATAAAGGAATATCTGCATGTATAAAACTCCAAAGAAACCCCAGCATAGATGTGTGAAGAATTATGAGTCATGTCAGTTAACAGGAGCATCATGTAGAAAAACAGTATGTTTCTGAATAGCTGGATCAAAATATAATCACTAGAAAAAAAGGAGTGAGGTTCTTGATAGTCTCTATATGTATAGACTCCTTGCACATTGCGAATTAGAGTTTTAAGAAACTGGGTTTCCTGGGTTAATTTTGTGGAGCAATCTCTCTGAACACATTTATTCTTTAAAAGGAATTCAGCTTCTACAACTTCCCTGATCTCTGTTTTAAACTCTACAACTGGCTTGCTGATGTGTTCTGATCTTAAATATAATGATTGGCTGCTTGTCCCTGTGATGTTTGCTGTAAAGCAGTGGCTCCAATTTTCATCTTGATGCCCTGCAATTCTTTACCATGTTAGCCTGAGATTCTGGGAAGTGAAACCCCAAACTGTTGATAACCACTATTCTAATGGGGCAACATCTTCGAAGAAAAACCTTGATGAATCAGGTCAGGATTTTATTAGTTTCCAGTTACTGAGTTGATTCCAGGAAATTCACACACAACAGTAATAACAACCCACTCCTTCTATATGGTCCTACTAAATGACGTGCAAAGGCTTAGGGCCTATTTGCGCTACATAACTATTGCACTATGATTCCATTGTAACTGCCATGGTTCTGTTCTATCTAATCATGGATTTTGCAGTTTAGGGAGGGATATTTAGAATTGTCAGCCAGAGAGCTCCAGTACCTTCCAAGACTACAAACCCTAGGATTCCATAGAAGATAGCCATGAGAGTTAAAGTGGAATCATACTGCAATAAATATGTAGTGTGGACAACATTTTTTTATCCATCCAGTTATTATAATTAAGCTAATGTTGATATGTGTTCCTCTTATGCTGGTGGATGTTTCTCCCAGAGCTTAGAAATAATTCATCGATTTACGTGTTAAATTGTTAATATCTTAAACTTTTGCTAGTAATACTTCCAAACCACTAAGTTGTTTCAAGTTTAAAATATATTTCAGTGAATGAAATCATTAGAATTTGTCAAAATTCATTTGAAGAAATGTCTCTCCTTCTGTCATATTCAGGAAAACAGAAAGTTCCGCTATCTTAGAAGATATATTAGAATTAGAGGAGATGTGTCACCTGGCTCCACTGTTAGGCAGAATAATCTGCATGGTTTCTTTGAAAAGACAGCGGGAATGGGGAAGAAGAACTTTATGAAGCCCAGATTATAGCAGAACAGTTTGTAAATAAAATAGATTGTAATAAAAATGAGAAATAGAAGAAGAAATGTGAGTCTTGAGTCATTTCCACCCTACACTGTTATAGCGTTATTATTCCACTTTCAACACCCTGTGGAATTCTGAGATTTGGAGTTTACTGAGGCCAAAGAGCTCTCTGGCTGAGAATTCTCAATGTCCCCTCTGAACTGCAAACCCCAAGCTGTAGGAGTATCATTAGTGGTATCACTCTTAAAACCCTCTAAGGAGTTCTGGATCCTTACGGATGCACTAGTTTTTGAGAGCAAACCATCTTAACTATCCTTGCTGGGACAGACAGTAGCTGTGATACTTGACTGGAAAATGATAAGCCCATGACAATGCCAAGGTACTATCACCTCCTCTCACAGACCTATATGCTCAGAACTGAAAACAGCCTCAATGGTATGATTTGCTGCATGTGTGGGCTCTGAGACCAACTGGGATAGGATCATGTTTGTCATAGATGCTGCACCTGAAAGACTGGTCTCAGATGGAATGTTGATATCACTCAAGACCAAAAGTCTAGATGACTCCATCATCAACTCTGAAACTAGTTCCATGAGGTTTTTCAAGGAGTCTGATAGACAGCAGGATGCCTGATATACTAACAGAATTTCCAGTCTGTTCCTGGTCTTCAGATCCTGGTATACACATTCCATGTGATTCCCTAATAGGTAATCTGGTCAGATTGAGATGGTGTTTACAGAACACAGCAACTCTGTTGTCCTCTGCTACTTACCCTCACCTGCTCACAAACCCATTGGGAATTGGGAATGTAATTGTCTAATTTTCTGCAGTACTAGCTAGAAACCTGTACATTCAACCACACCGTTGACCATGATGGCTTTCAGGACATCCTCTCCATGACTTGGGGGCACATTGTGACAGAGTAGGGAGGTGATCTTTCTATGCAATAAAATATTTGCTTCATCAAAACAAACAAACAACCAAACAATCTACTTTTACTCCTATGGCTTGCATCATCTCGTTCGTTCTTAGGTCTGCTTTGGTGTGATGGCCCTGATCAAGCCTAGAATCCAGATACACTTGTGTACAATCCTAATTTACAGGGAAATGTTGGACTTTGCTTGATTTTCCCAACGTTCTGCAGTCCTATTTGCATGTATGTGTGAGTATGTTGGGTTTTCTTTCTTTCTTTCTTTCTTTCTTTCTTTCTTTCTTTCTTTCTTTCTTTCTTTCTTTCTTTCTTTCTTTCTTTCTTTCTTTCTTTCTTTTCTCTCTTTCTCTTTATAAAGACCAAAGTGGCATCTGTTTCAGATTTGTTGTCTTTTCCCCTAATATCAAAAGCTTTCAGATCACAGCTGCATTGAAGCATTCCCATCCCACCGGCTGTTTTTTGAAGCAGCTTTCTTGCTTCATTGCAACAGTTTATTTTCTCCTTTCCTCCTTGATCAAGTGCTGCAACAATCTGTAAAAACAATAACAAGTCTAGGGGCAGTTAAACTCCAAATTAATCTTGTCCACGCTCTAGAGTTATCTCCAGCAGATTTTATATTTTTTCTCCCTCCTCCCTGGAAAAAGCTTTTGCAATAAACATTTTCAGATGTCTCCCTCAGCTGCAGAAACTAACTGGTGCTCTATCATCTCCTTCAACTTTCTCCAGATGGGAAAAGGGAGGTTTTTGAAGTCATCTAACACTTCAAACACTGAAGATGGTTGCTTGAGTGCCACTCTTGCCAGTTCCCATGTATTGCTTGAGGCTCTTCTCAACCTACTGGATGATATATTAATTTACCATGCAATAGTCTGAGCTGTATTGACAAGGTATGCTTCCAAGCAGACTATAAACATTTCCTTATTTATTTGTTTAGAAGAACATTAATACATCCAGATAATGTATACAAAATATTGTTTTCTGCAGTATAAAGAAGAGGAGAAAGAGACAAAGAACCATAGCATTATAGAATCTTTGAGAAGGAAGAGACCACAAGGACTATCTAGTCCAATGCCCTACCACATAGGAACGCACAACTAAAGCACATTGGAAAGATACCCATCCTACCTCTGCTCAAATACCTCTAAAGATAGAGAATCCACCATTCTCCAAGGCAACCTAAACATCACTTACAGTAAATAAGTTCTTCCTAACGTTTAGGTTGAATCTCTTTTCCCATCATTTGAGCTTTTCGGTTCAGGTTCTCATCTCTGGAGCAGCAGAAAGCAACCTTTTTCCATCTTCCACATGACATCCCTTCAGATATTTAAAGGTAGCTACCATATTGATTCTCAGTCTTCTTTTCTCCAAGCTAAAATCTTTTCCTCATGGGGTTTGAGTCCCAGAACTTTTAACTTACCCCAAAAGATGGGTGAGTCATTGATCTACCCACAGTGCCAGTGTCTCTGTGAAAAGGAGGGAAATTATTAGCTCAAAGGAAAGCCTGTGTGTGTTTGTGGCAGAGGGTAACCTTACAGGATCTTTACACCTATGTATACTGTTACTAATGCAGGGACATCAGTTGGAGATTCAATGCAAGCTTTATTCCAGAAATATCACAATCACATACAACATTAAAGCAGTATCACAAACACACAAGGCTAACTGGAGAAAAGGAAGGATAGCGAGAGGTTGGGGCAAAGTGGATGATATTTGCCTACCCTATAAAGAAAAGACAAAGTGATGTGGCTCAGGCTAAGGCTAGTACAAGAACAGGGATCAGAGCAGTGTTGTGACAGCCTATGTTCAAAGTACTATGAATTGTCTGGCTCAGAGCCAGAGTTTAAAAACTTTATTTCCACCCTGAAGGGGAAGGTGTTAATGGCTCTCTGGCAGAGTAGACAGTGGGGTCCAGAACATGCTACTGACTTTAGCATTAGGTAACAAAGCACTGATGGGAATTGTGGCAGCTCCTTAATGGCTGGACAGGAGAGGAAACAAGGGAGAATTTTGGCAGGAAGAGGGAAGGGGTTGAAGATAATCAGTTATTCTTTTGAGGCAGTTTCAGGGGTTATTTTTCAAGTTTGAGTCATTGAGGGGATTCTTGCAAGCTCATTAACACTAGAACTTTCCGGCTGATCCCTTGACTGTGACCTGTCCGTGCCTCAAGATCCCATCTAACCTACTTTCACATGTGTTCAGCCAGTCCTCTTTGCCAGCATGGCTTTTCAGCCATAACAGTGTATAATTTATATTTCATGTCAATTACATAATCAAATTATATCATATAATGGAGTCGGGATGTACAACATAGTAAAAATCTTGTTTGCCTTTCTCTGGACATGTTCTGGCTTGTCAATATAGTTTTTGAACTGTGACACCTGCAAGTGGGCATAATATTCCTAGTGGTGTCTACATGAAAATGTCCAGCCACTTCATAGGGGAACTTAACACATGAGAAGACAAGAACAGAACTCTAGCCTGTGTGCTCTGAAAAAAGTGGGAAAAGGGTATTACAGGTTATTATTTTAATCTAGGATGAAGACAGCTCCCCATCCCCACAAAATTGGCTTTAATTAGAACAATATGTTATTATGGATGGGATAATGTCTTAAGAGGGCACAAGGAGAGAAAGAAAGTATTCATGCACCAGAAAGTTATCTGCAATGGGATCCCCATTCAATGTTGTCGCTGTTTTATGCCTTTAAGTTGATTCTGATTTATGGCAATCCTCTTATAGGGTTTTATTGGCAAGATTCACTCAGAGGTGATTTGCTGCTTCCTTCTTTGAAGGCTGACAAAGTGTGATTTGCCCAGGGTGAACGAGGGTGCTTCTATGGCCAAGATTCAAATCCCAGTCTAGCAGAATCCTAGTCCAATACTCTGTCCCGTGGGCTTATTCCCGTTATATATACGCACAATGTCACGTGCATTAACTTACTAGTTATTACATCATGGTATTCATGGATCAGTGGTGGTCCATGGCTCCTGCGAGAATTTTAGTACAAATTTCAGATGATCCAAGGTGCTGAGCCTTTTTTGAGGGTGGGGAGGGGATAGGATTCAGAAACCTGCATACTGTTCCCTAAATTCTGGATCAAAATGATGAATTGACTCATCAACCACCAGTGACATGGAAGCCACCAACTCCCACTGCTCTGGATGTGTTAGGTGGTAGTACCAGCATCCATATTGCTATAGTATTGATGATAGTGCACACATTGGTAACCTTAAGTCTGGACATCTGCAATGAGCTGTACGTTCGGCTACCTTTGTATCAAGGTCAGAAACTTCAGTTAGTGCAAAATATGGTAGCCAAATTGGTTACTGGTGGGTCTCAGAGAGATTATATTGCACCTTTATTAAAATTATTCTCCTGGCTGACAGTAAGTTTCTGGGCAAGGTACAAAATGTTGGTTGTTGCCTTTGAAGCCCTACATGGTTTGGGTCCAAGTTAAACACAATAACCATTGTTGTTGTTGTTACTATCATCATCTTCATTACCATCATCACCATCATCATGATCATCATCATCATCATTTGTAATGATTGGGTGTTTTTACTATTGGCTCTTCTCCAATGCAGAGTACATTCTTTGAATGATTATGGTCTGAACGTCATTCCCAGCATCTCTAGCTAAAGCATAAAGTGGTAGGTACTAGGACAGAACTCAGCCTAAATTTCTGCAATGACACTTCCAGTAAGAGTAGACCATACCAAAGATCTAATGTTGTAGACAGCTTCCCATGTTTGAATATGCCTGAACTCTGCATGTTTTTTATATATTAAGCACTGGTGGGCTTAGGGAACTTTTAACGATGTTGTCCATCTGTGTCTGATGAGTATGCCAGATCCCCCCTTGCAAATATGAGACTTCACACAGCCACATTGCAGAAAATGAAAAGTGTAGCATGATCAACCTGTCCTGGGAAGCAGGACAGTTCATCATGCAGGTAGCCATTGTGTTCTATTCCCCCCACCCCCAAACTGGTCCTTTACTCACTTCCATCATGTCCTGCTGCAGATCCCTGTAGTTTTCCTCCTTAAACAGATGCCTGTCATGTGGAACTTTATTGAGAGCTTTCTGAAACTCCAGATAAATCATGCTGGATGTGTTGACACTGTCAACCTTGTCTGTAACCTTCTCAAAGTCAAAGGAAGTTAAGCAGGCTGTTTTCTTTCTCCCACAGCTGTGTTTTTACTTCTTCCCCTTTGCAAGGCAATCCTGAATGGTCTACCTTGACTGGTGTCAACTGGCTCAGACCCAGGAAAATCAGCAGCTGGGCTATGTGCTTTGTGCCTCTTGAGAATATGTCCTTATCCATTTCCGCACCTTTGCATGCCGCACAAAGTTCCTAGTTTTGATGTATGTTGCAAATTCCCAAGCTAAATGAGCCAATGAACATTTATTTAAAATAGATACCTTGTGATTCATAATACCTTTGACAGTTAATGTCCCTTATACCTGATGTCTTTCTTTTATTTCTGAATTGACATGTTCCCCCTCTTCCCCCGCCCTCCAAGTTAAGAAACTACACATGGCAGATAGCAAGGCTTATTTATTTATTCAAAAAATATTTCAAACGCAATTTTAAGAGGGCTGATTAAAAAATTTCAGATGGTAGGAGAATACAGTTCCAAGAATCCTGGAGATCTTTTCGGTGGCTTCCTGGTAAAAAATGCTGATCATCTATCATAACAGAAACTAAGAAGCTCAGGGCCAATGGGAAGATGTTCAGAGCAATTCTACTTCTTACCCTTTCTTCCCTGACAGACTAGCTAGACAACTCTGATGGTCTGAAACACAGTCTTAACAAAGGAGGAAGAAAGAGAGAGGGGAGAAGGATATTGCAGCACCTCTAAGACTGGTTTTTATTTTAGCTTGAGCCTTCATGGATATAAATCCACTGTTTCAGATGCACTACAGAGCAGTGATGTAGACTCAGGTCAATAGACTCGGACTTAAGTCAGATTTAAGTCACTTCATTTATTCGACTTGGACTGGACTCAGCCATAAATGATGCACTGACTTGACTCAACTTGTGTATTTTTAATGACTGATTTGATGCCCTTGGTTCAGTAACATAACACATTCATCCAGAAACCTTTCAACTCTGGATGATGCCTCCATCTCTTTTTGCCTACTGGTCATATGACAATCTGACTCAAGCCCAAAGTATGGGTGCATTTCTCAGAAGGGAACAGAAAACAGGTAAACAATGGGCTTGAGGTGGGCTTGAGGTCTGCTCAGTAGTCTGTCCCTGCTGTATGTCAGAAGAGCCTTCTAAAACATTTCCTAAGACCAAAAGACAAGACTCGCCCCCAGGGTGCAGGGTGCATTTCTCAAAGGAGAACAGCAAATGTGTTAGGCAACAGGCTTGAGGAGGAAGGATCCTTTCTTCTAAAGCTTTTGAATCTTCAGTAATGGGGAGTAAGATAGGATCCTATTCTCCACTTCCAAAGCTCCAGATAGCAAATTGCAAATGTGGAGAGCTGACTCTGCTTAAATTGTTAAAACTGAATTTATATTTCTCTATTCAATAATTCTGGAATTTTGGTTGGGGTAGAAAGTTAGCTTCCAGACTTGAGACTTGAAAGAATCTACAAGGACTTGAGACTTGACTTGAGACTTTAAAGTAGAGATCTGAGATCTGACTTGAGACTTGGAGTAAAAGACTTAAATACATCATTGGTACAGAGTGATATCCAGAGCTATTTCCATACTACAGCCCCATCCTGGCATGGGGATGCACTGATGCCTGTCTACGATGTGTCCTACTACACAACGTCATCACGGTCCCACTCCTGTTCTGTCCCCAGCCGTCATGATTGCATGTTATACTATTACCAAAAAAAAAAAAAAAATTAGCAATAGGTTCCTTTTGCATAACAATCACATTGAGGAGGGTAGAAGCTCTATCAAAGTGCTTCCTTCCTCAGTGCAGTGCCAGAAGAGACTGGCCGCACTAAGGAAGAAGGAGATTGTCCCAAACATATCATCCATCAGCAGTTGGCTGAGTGTGGAGGAGAGTGTTCAGGACATGTTCCCATCCCAGAAAAGGCACCGCTGGGATGACACTGGGATGCAGGTAAGGTGTGGAAAGAGCCCAGGTCTTGAGATATGAAACATATTTGCATGGTTGTGGGAGCAGGATGGAATGAAATAGTGTTCTTAAAGATGCAAATCATGAACCTTGCCCTATATTTTCAAAGGGCTGGATAATGTGATACGGGTCTTTCAGATATTTACAGTGGTCAGTTCGTGTGCATGTGTCAAAGCAATAAATCTTCTGACCAAAAGTAAGTTTCCTTGGGTTCAAACCCTTTTCTGAGAAGATCCTTTCTGTTACCTGTACAGCAGTGAGGATTCTATGATTCTTGCATTAACACAGGTAGTGTGCCATGAAGCCCATTGTGTAATATGCCGTTTGTGTCCATTTATCCTCTTGCAGAGAAACTTTCTTGTTTGTCCAATGTGGAGTGTAGAGGGTCATTGCTGACATAGGATGGCATACTTCACTTCACTTTTTCTCCCACCAATGTGATATATGCCATCCTATGCCAGCAATGCCCCTCTACCCTAGACAAACAGGACTGTCTCTGTGCAAGAGGATGAATGGACACAAATCAGACATTACAAGCGGCAATATCGAAAACCCAAATATTGTGGAACATTACAGTCTCCTTGGACATGCAGTACAGGATTTAAAGACTTAAGCACTTGAGCAGAAAAATACAAAGGAAGACTAGAAAGAGAAACATTTGAATTATATTTACCAAAAAAAGGGTAAAAATTCTAACATCTCATCCAGCAAGGGAAAACTGACTGTTTAAAAAAAAATGTGTAAGAGAGAAACACAGTGAAGATTTATATCCCTAAAGGGGGCTGGGTATGGGTACCCTAGAGGCAATTTCATTCTGACCAATTATAGCTCTGTGATTCTTCTTTAAGTACTGTGGTAGTGGGCTGGATGAAGAAAAGTTAATTAAAACTGAATGCAGATAAGACAGAAGTGCTTACTATTAAGAGTCCTGATCTGCGATTGGAGGTGTGTCAACCAGTTCTGAACAGGGTCACAATCCCCCTGAAAGACGGGGTTTGCAGTTTGAGAGTGCTCTTGAATCCGTCCCTCCAAATTTCAGCTCAGATAGAGGCAATAGTCAGAGGAGTGCTTATTATCAGCTTCATTGGATATGTCAACTGCACCCCTTCCTAAAATTGAACAACTTAAAAATGATAGAGCATGCATTGGCAACCTCAAGGTTGGACTTCTGCAATGCACTGTACATTGGGCTACCTTTGTACCAAGTTGAAAACTCCAGCTGGTCCAAAATATGGCAGCCAGGTTGCTTACAGGCACAGTGAGGAGTGAGCATATCACACCAATACTAAAATCGCTTCACTGGCTGCCAATTGATCTCCAGGTACAAAGTGGTGGTTATTATCTTTAAAGCCCTACATGGTTTGAATCCAAGTTGCTTGCAGGATCACCTCCTCCCGTACAATCGACCCTTGACACTCAGGTCCTCTGGGGGTCATTTAATGAAACTAGGCAAGTCTAGATTGGCAAAGGTCCTTTTAGAGGACCTTCCAGAGGATCTTCTCATCAGCCACCCCTAGACTGTGGAATGACTTGCCAGAAGAGATTCGACAGCAAAATATGCTGTCCAAATTCAAAAAAAGGACTAAAGACCTATCTCTTCCAGAGGCCTATTCAGTCTATTTTTAATTATGATTTTTTTAAAAAAATATGGTATATTTTAAGTATGAAATATTTGTATTATAAATAGTTTTATGTGGGTTTTTTTTTGTGTGTTTGTGTTTAATGTACTTTAACCAGAACGTGTTTTTAATTGTATTTTATGTTGTATCCTATCTCCAGCCTTAGAGAGAAGTGGGTAACAAATAATAATGATAATGATAATGATAATAGTAGTAGTAGTAGTAATAATAATAATATGCAAAAGGCATTTAGAATTCTCAGCTAGAGAGGTCCAGTGCCTCCTCAAACTACAAGCCCCAGGATTTCATAAGATGGAAACTATCACAGTTAAAGTAGAATCATAGTGCTAAGACTGTATAGTGTGAAAGGGACTCCGGGACTTATAATAATTCAGTTAATTTATTTATAAGAGATGAACTTTCTGTTATCTCTCAGAATTCTTGGGGAACTACATTCTTACACCATTATCACCGTATTACTGAATTCCGTAAAAAACAACAACAACACAGTCCCATGATAAGCATGTTTCTATTCAGAAGCAAGAGCTGCTATGATGAGTAAGGCATACTTCTCTTTGTGTAGGATTGCAGTCACATGCCATGTAACGAAGATTTCCCTTTATCCAATCCAAAACTGTGCAGTTATATTCTGCATTTAATGTATTTCTCTCCCTGATTTTCCCATTGTATCCTTGAGGAAATATCCTTGAGGAAGATTAGTATGAAGGTTGAAAACATAGCTTTTATTATCACAATAACTTCTTTAAAAAGTCCAAAAAGAGATTGGTAATGAAATAAAATGCAGGCATACCTCATTTAACAAAGCCTCTGACAAAGAAGTTTTGTTTTTCAATGTCTTTTTTGCTGACTACCAATCCCCTTTCTTTTCCTTTCATCTGTCTAAATGGATTTTTTTTTTTTAGCAGCACACACACATGAACACACAAAAGTCCAAACCAAGAAAGCTCTTGATTTTAATTTAAAGACAGAAGGACTATTTTGGACTTAACTTGGCTCCAAATGATAATGAGCACTGGATGAACCTCCCTACTGAAGGAATTCCAAAGGTGAAGGACTGACATGTAGGAGGACCTCTTCTCTAAAGTGAAAGCCTCACGGGATAATTTTAATTGACCGTCTGGCAGAGAGAAGTAACTGCCTCAGGCAGTAAATGTTGGCACAACCATAGCTGTCCCTAAAAGTTGTGTCTTGAATTCCCTGTCTTGATTTCTTATTCCTGGGGGGACAGAGCTATGTATGTGCCTTAATCAGCCTGCAGCCCCTAAAAGTCCATGAAGAACATGTTGTGGTTTTTGCTGCTGCTGCTGTTGCTGTTGTTGTTGTTGTTGTTGTTGTGTGCCTTCAAGTCATTTCTGGCTTGTGGAGACCCTAAGACAAAACTATCACAAGGTTTTCTGAAGCTGAGAGTGTGTGATGTACCAAAGGTCAACCAGTGGGCTTCCTTGGCCCTTTCTGCAGGACGTTGTCCCACCGTGGGGATGGGAGAAGGACAGGGCCCTGACAATGGTTATGCACGACATTGTTGTGGTCCCGTCCTCCCATCCCTAGGTAGTGCAATCACAGAGTAAGTAATCGGCGTGCTTTCTCCATCAATGACCCATGTTCTCCTTCTTATCTCACATTTACCTGATCTGCAGAGGTTCTGGAAGTGCAATGGCTGTACTTTGTTACCCTGATTTCTGCTGGTCCCGAGGGACACCTAAGTGCTCTCCAAATTACAAAGTTGGGAATTAGCAAGGAGCACAAGCTAGCACTATGAGAGGCAGGGCAATGTAGCGAGATCTTTTACACAATGTCTACGGGGTCAGGCCGAGTCAAGGAGCAAACAGAAGTAAATAATAATTGTTTTTATTGATATACAATGAAACACCTGTATGCAGCACACTCACACAGAGAACTATAGAAATAAAGGTTGGAGTGGGATAGAGGAATTTTAAGAGGAGGTTTCGTATGGGAAATACTGCAGGTGTCCTGAAGCCCGGAAAATCTGAAGGAAAAGGTCCGAGAAGCTGAGGGGAAGGCTTGCCGAACGAAGCAACCGCAAGGCAGGATGGAAGCCAAGAGTGATTCGAGGAAGCGCTCAAAGTCAGGGGTTCTTATAGGAGAAAATGTGGCCGCAGGCTAGTCCGTTCTCTGGGACAACAATGAGTTTTGGGCTGGAGACAAAGCCTCCGAAAGGTCAGTGATTTACATGATTGAGTTAAGACAGAATTGTCAATATGGTGGCCAGTATGCAAACGCAGAGTGCTTGACAGTTGAGTATTTGGCTCGTCAAGCTGCCTGCTTGGGGCAGGGAATCCTTTGTAAGTAGCATGCATACATAATGTGGTACTTGCCTTGAGGTCTCCTGAAGTGGCGATTTGGCTATTTCTGCCCTGCCTGTATTAGTTTGGAATATTTCAGCGATTAGCGGCAAAGCCTGTACGTGTGCTTGTCTGGGGGCCTCGCAAGCACGTGGAGAGGAATAGGTAAAGGAGGCCAACTTATTGATATCAAATGATATCTAATATTCCACGACCTCAGGCTAGGAAACTGCGGTAACAACTTCCTGCCCCAGCGCAGCCTGGGAAAGTATCCCACTGCTCTGCAGAAGGAAGAAGTGGGGCCATCACATTTTCTGGAGCACAGAGGCAGCCAGTGCAGAGGGAAGTGCTCCCATCACACTACCCTCTTGGCAGAGCCACTGCCGGGATCCCCACAGGACACTGTCGGGATAAGGTAGGCTGTGGAAAGGCCTATGGCTAAGCAGGAAATGAAACTCTGGTCTCCAGGGTTGTAGTCCAAAACTCATATGACTATATCACTCTGGCTCTCTTAGAAGCATTTACCCACACTCAGATAAGATTTAGCTGCCAAATTCCATTTGCTACAGTATAGGGAATAACCAGCACACCATCTTGCACCAGGAAGGGGAAAAAAAATATTGGTCTGGTCTTTCAAGCAGGATTGTGGGAGGAAATATTCTGTAAGAACTTAAGAAGTTTCTTTTTTGGGGCCACATTTCCCTGAACCCCCCCACCACATACACACCCATGGTGGCTAGAGGATTTTGAAACCTGTAGTCCAGAAAATGATGTTTTCCAAGTTCTGCTTAATACCTGTCCCCGAATTCATGTCAGTGAAAGCATTTGCTGTACTTTCCTATCTGCTAAGGGGTGTTCAGTTTGTGTCCTGTTGATAAGGGCTAAAGGCAAATTTCTGTCCTGTTTGTCTTCATCACCTTTTCTCATTCTTCCTCTCCTTCAGCTGAGTTTCTCTTCATTTCAAAGGCAGTGTTGGAAATTTTGAAGGTTGTTCCTCTCGCCGCTGAAGTGTGACTGTGTCTACCTGTTTCGCTGGCATCCCACAGAGGAAGACAGATGCTGTCTGCTGAGGTGTCTACAAGTTATTAAACTGGATGCGGTTCAGACATTAATGCCTGTCTGCCTCTGTGCAAAGAAAGTCCTTACCTTAAATTTACAAAATTGCAGGGCTGGGCCTCTAATATCGCTTCTGACAGGACAGCATTCCCTCTTGTCAGATATTCATCTTTGTTCTTTCTTCCTCACTTTAAAAACCACTTGAAAAGATTCCTCTGCTTTACTTTACTGAGCTTGGGCAGGTGATTTTATAACATCGACTTTTGGTTTTAAAACTTCCTAAAGTGACATCAGCGTTCTACAGTTCCCAGAATTCCTCAGCCACAGGCCATCCTCGTGAGGTGGCAGGAATGGTACAAAAAAAAAGTTATAAGCCCTTGTTGGATTACTATTAGCATATCGCCTTTTTAAAAAGGGGATGTTCTTTTGACTAAGGAACAATTACAAGCAACACAAAACTATGGAGGAATATCATTAGCAATAGCATAGGAATAGAATGTGTATTTCTATACCACTTAACAGCTCTCTAAGCGGTTTACACTGCGTTAGCTAATTGCCCCAACAAGCTGGGTACTCATTTTACCGACCTGCAGAAGGATGGAAGGCTGAGTCAACCTGGAGCCCTGCAGGATTGAACTCACAACCTTGCAGCTGCAGTACCGACATTTAACCACTGCACCACCAGGGCTCCTAGCAATGGCTACCTCCTAGATGGGGGAAGCATCTATGTATTTGTTGTTGTTACACACCCTCACGTTCATTCCAACCTACAGTGATTGTATCATGAGGCTTTCTTGGAAATATTTGTTCAGAAGCAGCTTACTATTGCTTTTGTCTAAGGCTGAGAGAGTGTGGTTTATCCAAGGTCACCCAATGGGTTTCTATGGCTCAGCAGGTATTCAAAAGTTGGTCTCCTGGTATCCTAGTCTGAGTTGGTCCCAGACATATAGCAGTCTGAGTCATAACAACAAAAAATGGGCCCTTCCACCCTACACTGTTATTCCACTTTCCACATCCTTTGAAATTCTGGGGTTTGTAGTTTACTAAGGCCAAAGAGCTCTCTGTCTGAGAATTCTGGATGCCCCTCCCCAAACTGCATTCCATAGGATGTTGAAAGTGGGATAACAGTGTAGTGTGGAAAGGTCCAATGTCTCCTACTCATCCAAGTTGAAGGGCAGAATACCCAAACTCAGTTGAATTATTCTGTTACCTGAGGCAGAAAATCCCTCAAGTGCCTCTCTCCACCATTGTGGAATAAAATACAACCATTGTAATATAAAATAGCTATTGATGGGCTGATCGTTCAGGATACCTATTATCTAATGTCTTGGGTGGCAGCAGCTACCCAATCTAAGCTACGGTCCTGGGACAGACTGGCTCTCGTGTGTTTTATGTCCTTCATTTCACCACTGGTTCCACTTTATCCTGGAGAGATGTAACTAACGGGGGTCACAGGGTTCTGTCCTAGACCTGGAGCTGTTCGTTGTCAATGAGTTGCATAATATGATAGAGGGCACACTCATCAAATTTGAAGATAACACCAAATTAAGAGGGGCAGTGAATATTCCAGAAGAAAGGATCAGAGCTCAAAATGACCTTGACAGATTGGAGAGCTGGGCTAAAGTTAACAAAGGGAATTTCAAGGAGGATAAGGGTAAGGTATTACATTTAGGAAGGGAAAAGAAAATCCAAAAATGTTAAGATAAGTGACACCTGGCTTGACAGCAGTACAAATAAATAAGATCTAGGGGTCCTAATAGACAACAGGCTAAACATGAGTCAACAGTAGGATATGGTGGCCATAAAACTCCTCAATGTAATTCTAGGCTACATCAACAAGATATAGCAACACACACACTAATAAGGGAAGCAAAGTGTAATTCAAATATAAAATTAAAGCAAACTGAGAAATGCGCAAAATCAAAATATGCAGAACTATAAAACAACTAGTGTATATACTCAGCATTGCCCCAGATTTTATTTTCTCATAGGTAATACTTTTATGAGATCCTGTGTCTCTAATTCCCCAAACTGTTCTGTCCAGTACCTGTAACTTTTCCACATATTCCCCAATCCAATCTGTATTCAGAGTTATTACCATAGAGAGGTTGGGTTCCTGAGGGAATACACTGCCTCCTTGCTGCTAGGCCTCATCTCCATAACAACCAGCCTATTCGAGACAGACACAGTTGACTGAGGCCCAAGAGCTCTTGGTTGAGAATTCTAAAGGCACCTCCCTAAACTGCAAACCCCAGGATTTCATAGAATCTCCTCAGGCAGCCAATCATATGAGGTCTTTGCCCGACACAGCCAATCGTACGAGGTCTTTGCATGACACAGACAAACTTTGACTTTTATATATTAGATTACACTTTGCTTCCCTTACAAGTGTGTGTGTGAATATACCTATATAGATCACACACCTTTGGCAATGTTGGGTATTTTTGCTATTACCATGTACACTGATGGCTCCATATAGATAAGTGCTGATAATGCTAATAGTAATACCTGCAGGGGACTGACAGATGCTGGAGGGAATTTCCTCTGGGTCCTTCCTTTGGGTGAAATATAGAATGGGTGGAGATCGGAGAGGGCCTTCTCGGATGTGGCACCCTGCTTGTGGACATCTGACAACGGGTTAGCTTCCATATCTTCCTAGCACCGAGCCAAGACATGTCTTTCTCTTACAGCTTTCAGAAACTTCCTTACTTCAAAGTGTTCATGTACATGTTTTTGAACTGTTGTTGCTTTTAAAATGCTTTCAACTATTGTTTTCTTTCTATATATTTAAAATAATCTTCTTTTAGTTATTTATGGTTTCAATCTAGAAATAATTTAAATTATTTCCCTTATAATCTGCCCTAAGATTCCATGATGAAAGACAGGATAGAGATATTTAAATATATACACAATCAAACAAATTAGAGTTGAATCAGTTCTTGAATGGTGACGATTATGGAATTTCCATTGAAATAGTGGGTCTACTCAGGTGTGTGATGAGACAATTTTCACTGCAGGGGTGCTATCATGTACTGGATAACCCACCCTCTACAAACTTCACTCTGAGGTAGACAATAGTTTTATTTGTAATGTCAGCAACAAATCACACTTCTTCCAAAGTTGCTGAGACTAAAGCACGCATGGGGCTTACACCTTTTATATGTTCAGTTCCATAATTTAGGAATCCAAAGCTGTAATTGGAGAGAGCCATAAATGTAAACATCATAACACTTCTCAGACAGTTTCAAGACC
The DNA here is from genome assembly GCA_948472985.1 of Iguana delicatissima. Classification (NCBI taxonomy): domain Eukaryota; kingdom Metazoa; phylum Chordata; class Lepidosauria; order Squamata; family Iguanidae; genus Iguana; species Iguana delicatissima. The sequence continues at coordinate 113,972 of CAOKZL010002215.1, read as the reverse complement.
TACACTTGGTTCCCACTTCCTGTCATCCTTGACCATTTTGACCTGAGCACATATTTCCTGCCCCTCATCTTATAGACAGCAGGTTCTCAAAACACAAACCTCTTCTGACTACACTTTCATTTTTGTCTGGCTCTGATCTTCCCCCCTCACCAGACACATTGTAGCAATGGGCAATAAAACAATTAGCTATTAATACTTTGTAACAATCATGCAGGCTCAGAATTGATACAATGTTGCGATCATAAATTAATATTGGATGTGTTGTAGCAGTTACAATGAGGCCTAATGAAGTTCTACAGCAGTTATGTCTACATTGGTTACAATACCCTATTTCACTACACATCACTATACACCCAGCAGAACAATAGATTTTCATAGCAGGGGCTGTGCATTCTAAGAGGAGCAGAGAAAAAAAAAAGGCAGAAGTGCTTGGAATCAATTGCTATAAAAAGAGTTTCAATGGGAAAAAAAATTCTTTTTTTCTTTCTTTATTTTTTAAATTAATCTTTACAAACCAAAAAGCCATATGGGCAATGTCATCCAAACTTCACATACAAAAATGGGAAAATTTTCTATATATATAAAAAATGAAATAACTGTTTTTCTTTAATAAATAGAATTTTATATGCCCATATTCTCCCTCCCCTACCTTTTCTAATCTCTAATGAGAAATAGCAATGAGGAAAAAAAATACCACCCAGTTAACACATTTGAATTAGAAAGCTGAGGTTTTACAGAATTCTACCATATATTTTTAATTCCTAAAATATATTTCTAAATACTCAAAAAAATATTTGGAAGAAGAATTTTTATTGGAAGGAAAATGACCTCCCTTCAATCACTACGCCCCTGGATCTACTATAGCTGAAGTGGCCAAAAGGATTTAGGCCAGTGCATCTATAAAGTGTCATAAAACCAGCTACGTTGCTGGATCATCTACCTTCCAAAACTGATTTGCATTCTTAAAAGAATGCAAAAGATTTTGTACAATGCATGATTCCAAGCTCTGTAATCATACTGGCTATCATCTGTATTAATAGTTATGAATTTATAAGCTAGAATTATGGATCTGTAACTGCTCGGTATGCAGTAAGGCCAGATATTCATGACTGTTGCCATGATCATAAATGCCACCCAAAAACCTACCTCATTAGCCACCAGCTGCACCAGCTGATAGAGGTCTGTTCTGCTGGAGAGTGGGGTACAAGAAGGAGGATGTTCCTAGTCCCCTCCTGCCATAGAGTGAGGCTATGACAATCAGAAGCAAAATTTCTGTAGACCCTTTTCGCATCCTACCCTTTCGCGGAGCCCGGATGTGGGGCTCATGTGAGCAGCCTCCAGCGAGAGGCTCTCGCTTCGCAGTCCCATTGGCTCCGCAGCTGCTTCCTGGTCTCACGAGCGCCCCACCTCTTCCTTTAACAGTGCAGCTTGGGACCTTTCTCAGGCGGCACTGGACAGGAAGCGCGACCAGCCCGGTTCCCGAGGCTCCGCACGCCAAGTAAGTGTGCATGGGGCCCCGGAGCAATGTACGACTGTGCAGCATTTTCGGTTTCAAGCCAAAAATGAAAAAATATGTGTGCGGTCATATCAGGTCCTTGAGCATCGCACAAATGTGAGTGCATAGTGTGGACCACTCCTCACATTTACGCGATGCTCAAGGGGCCCTTTCACATTGGAAATGCCATGCAAAACGGGCCTAAATCTTCACTCATTGGTGGGAGGGGGATGGAAAAGTCATCTTGCTTCACCTCAATAACCAGCAGAGCAAATTTTCATCACTCAGGCTCTTTCCGCACCTTACCTTTTATCGGTGCTGGGGTGGGGGGATCACACAAGCAGACTGCAGTGAGAGGCTTTAATGTCCCCACTGCTTCAGCTCTGCATGAGCTGCCTGCTCCCAATCAGGTAGCATGAGAGCCCCGCCTCTTCCTTCCGCAGTGCAGCCTGGGACTTTCCCAGGCTGTGCTGGGGCAGGAAGCGTAATCACTGCAGCTCCAGAGACTCCGCACACACAGCAAGTGTGTGCAAGGCCCTGGAGCAATGCACAATCGTGCACCATTTTCTGGAGCGTCACGCGATTGTGAGTGCATCATGCAGATCACTCCTCACAATTGTGAACACTCCAGGCGCCCTTTCACATGGCAAATGCAGTGCAAAAAGGGCCTCAGTGTGGCTGCTAAGATAGTTTTGGGGATCCATTACTTAGTTACTTAGTTAGTTACACATTTGTAACTAAGTACTTACTTACATTTGTAACTAAAGTAAGGTAGGATCTTACTTAAAAGTCTAATTCCTTCAGAGCGTAAAGCTCTGCTCCTGAATCCATACTATTCTCCTGTTTTATTTTACCACACACTTCTCAGTTTTAGTTCCTCCTGCTTTATTCCTCAAAAGACAACCCAGAGATCATATTTTTTATATATATTAATAAAGAAAGCAAAGCGGGTGGAGGGCGAGAAAGACCCAGAAAAGAATGGAATTTGTCTTTATGAAAGGAAATACTGTAGATATTTTGCCAAAAAGGACACATAGTGAAAATAGATTAGTTCATTTGAGCAGTGCGGGGGAAATATATATTTCCTGAAGCAGGTGGTGCGGATAGGGAGAAGAGAGGAAGAAAAATGTCATGTACAGAAAGTGTTCTCCAAAATGTGATTTTTCACATCAGGAGAGAAAACAGTAAAAACCACTTGGCCACGGAGGAGAGGCACAGACTCCAAGGGGGACCTTCAATTCCGCTGGCTCCGTTACAAAAATAAAATAAAATCAAGACAAAGATAAAAATTACATGTTGGAAAAAGAAAACATAAACAAAGAAAATCCAAGGATAAGTTATCTCAGCCACAACAGAAAATGAAGGGAAATAGCACTATGTTAAATAAGTAAGTGGTCTAACTTACACCATATCCGCACTACAGTGTTAAAGTGCTGCTGTTCCACTATCAACCTCTATAGAATTCTAGGGTTTGTAGTTTGGGGAAGGGCACTTCAAATTCTCAGCCAAAGAGCTCTTTGGTCTCAGTAAACTACAAACCCCAGAATTCCACAGGACGTCGTAAGTGGAATAGCAGCAGTTTAACACTGTAGTGCGGAAATGGCCTTAGTTGACATGCGAAACATAGGAAGTTGCCTCTTATGGACTCAGAATACTTATTTAGTTATTTATTTAATTTATACTCTGTCTTTATCCCAATAGGTGAATAAAGGTGGTTTACAACATTGGCCTACTGAGTTCATTGCTGCATTTACAACATTGGCCATTTCTGCACTGGACTGTTATAGTGCAACATCCTATGGACTCCTGGGGTTTGCAGTTTAAGGAGAGGGCTTTGAGGCCCCTCCCTAAACTGCAAACCCCAGGATTCCATAGGAGGTTGAAAGTAGGATAATAGCACTAGAACAGTGCAGCTTGGAAATGGCCTATGATTCTTGGGACTAGGGATTGAATCCCCATTTCGTCATGGAAACCCATTAGGTGACCTCAGGCAAGTCACATTCTTTCAGCCTCAGAGAAAGGTAAAGGCAACAAATCTTGCCACGAAAATCGCTGTGAGAGGTTAGCCTTTTGGGTGCCATAAGTCGGTTTTCAAAGGCGAGAGACATGAAAGAACTTCCCTCAGTCAGTGGCACTTTGTCGTTGCTTATCTTCAAGTCACTTCTGACTTATGCAAGCCTAAGGTAAACCTATCACAGGACTTTCTTTGGCAGGATTTGTTCAGAGGGAGTTTGTCTTTGCCTTCCTTTGAGCTGAGAGAATGTGACTTGCCCAAGGTCGCCCAGTATATGAGAAGGGATTTGATTCTTAGGCCATTTCCTCACTAGCCTTTTATAGTGGTATTATTTCACTTTCAACATCTTATGGAATCCTGGGGTTTGCAGTTGGTTTGCAGCCAGAGGCCCCTCCCAAAACTGCCAGGATTCCATAAGATGTTGAAAGTGGAATAATAGCACTATAACAGACTAGTGTGGAAATGGCCCTAGTCTCCAGATGCCTTAAATACATAAATAAATGTTTGAATGTTTAAATCAAATTTTAAATCTTTAAATCTTGAGTTAAGTCTTATGGGGTCCCCAGCAACAAATTCTACTTACAAGGGGTCTCTTGTAATGAAAAGGTTAAGAACCAATGCTGCCCTAGACCTATCTACTGGAGATTCTTGTCTTTCACTGGGAATCTTCTGTTGAGGTACTAATGTGGTCCAGTCCTCCTTAAATTCCAAAATCATATGGGATCCAGAGTGACCAGGGTGACTCGGAGGATTTCAGCACTCCATAATCAATTAGGTGGTTTGAATTAATAAAACCACACAAATGGGAAGCCCGATTTGGTTGTTCTTTGTTTGGTGAGTTGGATGGATTATGATCAGGGTATGAAAGGGGTAACACCACTGTTGCTTCCCTGAAGGTGAAGATCATCTTCTGAAGGTCTCTTGTCTCCCTACTCATGAGATCAGGAAAGCACGTGTGTTGAGAATTTGGGATTGGTACTTTTTGGATGGAAATTCTGAAAAGCCATTTCCTTGATATAGGATCTCAGTCATTGTATTTCTATCTGTGCCTTTTTTAGTTAATTGTGAATCTAAGGCCACTTCCACGCTACACTGTTGTTGTAATATTATTCCATTTTCAACATCCTGTGGAATTCTGGGGTTTGTAGTTTACTGAAGAGGCCAAAGAGCTCTCTGGCTGGGAATTCTAAATGCTCCTCCCTAAACTGCAAACCCCAGGATTCCACAGGAAATTGAAAGTGGAATAATAGCACTATAACAGTCTAGTGCAGAAATGGCTTATGTTTTGGCACATGGAGCTCAAGTAAAGAAATAGCCCTCTCAGTGTATAATGGAGCAATGCTGTGGATCAGTAACGTGGATCCTTATCTCTTTAACATCCAGAAATGTTCTGCTTGAGCAAGATTTCCCTGAGAAATGTAGTAGACATCCCACTTGAAAATGATCAGATAACAGAATTATCAGAAATTAGGAGAGAATGGAAGGCAGAAAAGTGAGGCCAGTAATTCTGATGGTCTTTCCATTCATCTCCATTTCCTCTGCACTTAAAAATAGGAACCAAGTTAATTTCTTGTCCTGCTTATCTCTCTACAGGTATCGAACCCTAGGTTCTCTGTGATTGTATCTGCACTGCAGTGTTACAATGGCTTTAACTGTCATGGCTCCTATGGGATCCTGGGATTTATAGTTAAGCAAGGAGCTTAGACTTCTCTCATAGAAAGCTCTGTTTCAAGAGAGTGGATTGAAGCTCTCTAGGACAGAAATCTGCAGACCTCACCAAGCCACAAATCCCAGGTTTCACTAGGATGGAGACATGGGAATTAAAGTGGTATGAAACTGCTATAATTTTCCAGGTTATGGTATGTCCACCTTGCAGAGTAGTAGCAATTAGATACCACTTTAGCTACCTTTGATCCATCCTATGGAATCCTGGGATTTGTAGTTTGGTGAGGTACATAGAATTTTCTAAAGCATGTCACTTAATTATAGCACAACAGCTTTCTGAAAGAGAAGTCCCTCAACAAACTACAGATCCCAGAACTTGGCATTGAAGTGTTATAATTGTGTCATGTGAATACACTAATCGATACATTTTTTGTTCCAAGAATGCTTGTGTTTATATGAGTCCATATGGTAAAGCAAGCAAACCAAGCACTCTCAGTTATTCTAGGTCTCTGGGCCAGCATTCCCAAGGAAAATTCCCTTAACATGATTTCTAATGGAATTTACAGAATTTGTCGTTCAGTTCCTCTGTCATGGTTGACTGATCATGAAACATCAACCTCTTTAAAAGCCCTTTTCGCACAGCAGTTTGCAAGCGAAAGGGCCCCTTGAGCATCGCGTAAATGTGAGGATCGGTCTGCATGACGCACTCCCATTTACGCAATGCTCAAGGCCCTCACGCGCAGCAAACACGCATTTTTTTTTATTTTTGGCTTTTAGCTGAAAATGCCCCATGCTTGCACAACACTCACGGGCCTGGGCTGACTCACCTGCCGTGCGGAGCCTCTGGAGTCGGGACGGTTGCACGTCCTCTCCTCAGTGCAACCTCCAACTCCCAGGCTGCACTGCGGAAGGAAGGGGTGGGGCGTGGGCGGGGCTCTCGTGCAAGCAGGAAGGAGCTGTGGAACTGAAGCAGGAGGCTGCGAGAGCCTTCCTGCCCAGGCTTCTCATGCGAAGACCCCAACCCAGCAGCGTTACAAGGTAAGGTGTGAAAAGGGACCAAGAATTAACACCGAATATCAAAGGGAATTTTTTTCAGAAGGACTCCTCAAAATACTGCATAAAAAGCAGAAATTAGGTGGAGAAATGGAGGCAGGAGGCAACAAAACAGAATGGCAGAGCAAAGCTAAAGGATTGGTCCTCAACAGTGTATGATGGGGTATTTTCTGTTGTTTTCCTCCCAGAAGCCAAATGCCTTTTTCCTATTGGCTTTGTGAAGCAGCTAAGAGTTTGGGATCAAAGATCATGTTAAGCATTTAAAAAAAAAAATGTTGTGGTCCTACAGCATGGTCTACATTTTGCAACTTTACAAATCTGTAGCTATGCTACAAAATGTAACAAAACCCTGTTAGTGAATTGTGAACATGAGCATCCAGGAAGGGGCAAGAGTGCTCCAGTATGTGCCAGATTTTTTTGAGGTGCATCACACACATTTGATACGTACTAGGTGATCCAGTTGTACTCTTTCACATCTTCACAAGTGTCTGGCTAAACACTGGGGAGTACCCCAATGTGTGTTGGTGCCCATTGCACATTATACCATGGCACATCAATCACACCAGTATTTACAATTGTGCAATTCAACCTGCATACCTCTTTAGGCTGAGGGTCTGAACGTTCATGGCCATTTTTCAAATCCTCTGTATATGTTTTGAGATCCTTTTTATCTCTTGTCGTCACTTGGACTTCAACTCGTGACCACAATTAGTATCAATACTCCACGTAAGCACTCTCAAGTATTGCAACATCAGGATATTTATATGGAAGAATCAGAAAACGACCAGGCTGTTGTGGGTTTTCCACGCTTTGAGGCCATGTTCTATTAGTATTTTCTCCTGACATTTCACCTGCATGACCAGGCTGTTTATTAATTTTCATTAGCAGTTTTCGACTGTTTTTAGAAGTTTTCAAATAGCATTTTAAAGCGATTTAAAAATGTTTTTATCTTTGTAATTTTTAAAAATTATATATTAATTTAAAACAATCTAATTCACAGTCAAAATCAAAACCAAGAAAAAAGAAATTGACAAAAAGAAAGAAAGAAAGAAAAGGAGACACTAAGGCCCTTTTCGCATGGCATTTTCCATAAAAAAGGCCCCTTGAGCATCGCACAAATGTGAGGAGCAGTCCATAAGACACACTCACATTTGCGTGATGCTCCAGGGCCTGGCAGGCTTTAAGCCAAAAACGGTGCATGGTTGCCCATTGCTCCGGGGCCCTACGTGCACTTGCTGTGCATGCGGAGCCTTGGGAGCCGGGCTGGTTGCACTTCCTGTCTCAGTGCAGCCTGGGACGGTCCAGTGCAGCCTGCAAAAGGAAGAGGTTGGGCTCTCACGCAAGCAGGCAGCTCGTGCAAAGCCAAAGGGCCCTGGACATGAGAGCCTCTCTCCAGAAACTGCTCGCGAGAGCACCACACCCCAGTGCTGATAAAAGGTGAGGTGCGGAAAGGGTCAAAGTTATTAAACACTAAATAACTAAAACACGAAGGACATTTCTGCACCTTACCCTTTTCCGCCATTGTCCCAGCATCATCCCTTCAGCACCTTTGCCAGGATGGAAACATGTCCCCAATGGTCCCCTCTTCACCTGGCTGACTCCCTGCAGATGGGAGTGTGAGAGACATGTGCCTTCTTTCTGCAGTGCAGCCGGCCCCTTTCCCATGCTGTACTGGGGAAGGAAGCACCTAGATCATGCTTCTGCCCATTCCACATGGCCACAGGTGACAGGAGTGTTGCATGATCATGGGCCATTAACGGATTTTTTCCCCAATAATGGAATATCTCATGATCACAATGAGTGGGGATGCATTGGCAGCAAGACAATGATGATGATCTGTGAAAGCAGAATTCGCAGACCACCAGCAATGGGTCCCGATTGTGGAACAGCAACGTTATGCAGAAATGCATGGAAGGGCTCTGCCCTCTCCAACCAAACTGTAATGAAAGAAAAGAAGTTTAAAAAAGAAAATATACCTATACTAGTGTATTTACCCGGCATTGCCCGGGATTTTCTTTTCCTCTTAAGAACTCACCAAACTGTTTTCTCCAGTACCTGCAACTTTTCCCCATATTTCCCAATGCAATCTGTATTCAGAGATATATACATACACAGTTTGAGTTCCTGAGGAAATACACTGTCGTCCTCCTTGCTGCTAGGACTCATCTTCATAGCAACCAGCCTATTCCAGTACCTGTAACTTATCCCCATATTCCCCAATCCAATCTGTATTTCTGGTTGTTAACATACAGAGATAGGGTTCCTGCAGGAATACACTGTTCTCTTCCTTGCTGCTGGGTATCATTCCCACAGCAACCAGCCTGTTCCAGTACCTGTAATTTTTCCCCATAATCCCTAATCCAATCTGTGTTTTCTGGCAACATTGATGTACTGGCTTTTTTTTTCTTTCTGTTGAATTTGTGTAAGCATTTTCTGTTTTGAATTTCAACTTTTAGATTCCTCACATATGGAATCCATACAATCTACTGTGTGAGGCAAGGAGACCTGGTAACTATGTTCAGTATGTCTCTTTGATGTTTCTCACATATGCCTCTGAAAAATTTTCTGGCATCCTTATTGATAGTGGGCCTCGTCTGCACAGCAAATGGCCTGAGGCCCAAGAACTCTCTGGCTGAGAATTCTGAAGGCCCCTTCCTGAACTGCCAAACCCAGAATTCCATAGAATTTTCACAGCCAGCAATCCTATGAGGTCTTCTCGTCTCGCTCAGCCAATCGTACGAGGTCTTCGCCTGCCTGATGGAGACAGTCAAACTCACAGACAAACTTTGACTATAGATATGTTATTCTACCATAAGACACTCAGTTCACTTTTGCACACACTTAAGGTCATTTACAAAGACGTAAGTCCCAAACAGAATGTCAGCCTACAAAATCCCACATCTTAGAGAAAAAGAAGGATTCTCTGAGGCCTTTTCTGCACTACGCCGCTCTCCCATGTCATCCCGTCACAATGCCAGCAGTAACTCTACCAAGATGAGAGTGTGTTCCCAATGCTCCTCTCCAGACAGCAGCCGTCCTTCTTCTCATGTTGCAGTAGGGGAGGAAGCACGTAGATTGCACTTCTGGCCCTTCTGCATGGCCGGCTGCAACAGAAGGCTCACAGGATTAGGGATCATTGAGGGAATTTCTCCCTCAATGTTATAATCTGTGATTGTGCCAGCTGGTGACACAAGAAGAGTGGGACTTCAATGACATCATGGGGAAGCATCACTATGGTATCACTCCTCTTGTGTTCCCATGATGGGGCACTGTCATCATGCGGAAAGGACCTGTGACTCTGAAAACAATTCATACCTAGAATGCTTTATATTTGATGTCTTCTTATTTGATGTATTCCTTTGGTTACTTTGCCTGGAACTGGTCTTTGGATGCCTCAACTGTATTTCTAAACTCTCAGTTGAAATTTTAAGTACAGTAGCCCCTCCACATTTGCAAGGGTTAGGGGTACAGAACCCTTGCAAAAGTGAGAAAATGCAAATAAATCCCCCCTCTCAATTCTCCTCCCATTCCCCTCTGGCTTCTCCCCTCCCATTCCCTTTCCAATTCCCTGGCAATGGGGGACGGTATACCAAAAAGGTATACTCATACTTTCCCCTTGGATAGAGAAGAGAGGAGTTCTGGAGTTCTAATTACTTCTCACAGTCATCTTAAGAAAGGAGAAGGAGCACCTGAGCAATCAGCAGCCAACACGTGGCAGAATGTGCAACCACATGGCTGAGAAGCCACACCCTCAGCAGTGGGAGGGGGCTTTGCTCACCCAAAAAGAAAAAAAAGAAAAAAAACTTCCATTTTAAACACAAGCCTCACAAGCCTGGGGTGAAGAAAGCAAGGGTTGGAAGGAGGAAAATAGGAGGGGGGGCAAGCACATACCTTGCAAATAATAAAATTCACAAAGGTCAAACCTGCAAATGTGGAGGGAGGACTGTACTGCAATACTAGAAATCTAAGGCTTGAAGGTAAATCTTATTTGGTGGAGTAGGATTTTTATTTGGTAGACAATGATCTTCTTTTGTATTCTTTTGGTAGTTATACCCTTGCAAGAGAGGAAGAGAGAATCAAAGTAAAGTCAAATTCTTTCTAAAGTATATGGAATGAGATCTTAAATCAGCTACTTAGTTAAACATATAACTAAGTAACGTCTCTGGGCTTCTACTCCCTACCCCGACTGCTTTACCTGCTAGCAACTGCTGTGAGCAATAGAGGTCTGTTCTCCTGTTTATTGAGGCATAGAATAGTGATGTTTCTATCCCACTCCCTCCAGCAACCTCCAGTACAACCATCAGAAGCAGGATCCATCCCACAATTCCTTCTCACATCGGAGATCATTGGCAAAAAGAGATGGAAACATCAGTATACTGCAGTCCACTCAACAGGAGATCAGACACCCATTACCTGAAGTGACTGCTGCCTGGGACTTTTATGATCGTGGCAATAGTGCCATAATTGTAAATACACAGGGCCTGTGAATACAAAATAGTTACGGATGTGTAGGTCTAGGTTACACATGTGTAACTGTGATAGTGAATTTCAGCCACTGCAAGCAAAGTCAAGCCATCTATAAGAAGGATGGGAATTGTGTGGGTCTCCAGGTGTTGTTGGACTGCAGCTTCGAGAAGCGGTAGACAATGATGAGGAATTCTGGTAGCTGTAGTTCTAAAGCATCTGGAAGGCCACACAATTTCCACCTCAGTCTAGTGTGTCTTCCTTTAGTGTGTCCTGTAGTCATGCACTTGTTAGCATATTCTTCTAGTTTAAGAAGGAGAGCAGAAGAAGAGGAAAAGGAAGAGGAAGAGATGGGAGAAGAAGAAGAAGAAAAAGAAGGAGAGGAAGAAGATCTTGTTATTGTTTGACTCTGGCTTTACCTGTCATAGCTATATGGCCTTAAACTGGAGAAAAAAGAGTCCTCACCAAGTCTTCTGGTCATAGCCATAACTTTTTCTACACCAGAATCCTTTAGCATTGCTGAAACATTTCTTTTCTGCTGTTAACCAAAAGGGAATTAAAACATAGATTTCACATGCCATTTAAAACAGCACTTCATCATCCAGCAGTGCCCTTCCCCATGGCCAAGATCATCTATAAAGTTTATTCATGGGTAAGCCCTGCTCTGCAAAGGTCCCCAGCAACATTAATTAAATGTTTCCTCCCAGTAGGTTGAGCCTGTTTTATTGCTACTTTTTCAGCATGTCAAGGATATCGGTGATGAATTGCTCTTTAATTAGTCAGCTCCTGTTCCACCAAGTTTGTGTGCTTCGTTCTGTTTCTTTTTCCCGTTTTCCTTCCATTTATAGTAAAATCGTGCCATTTAACTATAAAGGGTAGACGAATTAGAAGAAAAGAAGGTAGCCTGGTTTTTAACACATACACAGATATAAACATGATCTGTGATGTACAGAAGCTGATTTAAGGGTTAATTAAGGGACAATATATCATCCATGCCCTCCTGTCACACTGAAGAGGAAGCAATGAGAAAGGTTGGAAATGCAAACAGGAAACTTTCAGTTCATGGACCAGTATCTTTTCAAAAGCACCGTAGGTTGGCATTGCAAGTGCATTTTATTGCAAATTTAGATCTGGGGAAAACTACAAAGCAACACTGATGATAGAAGTAGGGGTTACCATGTTGTCCAAAGAAAATCCAAAATACATGTTGTGGTGATAACTTTATTAAGCTAATGAAAAGATACATCATGGTAGCCCACTGGTAGCCCACTGAAGCCCACTGGCTTCTTCATCAGACAAAGATGGCTAAAAGACCACACAGGGGATGAAAACTGAAAATGGCAGAATCACAGATGTGCATCGTCCTTGAGTATTCATTTTTATGAGGATGCTTAGGGTGCTCCTGAAGGAGGATGAATCCAGATAAAAGAGTAGACCAAGTCAATTCGGGGCCATGAGTTGACTGTGAGCAAAGGCAGGGGAGAAAAAACAATTTTAACATTGTCCATTGTCAGCAACAAAATGCCTCCTTGTGACAGCTGAGTCTGTTCCCATGTGAGGTTGCAAGCTCCTGTCATAGGCAAAATGCAGTCAAATCTTCAGGAAGCTTTGGTGCTAACTTTGGAGTTAAATGTAAGTACTGTTAACAGGCAAAGCATGCCAACAGGAGCCAAATGACATGCAATCAGAGGAAGAGAGCTTACAGGGTATTTGTCTGTTTTCTGGGGTAGCAAATTTTATTCCTCTTTGTATATCTCCCACATCATTGCATTCTAGGGATGGAAAGAATACTCCGAAATATTCAAAATCTAGTCAGAAAAACATATCTCTTGAGTGCTTAGAAACCCTGACAGTATGGATTCTGAATCACCAAGAATCTTCACAGTTTGGAATTTATTCTGTACAAATCAGAAAACAGCCTTTTCTGCACAGAAAATAATATTTGTGTGCAAAAAAATATTATTTTCAGCACTAAGAAGCTGATTCCTGCACAGAACATCCTGCAACTGGGTGCCTTAATTTATGCAAAATTCACACATAGTTGTTTTGCAGAGAGAAGAATGTTTTCTACACAGAAAAGAAAGGTTAATTTTTATGCCGAAAAGGTTGCTTTCTACACAAAACAACCGTGTGCAAATTTTGTGCATGGTAAGCCACAAACTACAAACAGTCTTTGAAAACTCCGTGGTTTTCGAAAACTTCCTTGTAGCACAGTGGTTTTCAACCTGCGGGTCCCCAGATGCTCATGGACTTCAGCTCCCAGAAGCCCTGAGCATTGACCATAGTGGCTGGGGCTTCTGGGAGCTGAAGTCCACAAACATCTGGGGACCCGCAGGTTGAGAACCACTGTTGTAGCAGGAAGAAAATGACTTAAATTACTCTGAAAATTGAAGAAAAAGTCCATTGTTGTTGGTCTCTTAGCAATCTAGTGCCTCTAGGGAAAGTGGCAGGGGGAGGGAGAGAAAGAGAAGATCCATGCAGAGTCAGGCAACATCTGGTTACTCTCTTCTACTGTCGTCTAACTTTCCTGCAAAGTATTGCTAGATCTAGAGGTCGCAGTGCTGCCTTTATGCATCAGACTGCTTGCATCTCTTCTTCCTTCAGAGAAACATGCCACATCAAATCAGCCAATGACTAGCTTTGTCTCTTTTATTGTTTCTGTGACATCGATCGATGTGCCTACATTGTAACAACCCTCCTCCTGACCCCTGACTTCTTCTGCGAGGTGCTTCTTTGTTGAAGCTGTAAGAATTGAGAGAAAGAGAGAGAGAGAGAGAGAGAGGGAAAACGAGAGAAAAGAGCCCAGAAGTAATTGTGCTTATTGCTATACAGAGGATAATAATAACTGCTATTGAGAGCCAGGTTTTGTACAATAGAGTCCACTTAATGAAGATCTGATATGAAAAAAGAAAGTGCAAGGAGAATAGATTTACCAAGCAGCAATATTCAACAATGGACTGTGTGTATGCTCTTTGAGGGTGAGGTACACATGCTTCGTTCTGAAGACCCTGAAGGCTGACTCTGATATTTCAAGACGCAAGATAATTTCAGAACTTCAGTCCTCGGCCTAGGATATCGGCAAGTCCTTGTCCCAGCACACAGGATTTAGGTCAAGAGAAGGACAGTGCCAAAGCCATAGGCGACTGTGTTGGATCCCACTGTGTGCCCTCCACTTCATGGTCAGTGGCTGGAACTAGAGGCTGCAGGACAGATATAAGAAGTCCTTCACCAACCAACGGGTGGAATCCTGCTGATGTGTTATATAGGCATAAGTTGTACTAGCCTTGCAGGGTAAATTTTGTGGACAATGAACAATATTCATTTCTAGTAGACAGTATGCATGTGGAACCATTGTGCTTGTGATAGTATGTTAAAGCACACAGAGTAAGGTATGAACTGTGCGCTGTCTCTACACATTGTGTATTTATTTTGTATAGTGAGCTGTCCACCCATCCTCACTGGTCAACCATCCACATACATTGCACAGTATTCAATCTAGGTCTATGTAATGTTAGAGTTAAGTACCTCTACCAGTGAATATTCATGCTACATTGATGTAGGATTTTGGCTTATGATAGAAAGTGTAGTAATTATCCAAGGGCTTACTCATCCAAGGGCTTCAAAACAGGTCCCAGTCATCAAGGCTATTGTTCTATAGTCCCTTGTTGCTGGAAGATCTTTCTGAGACCCAACATTGGCCCTTGTTGCACTATGCCACAATCCCACATCATCCCACTATACCATTGCTGGGATGGGAATGGGGCCTCAATGCTTCTCAGTGCACCAGTCAGCTGCCAGATGATGGGTAGCATTTCAGACGTGCTCCTTCCTTTTGCAGTACAGCTAGCCTCTCCCTGCACTGTACTGTGGAAGGAAGCATTTGAGCAGTTGTTATGCAAAGAGAGGCCATTGCCACATTTTTTCTGGTAATTTTCTGGTAATGGTATGTCGCGTGATCATGAAAGCTGGAGATGTGACAGCAGCGGGACTGCAACAACTTCGTGCAATGGCATGTGTCACGGACTGGCAGCAACGTGTCCCTAAGCCAGGATGACTCTGTGGTGCAGTAATGACCATTGAAAGAAACTGTCATAGTTCCTTAGACAGGGTTCATATCCCAGGCACTATGGTTTCTGATCCAGCACGTGGGATCCTTTGCTCTTGAACATATTGATTCAGTAAGTCTGCTCTAGCTGGAACTAGCAATAGGATTTGGGCCTTTATCCCTATCAAATATAATCTACAATAAGGTATGTCCCAGTAGCTCTGTAATTTGAATGTGGCAATATGTCAAAGAGAGGGCTGGCTGGTACCCATATGGAAGAAACTTTTCTAGAGGATAAAGTTCAGACTTTTTATTTGTCAGCTTTGTACCCCTGTATTCTGCTTTGCATGCCAAAGGTCCCAGGTAAAATTCATGATATCTCTGGAAAAAGCTGAGAAATAACTGCAACAAAAAAAACTCTGGAAATTCACTGTCAGTTACTATACTGAACTCAGCTGACCAACTGTCTGCCTCTCTGTATGACAGTTTCTTATATTCCAACCACTGTATCAGACATACATAAAAGATAATGCATAAAGATTTTTCCATGACAGTGCCAGCTGTGACAAAGGCAACAGATAAGAAATGGTGAGGTCATTGACATTCCCACTGCAATGCCTTGTAGAAAGTCCAAGATTCAGACCCTACGTTTTCCAGAAAAATGATCAAGCAGGAGGTCATAGAATCTTAGAGCTAGAAAGAATGGCCATTACTTCACTACGGCCCCATCCTGCTGTAGTGGGGGGATGCATTGACGCCAGTCCACAATGCATGCTACCACATGAGGTCATCGCAGTCCCACTCCTGTCATGTTCCCATCTATCACGATCATGCATTATTCTATTATTGGAAAAAATCCAGTAACAGGCTCCTTTTGCATGATGATTGTGTCAGCTGGGGCTATGCAGAAAGGATGGAAGCTCTATCAAGGTGCTTCCTTCTTCAGTGCAGCACAGGAAGAAGCAGATAACACTGAGAAAGGAAAGAGTGTGTCCCAAGCACTACCATCTGCCGGCAGCCAGCCATGTGCAGAGTGGAGCATTTGGGACATACTCCCATTCTGGAAAAGGTATTGCTGGGATGACACCAGAGTGTCATGGGATCCAGGTAAGGTATGGAAAGGGACAATGACATGGGCCAACTAGCCCAACCTCATCCATGCAGGGAGACAGAATTGAAGCACATCTGAAAGAGGCCCATCCAACCTCCCAAGTTGGAAAGTCCACCACTTTAGGAGGCAATCTATTAAACTACTGAAAAACTTTTATAATTAAAATATTCTTCCCAATGTTTAGATGGAATCTTTTTTCTTGTCATTTGAATCAATTGATTCCTATTCTAGTTTCTGGAGAAGGAGAAATAAGCTGGTTCCCTCTCATACATGACTTCTGCTCAGGTATTTGAAGATAATTATCATGTCACCTCTCAGTTTTTTCCTCTCCAGGCTAAATATACCCACCTTCCAAATTCATTCCTCACAAGGATTGACTTCAAGACTTCTGATCATTTTAGCCACTCTTCTCTAGACATGTTCCAGCTCACCAATGTCCTTCCTAACCTGCAGTACCCAGAACTAGACACAGCATATCAGGTCAGGTCTTACCAAAGCAGAATCAAATGGCACCACTACCTTTGATGCAATCCAGAATTGTATTGTATTTTTGTTTGTTTGTTTGCTTGCTTGCTTGTTCAGATGCTGCAGAAGGCACAGGAGAGCAGCTGGTGTCCAATGTGGACAAAACCAGGCTCAGTAGGCTCTTTCCCTGTAAGGGAGGCCCATATGTTCATAGAGAGAATGACCAGAGAAGTAAAGGCACCAAAGTCACAAGTCATAAGCAAAGAACCATAGATTTCTGCAAATTGCTTGTTCCCTTCTTCCCATTCTCTGCTTGTGGAAGAAGCCTACCTTCTGGCAATGCTGTCTGAGTGATACTAGCTTAGAGAATGAAGAGAGAAGCAGGACAAGATCAGTGCTTTCTATCCGCAAAGCAAAGGAGAAAGGCTATTGACCTTGCAAACCATAGAAAACATCCCTTTTGCATATCCTGATCATCAAACATGTCAGGGACAGCCAATCAATGTGGTGTAAACATTTTGTGTAGAGCAGTTTATAGCAAATCTTGGGCAGTGTATAATGAAACGCCTCCTCTGTTTAAAAAAAAAAAAGAGTGGACAAAAGTACATCCCTATTAAAGGCATAGATTTATTGACCCATTGATGTTCTTAAAAGGTCTCCGCTCTAAAAGTAGGCTATATGTAAATAAGAGCATTTGAAAGCAAAGGACGAATGCAGAGCAAGCTTTGAAATGGTGTGATTCATGCCGGCTTTCCGGAGATGCCTTTCAGCCTTCTTAATTATTTCCAACTTGTACTTGTCTCTCGAAGAGAATGAGAGAAAGAATCCTCCTCTCATCAGAAAGTCCACTTTCGATAATTGCAGACTGAGTAAATTTGCTTCCATTTAGTTAGCATTTATCATCCACGTTGAATGCTAAATATTTTTATTTATTTTGTGGGAAATGCTTACCATTCTAGTCATGTTAGCAGTGCAATCCTGTGCACGTTTCCTTGGATTTAGGTCCAATTTAAATGAGGTTTACTCTCAGCCAAGAGGACATGAGGTCTCAACCTTAGAATCCTGATGCATTTGGAGGCCAAAGAGCTCTCTGGCTGAGAATTCTAAATGCCCCTCCCTAAACTGCAAACTCCAGGATTCCATGGGACATTGAAAGTGGAATAAGAGCATTAGAACAGTATAGAGTGAAAATGGCCTTTAAAACTCTTTCTTCCCAAAACAATGCAAAAAAGGGCATTTAGAATAATCTAAGATTCAAACTAGTCATTAAAGAGAGCAGGTATACCTTGAGGCTAGCCCATTTTTGCTGTCACAGTGGAGTTGCACCAGTGATACGTGCGTCACCAATGAGACTTGCAAATTAAAGCTATGTTTACCTTCCAGTGATGAGAATAAGCACACTACATGCAAGCGACGGAGGGGCTTCCTGCACTACACTATTATAATGCTATTATTCCACTTTAAACCTCCTATAGAGTTCTGAGGTTTGTAGTTTACTGAGGCCAAAGAACTCTCTCTCTGAGAAGTTTAAATGTCCATCCCTAAATTACAAACACCAGGATTCCATAGGATGTTGAAAGAGGAATAATAGCACTATAACATTATAGTGCAGAAAGGGCTGGAGTTGGGGACAATCATGTACTATGACAGACACAGGCTGGCATCCCATTAGGGAAGAACATCAGGCTTACGTCCACCTTACAACTGTATGTGCTTTATTTATTTATCTATCTATGGTCATTGCAGAGGTTGGCATTCTCTTCCCATGACCAAAGACTCTCCCCTAGGAATCACAGTTTTGCTGTGATAGCCTTCTTGAACAGTCATTTCATGGCTTGTGGAGAATGCAGGAGGATTGGACAAACATCTAGCTATGCCTCAAAGGCAGTCTCAGGCCAATGACATCATCTGCCAAAATCCTAGAACGACATAGCCAGATGCTTCTTCAATCCCTCAATCCAGCTCTGCAGCTGTCTGGGGGACTCTTATGCTATGCTGGACAATATGGGATCTCAGCCATATTTTATTAAATAAACAAACAAACAATGTCCTACTCTGTATCAAATGATTTCAGGATAAGGCATGGACAAGAGAACAATTTTAAAAGGTAAAATGTAAAATCATATACATTTTAAATAATTTTGCACCATTTATAATCATCTGGACTGAGACAGAACTTTGAAACTAGACAAGGCCCCAAACTAGTATAAATTTATACCCCAAACTAGTATAAATGTCAATATTGTAAATGGGCTTTTATATGAAAACAACATTGGCATCCATCAGGCCTTCCAGGGATGGCTACTATAGGACCAGGATGTCATGGTAGAGAAGGTCCCTCACCGAGTTGTCCCCAGTGATGGGATATAAAAGAGGAACCCTTCATGAGTTGCTAATGTTCAGATAAGTGGATAACTTAAGTGAATGTTCCTTCTAGTACAGAGGTCCCAAGCTATATAGAACCTTGACTGTCATCAGCAACAATTAACCTAAGGACCGAAGTGTACTGACAGTCAGTATAATTCATTTAGAAACAGTCTCATGCTGTTTCTGTATGGCATATTACTATCTCCAGCTTCCAAGGGTAGAGCCACATAGAACACATTGCAGTAATCAAACTGGAAAATGCATGAACAACTGTGGCCTGGCTATTCCTGTCCTAGGAAGGCCATAACTAGCAGGTCAGCCAAAACTGGCCTCTGGATTTTCAAGCCATACAGTCCACTTGGGTTTCTAGGGACTGGCATGAATCTACTTTAGTGGGACTGCAAGCTCCTCCAGAACCAGAAAGTTACACGGTTTGTGGAGCTGGGAATAACCAGTCCAAGAGCCTCCAACTTGTTAGGATTCAAGGTTAGCATACTGACCTTCAGTGAGTCCATTCTAAGGAAGGAAGGAAGGAAGGAAGGAAGGAAGGAAGGAAGGAAGGAAGGAAGGAAGGAAGGGGGGAAGGAAAAGAAAAGAAATGAATATGCTAAACAGCATATACACATTTGGGGGGAGGGCTAGGTTAGAAGTGAGGTGCAGAACATGGTTGGCTTGTGCCCACTGGAGTATTTTTGAACCCCTCAAAGCTGCCAGAATTAAAAACAATGCTATTACAAAATGCCCCCAAATGGCCTCTGGGGGTACAAGTTGTTTTTGGACACTTTTTGGTCCGTTGTTCCATTTTAGGTCTTCCTATAAAGCAGGAGGTGAACAGAAAGTGACTTCTAGACACTTTGGCCATTTCTGCAACTTACCTTTGTCCAGTGCTGGGGTGTGGGGATCACGCAAGCAGCCTCTTGTGAGAGGCTCTCACGCCCCCACCGCTTCGGCTCTGCAGGGGCTGCCTGCCAGCCAGCAGGCAGCATAAGGGCTCCGCCTCTTCCTTCTGCAGTGCAACTGGGTAGATTATCTCCAGAGCTCCATACACAAGGTAAGTGTGCGTGGGGCCCCGGAGTGATGTGCAATCGTGCACCATTTTCGGCTACAAGTGCACAATCAGTGCCTGCCAGTCCCAGAAGCGTTGCACAATTGTGAGGATGTCATCTGAATGCTCCTCGCAATCGCGTGACGCTCTGGAGGCACTTTCACGTGGCAAATGCCATGCAAAAGGGCCTCTCGGTTGTTTAAAAACTAACTGAATGTCCCAAGAGAGAGGTTAAAAAGCTATGACAAAAATGCCCCCAATTCCCCTAGAGGTCATTTAGCATCAATTTTACTTACTTACATACTTATTTTGTGGGAGGTGCAAATGTGAGGTACAGAAGTCTAAAGTCTCTTGAGGAGCTAATGTGTTCTTCTAGCCTCCTATAGTTGCCCAGTTATAATTTACAGAAAAAAAATTTGTGCCTTCCTAAAATGCATAAACAATTAGTATATTCACCTGCATTCATACATAATTGCATGGGGGCGGGGAGAACTCTCAGAAAACACATTGCTGGGAAGGGAGGAAGAAGAAAGCTTATGGAAGTATAATTGGAAATTATACTACATGATTTCACTTCAATATAGTTTGTCTTGATATTTTATCAGTGCTTTTTCTTTACTATCGTCGTTGTCCTCCTCCTCCTCCTTTGTCAGAAATGTGATATTAAAGGAATTAATAAATCATCTTTACGTTTGAAGGGGCCCTAGGAAAAGAGCTGTTGGGTGAGCAATCTCTTCCAGTGGTGGGACATCACCAATGCTGACTTATGTTGAGGTAGAAGTGGAAGCAGGAGAAGGAACCCTCTGCACATTTTAAATTTCCATATAACAGCAATGCAACATTATTCCAGACCATCATGGTACATTAAAGAGGCAGCTGAACTTGGCTTCTCAGTATTTTTTTTTCTTAGGTTTTTATTTCTGTTCTATCTGAATGTTTTTGTATGTATGCCTCATAATCCAGCAGTTGACAACATGGCATATATGAAGGCAGTGGTTCCAGGCTTGATCTTGACCATATCTTGACCATATCCCAAAAAGTGGGTGACTCAGGGGTCCAGTATGTGATGCCAGTACTGCCATGTGACAACGGGACATTAATCAACTGAAATTAAGAGGCCTGTGAGAGTGGGGTACCTAATGAGATCTTTCCACCAACGTTTATGGTGTCTTGCAGGAAAAAAATCAACCAGAGATTCCAAACTAAGCTAAAATGTGTTCTATTGAAAGATTCACACACACACACACACACACACACACACACACAAAAGATCTAAGCACTCACACATACATACAAGAGCTAACCAAAGGATAAAGGGATGAAAATTGTGGATAAAGGAAATTTAGGGTTCAGGTGATAATTAACAATCCAGAGAGAAGCAAAGAAAGCAGCAATGTGGCATAAGTCTGCACCAAAGGACAGTTCTTGTTCAGAAATCAGACCAACAGTCTGGCATTAAGCAAGGTGAGAGACTGCACTGATTCACTCAAAACTGATGGGTTTTATATCCAAAAATTACCCTGTGGGTTTGCAATTGAGAGAGGGGCATTTGGAATTCTCAGCCAGAGAGCTCTTTGACTTCAGTAAACTACGAATACCAGAATTCCACAGGATATTGAAAGTGGAATAATAGAACTGCAGAAATGGCCCAGGTGTGAGGGAACAGGGTTGAAACAACCGTTGTTTTGATGGGAGCTTCCCTTTTGACCATTGTATGCTCAGAGATATTCCAGCTTCAGCCTAAGTCTATTATCTCCAGAGTGCCTTGTTAACCTGCCTGACAATGACCTTAGCTATGCCTAGAGGATGTGTTGGCTGACCTATCTTGCAATCAAACGTTTTCAGTCAGTAATTTTCCTGTGCCCAGCTTGACTTTCCAGTCACCTCAGTTTCTATTTTATATAAATGCCAATTAGCGTAGTTGTCAATAATATTTTGCCTATTAAACCATATCAATCGTTGGGCGAGGAGGTGCAGCCATAACAAGATAAGCCTAGGAAATAATCCTTCTTGAAACCCAAAAGAGGCATTGCTGCCAATCCATCTTGTCAATACTGAGCAAGATGGAGCAAAGTTGTGAGCCACTAATAATGTTCCTGTGCCCTGTCAAAAATCACTAAAAAATTTGATTGTGCTTTCAATATTGTGCATAGCTGTCTTTGTGCATTATTCAGATGATTGTACCCCAGGATGGCAAGAACATTTGCCACTATTCATTTCTAGACCCCAAAGTGGGCTTTCCAACACTCAGGCAACCCAGGAAGGAAGAATAACACACAGGTGTAAATTCTACATGGGTGGTGGGGCAGAATTGCCCAATAGTCACACATCCCAAATTGTTTTGTAAAATTATTCTGTATTAAAATACATGAAGGTTCTTTTGTGATAAAGTCTCAGATTTTGCACACAAAAAGTGTGTTTCTAGAAACAGAGTTTTTGAACATTTGTTCTTGGTGGCAGTGGTGGTGGTGGTGCGTGCATGAATGCATGTAAAATAAGTGCTTTATTTTTACGGCAGCATGTTTTTGACAAAAAAACCTAATGTTTTTGAACAAAAGAGGCGCATACAAAATAATTCATGTGTTTCTAAAAAGAGTATTTTCTTTTTGCATGACATTTTTTACTCAAAAAAAAAGCCACATATCTTTGTGTGAAAAGTGCTTTCAGAAACATACTTTTCTGTGCAAAATTTTGCACAAATACACCATCTGTGATTCTGGAATGCATTTGTTCTTTGTTACTGCAGTGCATCGGTCTGGAAGGCATCTTTCTGAAATGCAGATTTTCAAATGTGAATTGTATTGCAGTCCAAGTTTGAGTCCAGAACGTGTGGAATGGCTGTATTCGTAAAAGTGAAAGAGTGAATTTTTCTCCCATCCCTCTGTTATAGTTGCTACCACGTAGTTGAAGCAATTTCAGAAGGAGATTCAAGAGGAAACAATGCAGCACAATCTCCAGTGTTTGCTGTGTCTCAAATGCATGTATTGTTGGAATACAAAGAAGCAATTTCAGTTCAAATCATGGAATTACTCCAAGTTTAGGTACAGAAAGGGGAAAAAACATAATTAAAGAAAAATATATAAATAAATCTCATTAGAAGATTCCATTTAATTTAAATGGAACAAAAAAGACACACATTGTTTTGTTTTGTCTTCTTTTTTTTCCATTTAGATTTGCAAAGACAACTTTAAATAACAGAGTTTAAATAACCTGCCGGAGCATGATGTTTCTGAAATTGATTTTTGCTGATTGTTGTTAAAAGCAGCATGTGTTGCCAGCTTCTATAGAAAACCACACAGTGGATTTCATCAAGCAAGGTCACTCCTTGGCAGATGATTACCCATAATTGCTGATGGGAAGGCTGTCCTTATTTTTTGGAGACTTCAGATGGAACTGTGTCATGGGGGCTCATGTGCCTCAGGGCACATACAGGTGTTCCAACGCAGAAAGTTAGAGCGGCTGTTTCAATGCCACTGGAAGGCCTGGAAACCATGTCCTATGAGGAGCAGCTTAAGGAGCTGGGTACGCTTAGCCTGGAGAAGAGAAGATTAAGAGGCAACATGATAGCTTTATTTAAATATGTGAAGGGATGTTGGATGGAGCAAGCTTGTTTCTGTTGCATCAGATACTAGGACATGGAGCAATAGCTTCAAGCTTCAGGAAAAAAGGTTCCACCTAAACATTACAAAGAGCTTCCTGGCAGTAAAAACAGTTCAACAGTGGAATATGCAGAGTGTGGTGGAATTTCCTTCTCTGGAGGTTTTTAAACAGAAGTTGGATAGCCATTTGTCAGAAATGGTTTGATGGTGTATTCCTGTATGGCAGGGGGTTGGACTTGATGGCCCTTGTGGTCTCTTCCAGCTCTATGAGTTTATGATTCTATCTGCTCACTGCAGCGAAGTACAAGGGCAACTTTCCTGACATTAGATCCCCATATAATCAGTGAGAAGCCATAGTTGTTGTGTCTACTGGGTAAGCCTCCTGGATATTTCAGGAACGATTTATTTCATATGTCTAGCAGAGAGCTTGAAAAAGTTACTTATATAGACTGCAGCTTCAAAAACATACGGAAAACGTAAGTTTCCTATGACATGGGGCCCTTTCAGTCTTCATAATTATAGTACTATGATACAACGTTAATTGCCATGGCAACATGCTATGGGATCCTGGTGTTTACGAGCTGGGAATTCCAAATATTCTTATTTATGTAGTTAGTTAGTCAGTTAGTTATAGGTCACTTTTCTCCCTCAGCAGAACCCAGGGTGGCTTCCGAAACAATTAAACAATTAAAATCAACCATATAAAACAGCATAAAATCATTTTAAAACTATACAAAATTTAAAAGCTCACTTGAGGGGTCACATAACCAGTTAGTATGCCAGAGTCTTGCTTGTGGTCGGAATTAACCAGATAAATCCCTCTACCAATGGAGAATGACAATGCTTCACCGCCCATAGGATCAAGACAGAGCTGTGGATTTGCAAATCCTTTCCAGGGACTTTTTCCGCTCTACACTCTTATAGTGTGATTATTCCACTTTCAACATCCTATGGAATCCTGGGGTTTGCAGTTTAGGGATTCCCTAAGATGTTGAAAGTGGAATAATCGCACTGTAAGAGTGTAGTGCAGAAATGGCCCAGGTCTTGGCTGGGTGCAGTTTCCTACGTTCGGTCAAATGAAGCTACAGGTTTCACTCCTTGTGGTACCCTTTTTGTCAATTCCTGTACATTTCCCCAGGAAAACTTCCCCAGAAGACTTCATCACCAGGATGCCATAGGATGGAACAGTTAAAGTGGAAGCATAGCTCTATAATTCTGTAGTGTGAAAGGACACACGTTCCAGAAACATTTCTAGGAATGGTGTTGGGTTTCAGACTTTGTTCTGCAATGTTGATTTTTTTGTCTCTGTCTCTGTCTGCATCATGACCATGCTAATTTCCCACTGTCCATCATCTTGGTATTGTCTCTGTGTACTATCTTCATGGTGGGACACAGTTTTCAGCCAAACATTTTTGAGACCATGGGTTTGTGTGTGCAGAAACAGCGTACCAGGATGAGAGGCTAGATGATTTCCAAATATCTTTCCACCTATAGAGGAGCTGGCTAATCCTATACTTGTACACTGTGTCTTACTTTTTTATCTTCCTGAATAACACAGGTCAAAATTCCTCTGAAAATGGTCTAAGAAAATTCTTTCTGTGGGAAACTGCTTATTGCCTCAAAGCTGTGAATTTAACTTCAAGTGGTGGCCACTGACTCAGATTCCATCAACATTCATTTGACTGCATCACTGAAAGAATATAATCCATGATGTTGGTTTCTCATTACAATTTCTGTGGATAAGGATCCTTGTTGATCTATGAGCATTTCCCATACTCTTAGCCATAGATTAGAACATCAAAATAGTAAAAGAACAACAGTGCTTCTTGGACCTAGGCAGAAGAAATAATAGATATCCTCTGCTGTCAACTGTTATGAGCTCCATCCTGGGCAGCAGATTGGACTCCATCCTAGCTGGCAAAGCCTTGCTCAGTCAGCAGAACCGGCTGTAGAAACCATGAAAGAACATAAGCATGTATAAGGCGGCCTTTTGTTAGTGTCATATGTATACCTCAGTGTGGTTTACGCACATGTATGTCTTTTGAGGCAGTACTGAGTGAGCAATTTTCTACGCTTTTGTATCCCATCCAAAATCTCCCCCATGCACACTTCTTACTGATGTGGAGAGGAAGGAAAAGGAAGGCAGCTGGTCTCAGTTTCTGGAGGAAGAAATGATTGTGTGCTCACAAACGGTCACTCTCTTTTATCTGCTCTTCTGAGACTAGTGCAGCTGTGTCTTCATCAACTCAATTAGCTCCCTTTGCCTTTCCACCTCTGCTGGTAAGCAGCAGCAATGGTCCCTCTCAGGGCTTGATGGCCGCCAGAGGGGGTGGGAGAGAGAGAGACAGAACTGCATGGGCTTTGCACTATGCTTTGCCTGTTCAATGTAGGATCTCAAGCATAGACTGAAATACTGTGCCAGAGCTGGTTGATCAAAATACTACAAAACAGACTGCATAAACCAGTCTTGAGGTCTACAGGGGTCTCCATCTAAGGCTTCATGTCCTCCATTACTAGATCTCTGAGTAATATTAGAGAACAGGGCAGGAAGGAGATCATGATAAGATAAAGATAAAGATCTAGCTGCCAGGTCAGGAGAACTGGCTGAGTAAGCCTATTACTTTCTAGAAGAAAGCAGGGTCCTGAGAAAGTCTGAGAAGTATTAAAGATCTTATTTGGACTCCACACCTTGGTTGGTGCAAGTTAGTTAGCTAGTCTCTGAGATTTCCTGCAGAACTAGATTGCTCTTGATTGTTCAGATGTCTCCTTGCTTATTATCGGAAGAAAATATCCATCAAATCAATATTTATGGACACACATTGGTTGCTCCCAACTGGAGTACACCCATTCAGTTAATTATTGACTGATGAATCAATATGCAGGTAAATCCCATTGACTAAATGGGCCTACTCTAGTTAGGACCAATGACAGGATTGAAACCATCAGGTTAAACTAGTGGTACACTCAAGTATTCTAGTTTGGAGCCAAATTTGGGAATAGACGAGAGAGAAAGTAGAGATAAAAGCTGGTAGGACAACTTACCTTTCGAGCAAGAGATCAGATGATCTCACCTACACATTAAGTTGTAACACTGAAATTGTTTGAAGTCCATTATTTTCATCATTTTATTGAATACAATGTATGTACTGGGCTTTCATTTTGCATTGTGTTCATGAGAAGAGACAGAATCATGGGCATTGCTTCCTAACCTCACTGCCAGGTCCTCCACTATTTTCTTGTCCGTCTCTCTGCATTTTCTCCTAGACAACTCTAAAAGGCTAATGGCCATCCACTTCATCATTTTGACGCCAGGGAATAATGTGGATTTTATTTGCTGGGATCATGATGCCAGAAGGATACTGTGAATGAAGCAGCAGGATAAACTCTTATTCCCCAAACATATTTTGTTCAAGTTGTTTTTGCTCGACTATTTTTCTTGCCTCAGACTCTTTCCAGAGCCATGTGTCATCAGAGAGCTGTTTAAAGAAAGCTAAAAAGTTTCCCAACTTCCTGTCACTATCTTTAACTTTAACTCTAGGAAACAAATGCAAAAGAAGGATCTTTGTCCCAAGGGAATGGGAAAAAAAAAGAAAAGTTTAAAACCAATAATTGTGTATTACTCATCACATGGGGAATGGGATACCTTGTTCTTTGCTATATACAACCAAGATTTATATTCTGTCTTAAACATAGATGTAAGTTTTATGAGTAACCTATGACAGATCAAACAGAGGTGTAAGGGATCAGATAAAGGGTTCTTAGGATCTTCTAGTCCAACCCCAAATACAGGAATTGGTTGCCCAAGAACCTCAAGAGCTCACCATCCAACCTCTGTTTTAAAACCTCCTATAGAAGGGAGTCGACCATCTTCTGAAGGAAAGTATTCAACCATCAAATAGCTCTTGTCATGAAAGCATTCTTCCTAATATTTAGTTGGAACCTGATTTGTGGGTGGGAAGAATAGTGATGAGATGGATTGTTTGAGAGTTGAATACAATGGAGGTGGTGGTGGGGAGACTGCCAACGCTAGCAAGGCAAGCAGGGCTGTAGTTCCCAGCAGCACTATGCTACTTACTGGGGCAATGAAGAGAAAGAAGTGAGAACAAACTATGGGAATTGGTGCCATCTTCACACCAGCAGAAGATCAGGAGGAATGGGAGCTGAGGGGAGGAAGGATGGAGTCTAGAGCTAAACATGATTTAAAGAAGGCTTAATTGGAAAGGTGGAGAGAGAGAGAAGATAGAAGAAAAGAGGGAGAGTTAAGAGGGTGAAAGGATTAGGAGTCAAGGAAAAATGGAGGATAGAGAGGCAGAGAGGACAGGAGGAGCAGCAGGGAAGCCAGTGAAGAGAAGATGACACCAAGGGCCTAATGGAAAGGGGATTAACAGGAGGCCAGACAACAAGAGGAGTGGACACAGGGGATTAAGAGGAGGCTGCCAGACAACAATCGAGCAGTAGAGTCCACACCCAGGCCATTTCAGCACTGGACTGTTACAGTACTATTATTCCACTTTCAACATCCTATGAAATCCTGGGGTTTGCAGTTTAGGGAGGGCTTTGAGGCCCCTCCCTAAACTGTAAACCCCAGGATTCCATAGGATGTTGAAAGTGGAATAATAGGCCTATAACAGTCTAGTGTGGAAATGGTCCCAGAGGTATTCCATCTCATCAGCCCCACAGACCCAGGAAGATGAAAGCTCCATATGCCTTACTTGACTCAGGCAGAAGACAAGGTAGGGACAAGGGATATGGAGCACAGAGAAGCATGAGGGAGAAGACACAAAGAGAGAAAGAGAGGGAGAATGGAAGAGGCTTGAGTTTTGAAGAAACTACTTGCCTGGGCCCTTTCTGCATGGCATTTGCCATACGAAAGGGTACCTGTAGCATCGCACGATTGTGAGGAGAGATCTGCACAATGCACTCACAATTGTGTGACACTCCAGGGGCCAGCAAGTGCTGATCACGCACCTTTTCATTTTCAACTCGAAGCCAAAATTGGTGCACGATCGTGCATTGCTCCCAGTCCCTGTGTGCATGTATCTGGTGTGCGGAGCCTCCAGAGCTGTGCTGGTCGCACTTCCTGCCCCAATGCAGCCTGGGAAGGTCCCACGTTGCACTGCAGAAGGAAAAGGCGGGGCTTTCGCATGAGCAGGCAGCTCGTGCGGAGCTGAAGCAGCAGGGATGTGAGAGCCTCTTGCCAGAGGCTGTTCGCATGATCCCTGCACTCTAGCACCAGAAAAAGGTAAGATGCAGAAAGGGCCTGGGTCTTAGCATTGGTCATCCGTAGTACTCATTTTAGAGGGGAAAGTGCAGAGCTCTCTCATCAACACATTCTTCCAAGAGTCAGTACCTTGGATCAACATGTTAGCTTCAAATAGAACATCCTACCAATGGTTTCAAGAAGTTCAGATGACCTTCTTTTTGAGGTCTTTCCACTGGCAGGCAAAGACTTTTCTATTTTAACAGGCCTTCAGCATTAAATCAGTTGGGGTAGTGGGGTATGTGATGAATGTATTCTTTTCAATATGTATTCCATGTGTTTTTAAATGAATTTACGAAAAGTGGTGTTTAACTGGATTTAAGGTTCGATGCTTTTTTAATTTTTTTGCACTAAATAATAGAGAGCCGGCTTAGTCTAGTGGTTTGAGCATTGGACTATAACTCTGGGTTTGACCAGGGTTTGATTCCCCATTTGGCCATGGAAACCCTCTGGGTGGTCTTGGATGTTTCACATACTTTCAACCCCCAAAAAAGCTAGTGATACTTTCACCTTAAGGCAACCAACAACAACAACAAACAAACAAAAGAATTGTGCAATCTATTTTGTTTTAACATCCGTTTAAAACCACTTTGAGTCTTATTTTGAGAGAAAGTAGGATATAAATCAAATGAATAAACAAAATTAATCTGGTTCTAGGAATATCAGTCATTGTTGAACACAGAACAGGTTCCATTGACCCTCTTAACGGGGTTTCAATGGCTTCAACACCAGTGTTGTTCTGTCAAGCTGCCATTCTCACTCTGACCAAGAAGTTCGGCAGGAACAGAACCACAGTGTGATGTCCTGTCCAAGTTAAATGAAAAATGAAGAGGTTATCATATTTCTCAATGATACATACACTTGTTTCTTGGAAAATGTTCTTGTGATGTAAATCCTCACCTGCTTCAATTCATGAGTGTAAGAATCATAAACCCCAAAAAGATTAGCTTTGACTGTGAGACAAACAGATATTGGCTGACATTCTCTACTGCAGTCATGGAATCTTGACCTGAAGTTACAGATCCATAACAGTTCAGTGTATACTAGTCTTTCTGTAAGATTACCTAAACACCCGTCCCAGGCCACCTTAACAGCTAGTGGCCATATTAGATGAAGGTCTGTTTAGCTCAGTGGTTCTCAACCTGTGGGTCCCCAGATGTTTGTGGACTTCAGCTCCCAGAAGCCCCAGCCACTATGGTCAATGCTTAGGGCTTCTGGGAGCTGAAGTCCAAAAACATCTGTGGACCCACAAGTTGAGAACCACTGGTTTAGCTGCTGATCGGGATGCAAGGAGATGACATTTCTAGCCCTCTCTGAGGCCCTTTTTGCACAGCATTTTCCATGCAAATGAGTGCCTGGAGTGTCGTGCAATTGTGAGGAGCAATCTACATGGCGCACTCACAATAGGGCGATGCTCCAGAGACCGAAAGGCGCTGATCGTGCACCTTTTCATTTTTGGCTAGAAGCTGAAAAAGGTGCATGATCACACATTGCTCCCGGGCCTCGCGCGCACGTACCTGGTGTGTGGAGCCTCCGGAGATGCGCCGGTCACACTTCCTGCCCCAGTGCAGCCTGGGAAGGAAGAAGCGGGGCTCTCGCGTAAGCAGGCAGGTTGTGCAGAGCGGAAGGACCCGAGATGCGAGAGCCTCTCACCGGAGGCTGCTCACATGGTCCCTGCACCTCAGCAGGGTGTTCTGACTGGCAGCTGAAAAGACTTCTTCCACCTGATATGGCTGCCTTTGCAACTAAGTAGCCCGTCTTGATTACTGGCAAATATCTCCTGGTGTCAGTGGGAACTCTTCCACTTGCAAGAACACTTTTTCTGCTGATTGCATACATTACACAGAAGTAAGGATGTAAACCCTCACTGATAGCATCTTTGCACACAAGGGGAAATAATTTCCTTTGTTTTATTCCTCGGAGAAAGTAGTGATTTTCTCCCTGTATGTTCCCAGGAGTCACAGGTTGCAAAGTGTTTCAGGCAATTGTTCTACATGGGGGGGGGGGAAGCATGAGGAAAGCATGTTTCGGTGTAAGAATATGCACAGGAAACATTTTATATATAAATTACACTGTTTCCTTCGCAGAAAACAACACTTTTTTGAGGAAGGGACTGTTTTCCATACAGAAAAAAAATATTTTCTGTGTAAAAAGTTTTTTTTTTCTCCTGCAAAAAAGTCATGTGCCTTTCTGTTTAGAACATTACCTGACAAGGGGAAACATTCATTGTGTGAATATTGTAAGAAAATTCTGCAAAACTCTGACCATGGTATTACTCTTCCCACAGGATTTGATGAGTATTGAGAAACTATTTTCATGACTGGGAAACAAACTAAAAAACAATATTCTTCCCATCCCAATGAAGAATTATCCCTGTCAGTGTGGACCAGGCTCACATATGTCAATGGTTTCTTCATCACTAAAAAAGTTAAAAGGCAATGTGAGTGGAACTGTTGTAACTCATTGGAAAAATATATCTAAAGGCCTGGGATGAGGGGGAAAGGAGAAGGCTCTTTGGAGTACCTCTGCTATTACTTGTGAGGCTAAATTAAAAACAAAAAGGGGAAAACTGGAGAGGTACAGATGGTGAAATTCTTCAATCTGCCCCATTGTTCTCTTTTTGATGAAAGTTAAATATCTTTTGAGGGAGTGTAGCATAGTAGTTAGAGTTTTGGTCAATGGCTCCAGGAAACCAGGTTTCAAATCCCTGTTTGGCTATGAAAATTCATGGGATGACCTTGGGCAAGTCACCCCTGTGATCTGAAGGCATACAACAACAGCAGTATTTGTCACTAAGTTTTTTCCTGAAGGAGGTAATTAGCAACTCTATCAGTTTTCTTTCTGCTGTAAAAATGTATTTAAAAACAATCCAGTTTTCAAATACTATTCATATTTAGGACCTGTTCTGTACAAAATTAGCAAGAAACAACATTTTCTGCACAGAAAATGATATTTCTATGTCTAAATATTAACCCTTGAGCAGGAAAGGCTGCTTCCTGTACAGTAAATGCTGTTCTTTTTTAAAATGCAAATCAATCATGGGAGAATTTTGCATAGAACAGATCCCTACGTGAATAATTTTCTGCACCGGAGACCATTTTTCCTGCTTGGGAAACAATATTTCTGTACATAAATGTCATTTTCTGTGCAGAAAATTCCTGTTTGTTGTATGAAAAAAAATTCTATTTTCTTCGGAAAGCCACCATATGCAAATTTTTCACTGAAGAAATCCTGAACACAGAAGAATTTTATCAGTCCAGGATTCTTTTAATTAGGGTTTATGAACACTTTAAAAATGTATTTTTCAACTATTTTGAAACAAATATTTTCAAATATTATTTCTCTCCAGAAAATAATATTTCTAACATATAATAGTTCTGCAGAGGAATATTATTTTCTGATGGCAAAATGTTGTTTTCTCATTTTAAAAAAAAATCCACAAAACAAATGCCAAACTATGAAGATTCTTAACTCTCCAGGATTATCTTTTATCAGAGTTTCCAGGTACTCAGAATACATGTTTTCTAACTTTACAAAAAAAAAAACACACATCTCAAACATTCTTTCTATCTGTACTAACCAGTGTCTTTTTTAGTCAAAAAAGGGTCTTATTTTTTTTTCCTACAATTTTTGTCCAAAGATGTTGGGGAACTGGGAGATTGGATCTCAAGGCTGAATGATTTTTATCCCTAGACTAGGATATGACAGAACGTTTCGGGCTAGCTTCCAGTACATGAGTAATAAATGGCTTCTGAATGCGCAAAATTCTTTTTATACTTTTTCTGTCCAATTTTCCCTTGAACTGCCCCCCCCCCAAGAGATTGTAGAGTGTTCTTTAAAATATTGTCATTTCTACAAGCCACTCTACTGGACTGAGTGCTTTGCAAACCTTCACCTGTGTTGTAATGAAAGAGAATCAATAGTTCCAAAGCGTTTAATTCTCCACTTCAGTCCCACTACCTATACAGGACTGAATCCATTGTCCAAGGAAGAATTGCCTATGGACTTTCTATATACTAACAGCACAAACTGTGTCTTTGTAGTGATGGGGACATACATTATAGATATTTCTTTTTAAAAAAATGCAATGGATTCCCTTGAAAAGGAAAAACTAAACTTAGAAATCATGCCATCGTCTTTTCCCATTTGATTTATAATTTCAGTTTATCATCACTTCTTACAAGTGGGCTTTTAATTGGTTCCTTTGTCAGCTCCAGCAATTAGAGTTAAGTGTCATGTTTTTTATTGTAATTAGTTTTATCTAAGGTTACCAGATTCAGAGATGGAGAACAATAATGTACCTTTAAATATCCAGAAGTTGGAGAGGGGATCATAATCATCGAGGCTACAAAATTTCCAGTTTCTACCTGGAAAGTTTGACAGTAAAGAGAGCTGACAAGATGAGTATCAACCTATTTGAATTTGTGGGGCTGGAGGAGAGTTCTACAGATACCAGGGACCACTAAAAATACAAATGAATAAGCCCTAGAGCAAATCAAACCTTTAGAAGCCAAGATGACTAAACTGAGGCTGCTGTACTTTGGAAATCCCATACGACTACATGACTCATTGGAAAAGGCAATGATACTTGCTGAAGCAGAAGGCAGTAGGAAAAGAGGGAGACTGCAAATAATAATAATAATATATATATATATATATATATATTTACAATCAAATTTGTATACCTATCCAACATCTTATTCTACTTTTTATTTTTCTTCTTCTGTAGAAAGATTGATTGTTTGTAAATACTGATCGTTATAACTTTGATAATAATAAAATTATTTAAAAAAAGAAAGAAAAGAAGGAGACTGCACTACTGGTGGATTGATTCAAACAAGGAAGTCACAGCCCCGCGTTTCAAGACCTGAGCAGGATAGCTGGTGACCAGGGACACAGGAGGTCTCAATGAAATTTCTGCCTTAGTTTCTTGCAGTGTAAAGAGGAGGAAGGAGCAGGTCAGCAGTGGGGAGAAGAAGAAATGTAGCAGCCTCTTTCAGGCTAGCAGGTTTTTATTTTCATATGATCTTTTGTGGGTTTAAACACACTTCAGATGCACTAATGAGTGGCATCAAGCTCAAACATAAGGCATATTTATACAGTTGTGGAGTGGGATCGAATGCACTAGGATCCAGAAAGATATGAATTGTGACTCTCGTCCTAAATTTTCAAAGGGCTGCATCAGGTGATACAGGTCTTTTAGATCTTTGCAGGCTCAGCTAGTGTGGATGTGTAAAAGGAATAAACCTGCTTGCCAAAAGTCAGTTTCTCGGGGTTCAACATTCTCTCTGAGAACATTACTTTTGTTGTATGTGCCGTAGTGAGGACACTTGTATTAATATGTATAATGTGCCAAGAAGTCATTGTCCTTGTGCAACCCTCTCCTAATGGATTGGAATTTGTGAATATAAAGGTATTCAGAAGTCTCCTTTTCTAGTCTTCCCTTGTTCAAGGACTGCAACCTATAAATCACTTATTTTGTATCCAGAAAGATTGAAATGTTCTGCAGCTGTTTTTTCAGAAATTGCTATATCTAATGTCAGATTTGTGCCGATTAATCCTGCCTGTGTAGAGGCTGTACTGTTTGTCCAACGTAAACTTTAGAGAGGTGTTGCTGGCATAGGTTGGCATATATCGCATCTGGTGCCCTGGTGGCGCAGTGGTTAAATGCCAGTACTGCAACCACAAGGTTGTGAGTTCGATCCTGCCAGGCTCCAAGGTTGACTCAGCCTTCCATCCTTTCGTAGGTCGGTAAAATGAGTACCTAGCTTGTTGGAGGCAATTAGCTAAAATACATTTTAAACCGCTTAGATAACACTAGTTGATAGGCGGTATATAAATAAATGCTATTGCTATTGCTATCATAGATCCCATGTATCACATGGCAGCTAGGTTTACTATGGCCTCATTAAGGGTCATATTCTTGAAAGCTTGTAGACCATCCTGGTGTGGGATATTGGTGCAGAAGGATTTTGTATCCATCGTAGCTAGGATGGCATTCTCGGGGAGGCTGTGGGTGGAGTCTATCTTCCTCAGGAAATCAGTTGCATCCTTCGCACAGCTTGGATTGTTGATGGCATATGGCCTGAGAATAGAATCCATATATCCAGATACCCCAACATTCAAGGATCCAATGCTTGAAGCAATAGGCCTTCCTGTATTTCTTTTTGTGAAAAAGTGCACTTGTTCATAATGCACTGCTTTTTTGTACAAAAATTCTGGGGTTTTCTAAATAAAAAAAGGTGCATTTTAAAAAAAAAAACACTGAAGTGTGAAGAAAAAAAAACAAATTCCAATTCCATCCAATGGGGAGAAAATTTTGCATTGAGGAATGACTTAAGAGAGGACTTACCTCCTGAATGTTGGGCATTGAGACCATCAAGTTGCCTCTTGAGGGACATTAGCTGGGAATGCATTTATTTAATTTTATTTAATATATATATTTGAATATGTGTATACCCCGTGAAAAATGTCAGGGTGTCATAAAGTCTACACAAACAGTTTTGACAGTTTAAAACACTTTAAATCACTAAGAATAGTTCACATCGGCTAAAATATATATGAGACATTCTGACAAGCTAGAACAGTTTGCAACTAGTTAAAACCATTAAGGACCATTTAAAATCATGCATATGTAGAGATCTGGATTAATTCAACTGTCTACAAAGGCTCTAGGAATAAAAAAAAATGGCTGGAATCCTCTATCAGAAATTACATTATGTGAATTACATATACTTAGCAGCATAGCAGAGCTACTAAGAAGCCCTGTTAGTGTATTGTGAATGTGCATAACTGGCCGGAGTGTCCTGAAGTGCACTTGTTACCCTGATTTCCGGGGGTCCCGTCGGGGATATTTCAATGTGCTCCAAATATTGGGGAATGGGAATTAGCCAGAGCACAAGCTGTAGCAATGCAAGAGGCAGGGCTATGTAGCAAGATCTTGAACTCAATGTTTACAGGGTCAGACCAAGTCACAAACCAAGCAAAATGAAATTATAGTTTTTTTTTTATAATAATAGTAAAATTATTTAAAAGTAAAATTAAAAGTAAAAT
Source organism: Iguana delicatissima (assembly GCA_948472985.1). NCBI lineage: Eukaryota > Metazoa > Chordata > Lepidosauria > Squamata > Iguanidae > Iguana > Iguana delicatissima. The sequence continues at coordinate 78,336 of CAOKZL010002215.1, read as the reverse complement.
AGTAAAATTATTTAAAAGACAGTCACTGTGCACTTACGTACACACTCACACAGATCTAAGAAAGTAAAGGAAAGAAATTGATAGAGGATATTGAGAAGGATTTTTCAGGGGGAATACTACACCTGATCCTGTAGCCCAGGTAGCCAGAAGAAAGTCAGTAGGAGCAGAGATTCTCAGCACGTGGAAGCTGAGAGGAAGGCTCGTCGAATGGAGCAACAGCAAGGCGGGATGGAAGCCAGGAGCGATCTGAAGAAGCGCTCAAAATCAGGGGTTCTTATAGGGAAAATGTGCCTGTAGGCTAGTCCGTTCCCGGGGAAAACAATGGGTTTCGGGCTGGAGACAAAGCCTCCAAAAGGTCAGTACTTTGCACGATTGAATTATGACAGAGTTGTCAATAGCACAGCCAGTATGCAAACAAGGAGTGCTTGACAGTTGGATATTCGGAAGTGCTAATCTCGTCAAACTGCCTGTTCGGGGCAGAGAATCTTTTGTATGCTTCGTGCATACTTAATGTAGTTTTAAAGTGTACTTACCTGGAAGTCTCCTGAAGCTGCTTGCCGGAAAATTACTGGCCTGTTTGAATTTGTCTAGTATATTTCAGCTAGTTCGGCCATGTCCATGTGTATGCTTGTCCGGGGGCCTTGCAAGCACGTGGAGGGGAGTGGTTTGGAATGGCCAATCATTTGATATTAAATTATATTTAGTAGACCTCGGGTTTGGACTATAAACCACAGTAACACACTGCATGCTACCAAGGTGCATCAGGACTCCCCATGCACAATGAACAATGTTCTTGATGCACGTTACTCACTCTGCCAGCTTTCTTATGTAGTAATGTTACAGCAGCCCTTTATAGACACAATAGAACTGCTCAATTCTAATTCCTGCAGAATTAAGTCCAGTTGTGATGAACTAAATCACCAGCAGGATCCCAGCCAATATTTTTACTTGCTGCCACAATGAAGCCAGTTTTGGAGTCCATTGGACCCCTAAGTGGAAGCTTTTCCAAAACCAGGTCCCACACCAGGGAAGCCCCTCCATTAAGAATTCTGGATTTCCTTCACTGAATGGGATGCACCAAACTTCTTAAAAGTCCTCTATTCAATTCTGTGTTTCTGATCCTAACTGCATTTGTCTTTGATTGGATTGACTAATATATTGAGGCCATCAGATCTGCTGTGAAGTCCCAGAAGAAAATTAGATGAAAAGACATTCTACATAAACATTTATGGTAAAGTGTTCAACAGTGGAATATACCCTCCTTCTTTGAAGCTCTTTAAATAGAAGTTGGATGAGCATTTCAGTACTTTAATTGTGAATTCCTACATGGCAAGGGGTTGACTAAATAGCCCTTGCATGACTCTAAGAATTGATGATTCTAGGAAACTTGGTTTGGAATATTTGAAGTTCTGGGATGTGGACAAAGAAATGAAGACTTCCCATCCTCAGGATCTCAGCTATAGTGTTTAAATATGTAAAGCATAGACGCCACATCTATATTTACAAGATGAAGAGAGAGCAGCTCCGAAAGTTTATATATATATGTGTGTGTGTGTGTGTGTGTGTGTGTGTGTGTGTGTGTGTGTGTGTGTTTTAAAAAATGCATTATAAAAATGTATTTAAATGGAAATAGATCTAACAGCACACACATTTTAAAAAGCTGCCTCCAAATATATTTACCTGGCTGAACAGCTGTTCTGGTCCCCTGAGTAAATAATTAAATGTTTTTAACGAAGCTGCACTTACACATATTTACCAAATAGAGTGGAACAAAAATTAGTATGCAGTAAATTAATGGCCCTGGTTGGTTATAGCAGTTTTGGTCCATGTCAGGAATCAATGAGAGTTATCTGAACAAAGGAGAGGGAAGTAGGAAAACTGATCAGTCTGAAAAAGTTGAAAAACACAGTGAGTTGTTTCTGAGTAAGATCTGATTGTGGCAGGAATTCTGTTGGTGCTTGATGCCACCATAATTTCGCCTCTGGAAGTGTTCAGACATTTTTGTCCAATGTAGAATGGTCATATTTGGATCAAGGTTGTGGAAATAGAGATGTGGATGTTGTGACATTGCAGATGGGTAGAGATTTCGCATGGGGCAGGGATACATAATGATGTACATTATGCATGTGTGCATACGAAATTACGCATGCACATGCACCCACACATTTGGCATTGCAATACACAAATGAGATGATGTTCAATAACTCTGTAAGCATAAAGTTACAGTCTGTTTCCTCAATCTTGCCCAGATTGATTGATTGATTATTTAAAATGTCCATTCCACCTTTCTGAGCAAAATTCACCATAGTAAATACTATTACTATTAGTTTCTTAACTATTATTGGTTCCTCCTGCTCCTCCATTAATCATAGGCCCTTTCCACACAAGGCAGTTAAAACGGGCCAAGGCGTCCTCGCACGGAGGTCGTCCGCACCTTGGATTGGACTAGGTGTGCACTATTTAACTTAGTTCCACACCTCAGTCCAATCCAACCCGCCCCCAATGGTCCTCTCCCATGCTAAGTAAAGACTTGAAAAATCAGGTCTTTACATTTTCTGGAACACGCCATTGCATTCCTATTTACTTGTGCAGATGCGCAGGCTCACACCAATGCGAGCCTGTGATCAGTGGAGGGCAGGCTGTGGGTGTGGCCAGCATCCACTCCCACAAAGACACCGGAAGCTGCCATATTGAGCCGGAGAAGTGCGGATCTACAGACCTCGCGCTGCTCCGGTTCGCCCTGCACCAATGGAGGAGCCCTGCGGAAGGGCTCAAGGGAAAGTCTGCGTTACTTCGGACCCAAGAAGAGCCGGTAAGTAACGGCACGGAGCGATTCACTCGCCTCGTGCGGAAAGGGCCGTAGAATCATAGAGTTAGAACAGGCCATGAAGTCCAAGCCCCTGTTTGACACAAGAATTCCAGCTAAAGAATCCTGAGCAGGTGGCTGTCCAGACTCTTTCTGACCAACACCTCTAGGTAACTAGAGTACTAGAGTACTAGGGTAACATTGTTCAACCAATCTTATTGTCAAAAAGTTTGTAATAATATTCGCTTGAAATCTACCCTCCTGCATCTTAAAACCATTGAACCTGGTCCTAGCCTCTGGAGCAGCAGAAAACAAACCTGTGCTCTCCTCCGTGTGGCAGCCCTTTAGATATTTATAGGGTACGATCACGTCATTCCTTCATTCTTTTCTTCATCAAAATGAACACGCTCAGCTCCCTCAACCTTTCCTCATAAATTTTGCTCCCCATGCCTCTTGTCATCCTTGCTGCCCTCTTCCAGTTGTTTCTGTCCTTCTCAGCGTGAGGCGCCCAGAACTGAACATAGTACTGCGGATCAAGCCTGACTAAAGCAAACTACAGTGGGACTAGTCTTTCCCTTGATTTGGAAATAGTAGTTCTGTTGATGCAGAGTAAAATATGGTTTATCTTTCTGGCTGCAGCATCCAACAGCTGGATCATGTTCAATAAATAATCCCAAGGTGCTCTTCCTATGTACTACTGTTAAGCCAGGTATTCCTAATATTATAAATGTGCCTAAATTTTTGTGGCCTAAATGTAAAACATTTCATTTGTCCCTGTTGAATTTAAATTCTGTAAGTTTCAGCCCATTTTTTCTACTAGTTTATTAAGGTAATTTTGAATTCTATTCCCATCTTCCAGCGTTAGCTACACCTCCAATTCTGTATCATCTGCAAGCAATATAAGAATTCCCTCTGCTCCATCATCTAAAACATTGATAAAATATTGAAGAGTATCAGCCCCAGGACAGAACCCTGTGGCACTCTGCTAACCACTTTCCTTCTCTTGGCAATGCAGCTGCTGATGACAACTCTTTGAACACAGTTTTCCAACTAACTGTGGATTTCCTCCTCCTCCTCTTTTCCCTTTATGTTCTACCCATTATGATTAGATTTCAGAAATAAACAATTTCAAATTTAAACAATTTTTTTTTGTCTTGGTGAGAAAAAAAAACAGTATTTGTGCTGATTGGACCTCCAAGGGGAGAGCATTTCACAATCAGAGTGGAACAGCTGAGAAGTTGCTTTCCCATCTACCACCACACTGTATTGACTCCTCTGGTAGAACATGTACCAGGACCTCTCCTTCAGACCTCCATGGACTGCTATTGGCTCCAACAACAAATCAAGCCTGATCTCTTCCCAATCGACTAAACTAAGAGGATCATACTTTGGACATATTGAAAAATAAGCCCTTTCCGCAGCTTACCTTCTTGCAGTGGCATCTGGTGGTGATCCTGGAAGCAGCTCTGCTGGGAAGGGAGCAGAACAACAGCGCTCCCTCCATGTTGGATCAGCTCCCTGTGGAAGAAAGGGTGATATACACATCACTTCCTTCTGAACTCCCTCCCTCTCCTCCTCCTCCTCCTCCTCCCCCTCCTTCTCCTTCCTGGCACATCATTGCAACAATGAACTGGATCTCACAAACAGATAAAGAAATTTGTAATGCAGAAGCTGAACAACAACCAGTCCTGTCCACCCCCCCACAGGAATTAGCAGAGGAAAATAGTTCTCCTTAGAAAATATGTAAAAGTAGCTTTCTTTGTATGCTCTAATGGAGGAAAAAGTGAGAAGAGAAGAAATGCTGCAGGTAAGAGCCAGGCAGGAAGAAAGTGTGTGTGGGAGGAAAAAAACTTGACAAACCAGAAGTCAGCAAACATGCAAACAAGCAATGGCTATGAGGATGCAAAGGATTTTAATGCTAACATTGCAGAATCAAAAACAAAAATCCCTATACTTTGATCTTACATTATCTTGACAAAAATGGTATGGAGACACTACTAGGGAGGCTCTGCCTTTAGCAACTACCAAAGAAATTCATCTTAAGGCCAAGAAATGGATCTACTAAAGCCAATCTCAAAGCATGAGTAAGTTCAGTCTTGTATAAAAGTCAGTTAGGCAAAATAACTCCGCATCCCACCCCACCCTATTATCCGTGATAGATACCTTTCTCGTGTGTTGCACATTGATTTTTTCCCCCTTTCTTGTTCTTGAAATATTAGCAAAGGCATCACCTAGAATTTCTGGGACAGCTTTCACTTTCACCTGTGATCTGAGCCATGCACCACGTCTCCAGTGGAAACAGTTGGGCAGCACAGGCTGCCTTGGTATCCTTAAATACTCACATTGAGTTAATAAGAAGAGCATCATACCTGACAATGGGAGAAAAATCAGTGAAGCCCACTCACAATGCAGAACGAAGGAATGTTTGCTTCTATTGTTTATAAATATGTAGCCAAGTTAAAAAAGGGGTGAGTGGAAAACAGAAAGGCTGTTGTGATCCACAATCCTATTAATACTTTATGTCTATATTTGTCAATATATTAATGCAATATTTTATGGCATGCATTATTTATCCTTGCTGGTGCATGTTTTATTCAGGCCTTTTGCAACTTCTTTTTAAGAATTTTGATTTTGATACATGTCGATTCCAGAGAGACCTCCGTCTAATTTTAGAACAGTGAGGAGTTGTTGCCATTATTCAGGTTTGAGATCTGAACACGGGTAAACAGAAATGGTGGGGTTCTTCGCTCTTTCTCCTGCTCTCCATTTCTACCCCTCCGCTTTCCCATTATTCTGAAGAAGAAGAGATTAAATACCCAAGCCATGTAGTTTTGATCATTTCTTACTTGTGTCGGTATCTTTATGAAACATCAGCTAACACCGTATGAAAGTCTGTTTGCTGGAGAAATATAGTTGAACTGCTAGCTGCCTTATCTTCAGCAGGCTGTAATGCCACCATAGGAAATCTTTGGGAAAATGATTCTCAAAATGTGAGGTCAATACCCACAAAGAAGGACTGTGCCTGGGAGAGTTGACTTCTTCCTTGACAGTCCTGGCCAAGCATGATTTGAATGGTAAGCATGAACCCAATCAGGGTTGCCACAGAATGCTTCTGTACTATGTGGCAACATCAGCTTGACACCATTCTAACTGCAATGATGGCACCTTACAATTTTGGGATCCATGCTTTGGACCTGTAGTTTGGTGAGCTTATCAGAATTTCCTGTTGAAAAGCTTTAGTACCTGCCTTACAGAGAATTTTCAGTGTCTTGCTAAATTCGAAATTGCAGGATCGTGTGGAGGGAAGCCATGATAGTTGAAATGGTATGGAATGAATACAACTGTTGAGTAGATGCAGACACAATAGACCTAAATCCTCTTGTTAGTCCCAGTGTGTGTAGAACCTTTGAATCAGTTCAATTTAGCTCTGTGTTAACTCACTAATCAACGATTGATTTAATGGATCTACTCTACTTGGGACTAACCTATAGGACTCTGGTATTGATTCCAAAAGAAACAGAACTTGGAACCTCAATGCTTCCATGTCTCTGCTGTCACTGATGATGGTGGTGCTAGTGACAACAATGATAACAATGATATTGATGATTTATTCCAGCAGTTGGCCAAGTTCAGACCATAGGCTGCATGCAGCTTCCCAGGGCTGGTTTCATGTCTCCCAGGACCTCCTGAAGCCAAAAAAAATAAAATAAAGTTTTTTTAAGAAAACTTTTTTTTTTACTCCCAATGACCTCTGGGTACCGGGGGGGGTGATTTTTTCAACATTTATGGGCCCCTGGACCATTTTAGGCACAAAAGTGTCTTGGGCTCAAAGGAAAATACATTTAAACAGCCAGATCTGAAGTGGTACAATCATGTTCAACAGATACTTACAAATAAATGGTGCTAATGATGTTATTTAAATGGAAATGTCCTTTTCACCTTATGAGAAATCATACATGAAAGTAACGTGGATTGGAAATCAATTGTTTCATGCCTCCATCCCTGCAGTGCACATGGGCCTTTTCCCATCATTGATGGTGGACAAAGAGAAATAATCACTGTCATGAAACTAATAGCCTTCCTTACCTCCCCAATAAAGAGATCATGCACACATGGAAATCAATGGATCATAGTGATGATGTGATATGGTTTTCCGATTTGAATGCATCCTGCTTCGGCCAAGTGGTTTTGTATATTTAATATTGCACCATCACATGGCAATTTTGAATAATAAAGCACAAATTTGCCTTACAATCCTCCTTCTCTCCCTCCTTCACATGCGTGTACACACACACACACACACGCACACAATATCTGTGCTCCAGTTTACTGCAAATGTTCATTGCACATATTTATACATGTATTGTGTGATACATAATTTGGCTTTGTTTTTCATGAACATAATGTCTAGTTTGAACCTTGGGCAAGTCACACTTTCTCTGCCTCAGAGGAAGGCAAATCTTGTCAAGAAACTGTCAAGAAAAAGGTTGGACCAAACCTGTAGAAAATACTTTGTGACGTGGCTTGTTAAGCGCACCTGTGAAAAGCCATGTGACTTTAGCTGAGTCATGCTGATGAGCAACCAGGGGAGAAGGTTGCATCAGGTGTGGGGAGAATGCAAAAGTTGGCAGGATTGCATCAGCTGGTGTGAGTATAAAGATAGCTGAGAGCTAGCCAGCAAGTTGCACATGGTGCCTGATGTGTCTGCTGGAGGGTCTGTCAGAAAGAGCAAGCAGGGGGATGCTGGAATGCCTTCTGGAGATTCTTGTAAATATGTACACAGTATAACTCAAGAATAAATTGCCTCCTTGACAGAAGAGAATAATTGGCGTGGGTGAGTTTTTCCTGGCTACAGTGCATTGCTGCCAAGTTATTCTCTGCTGCTGGGCATGCTTCCAAAGCTGTGGGAGCAATCTCTGCTATATTTTGGGCATGACAGAAACTCCCATAATAGATTTGCTTTAGGGTCACCTAAAGAAAGTCAGAAAGGACTTGAAGGGGTACAAGAACATGTTGCAAAGGGTGTTTGTGTGCATCAGTATGCAAGTGTGTATGTGTAAGAGAGAGAGAGAGAGAAGAGAGAGAATATCTTGTTTTTTCTCTGTACAATACTCTCTCCGTGGTCTGAAGCCTTCGTGCTGTCTTGATCCATCGGGAGTGCTTTGAGGGTGTTCCTGCATGGCAGGGGGTTGGACTGGATGGCCCTGTGGTCTCTTCCAACTCTACATTTCTATGATTCTATGATTTCTATGATTGACCTTCAACTCAAGTAGAAGGGTAGATGTCATGAAGTGAGTCTTCTTGTGGGATTTGTTCAGATAGGGGGTTATGGTAAGCTGAGGAAGCTACAGAGAGATGTATGGTGAGAGATGTAATAAATTGCTGTTAATTGCCATCAAGTTGAATTCAATTTGTGATGACCCTATGGATGACAGATCTCCAAGTTACCCTATCATCACCTGCACATCAGCTGCACCGCTCAGGTCTTGCAGATTCAGGGATGTGTCTTCCTTGATTGAGTCTATCCACCTGTAATGAAGTGTTCCTCTTTTCTTACTGCCTTTTACTTTACCAAGCATTATTGTCTTTTCTAGTGAGTCATGTCTTCTCATGATATGGCCAAAATATGACAACCTCGGTTTAGTTATCTTGGCTTCTAGGGAGCATTCAGGCATGATTTGCTTTAGGACTATTTGTTTGTCTTTTTAGCAATCCAGGGTATCCATAGAATTTTTCTTCAGAACCACATTTCAAAAGGAGTTGATATTCTTCCTATCAGCTTGCTCTACTATTCAGTAAAATCATTAATAATAACAATAAGTAACAAATGCAAGTGTGCAATAAATGTAATAGCAAGGTGTCTTGGTGGTTTCATTCACATGTTCATCAAAAGCCAAACTGATTTGATCTAATTAAAGATCAAATAAAAACAATTGTATTTTTAAAACATAAAGATTAAAATAAATGTATCAGACACAGAAGTGCCTAATAAATGTGAAAAAAGCAAAGTTTCTATTTTCATTGAGAGGTAGAATAGCATGTTACATTGACATAACTCTGTGGGAGTGGGAGTGAAATGAAGCATCCAACCTGGTAGGGGAGATGGTGTAACTGTACTTCTTTCTAGGGGTGCTGTGGGTTGTTATGTGACCTGAAGGAACACTTGGGCAAGGAGATCACATAGACTTCCATAGACAAGTCAATAGAAAGTAGAACTGCTTCCATAAATGGCTCATTTGTTGTCGCCATGTGCTTCAAGTCACTTCTGACCTAAGACGCCCCTAAGCTGAATCTCTAGGAGAATTTTCTGGGGGCTGAGAGTATGTGATGCATCCAAGGTCACTCAGTGGGTTTCCGCAGCTGAGCTAGGAACTGAACCCTGGTCTCCACTACACCATGCTGGCTCTCACAACAAAACAAACAAAACAAAACTGTCTCATTATGCAAGCAAAACCCCAAAAGAATTCATTCCAAAGTGCTGGCTACCTCACAATACCAAGGGCTGTGAACCTACATGATTCTACACTCACGGAGTCATGTATCAGTTGCACAATACCATTTGCATTAGTAACTTACCTCTGAGGACAGAAAACTTTGGGGGATAGATTTTGGGGCAGCATCAGTGGTAACAGCTGTTAGCAAAGCTTCACAGATGAAGGAGGATATGAATTCAAATCTCCCAGGCTCAACGCTAGCACTTAGTTCAACCCCTGCCCCTCTGCCTCATCTGCCATCTCTTTGTCTTTCCTCATATATGGTTAAATTAGGACTGTGCCAATTATGCCAGCCCTTCCTCATTGCCTAGTCCTTCTGTCACTGTTCCTTCTTCCATCCAGTAGAAGTTGTGTAGATCAGGCACCACGAAGGGATCTGGGTGTCACGACAATCAATATCCAAGTGGATTTGGCTGTGTGATGACCAAACTGAGGGCAAGTGAGGGGAAATTTAAATCTTCATTGGAGAGGGGGGAGGCTGTCTTTGGGAGGTAAGGACATACAATGTTCAGAAAGAAGGGGGAAGGTCTTCACCATCACCACATATGTTCCTGCAAAACCAGCAATTGCTTGCAACTTTACCTTTGATGTTCTCAGCACTTCTCCTGGCTATTTAGATGACTTCTCCTGGCTATTTGGATGGTTTGATTTGGTTTTGCTGTCAGACTGTCTGTCTTCCTCCAGAGAAGAAGTTTCCAAATTGCATTACATCATGCCCTTTCCTGCCCCTCACCATGCTCAGAGTTCGCTCGGAGTGTCGCTTTCCCACGTCCATTTTCCCCATTATTGTTATTGTTATTATTATCATTATTATTTAAGGCTCATAAAGTGGGGTTGCTGCCTTTCTCGGATACAGATGAGGCAAACGGCTCCATGGGGACCCTCCAGCCCCACGGTTTCCCAGCGACGCGGCATATGGAGGCAAACCCCCAGGCGCTGACATTAGCTCTCGTGCTTCAGGTAACTCATTTAGCTTTGGTGTCATTTTACAATAAATATACCATCTACCGACACAAATTAGACAGCTATTGAGATTAATTCAGAGGCTCTATCGGCAACATCTTAAATCAAAAATCAGTCTTTATTAGCATGCTCGGCTGTACAGTTCTCGCTTCCCTCCCCCCTCCTCCTCCCTACCGTCCCTGCCACAAGAATAAATGAGGGCCTTTGGTTGACACAGCATATCAAGTGTTTTATAATGGTCTAATTGTAGCTAATGGTTTGTGCAGCTAATTAAGGCCCTATGAATTACAATAATCACTCAGCCTCATCTTCTAAGCCAGATAGTTCTATTCAACCATTCCTTCGGTGAGGGGAAGAGAGAAGGGGGAAGAAAGAAGGAGAGGAGGGGAGAAGCCAAATACCATAACGAACCTTTAGGCTTATTGGACCACAAAAAATTAATAGAACAGATTCAGTCGCGTTTTTATTTATTTATTTATTTATTTGGATTTTTTTTTTTTCCCTGAGGAGTTACTATGAAAATATTTACTCCAAAAGGTTCCTGCTGCAAAAAGAGAGAAGGGGAAAGTAATGTGCCCCCCTGCTCCATTCTTGCTTTTCCAGAATGAATTCATTAACAGTGTTGGCATGTGTCGCTTTGTGCAAAATGCAGACAGTTGATTCTAATTGAGAGTTGGTTGGGGCGGGCCAGGGGGAAGAATTCATTGGCAGGGAAGATGAAAGGGAAAACTGTGGAAAAACCAAACCTTGCAGAGTTGTTTTGAATCTACAAATCTGGGTGGCTTACCACTTTCCTAAACATTTGAAAGCAGATGGCAATAATAGCGACATGGAACATGCAAATGGAATGGAAATGCCACTCCGTCCCAGAACTCCTTTGTTCCACCAGCTCCATTGGCTACTGGCTTGTTTTCAAGCACTACTCGAAGTTCTGATTATGATCTCCTGAATTTCACAGATAATGCCTGGGACACAGGTGGCCAAACAACTTCAGAATATGGTCAAAATGGCAACAGGAAGAAGAGGCAAGCTATGACATGTTTCATCAGTTTGCTTTTGCTTGAGCCTACTGGAAAGAGCAAGATTCTGTCATCCCGTTCTTTCTCCCTCTCTTAATTCAGCACAAACTACATTTGGACCTTAAACTCAATTTGCAGCATCTGCAGTAGACTGAAGACATAGGGAGGATGTGGGAGGAGACTGGAATTGGGACATTTTAAAAGCAGCTGGAAAAGTGAGGTGACAGGGGATTAATCAGGACTGTTCCTGCAAAATAGGGACAGTTGGAAGGTATATGACCTAGAAAGGCTCGCCACCCATGCTATCAATCAATATGGAGAAGCAGGTCCTTGCCAAATCAGGACAGTTGAAGGATACATATGCCACTGGTAGCCCTGCCTGCAACCTGGCGCAATACCTGTCCTAAATGTGTTTGCTCTCACTGGCAACATGTAGTCTTTAGGACTACATCAAATTTTTCTTAGCCCTTTTTCTGGGACCGATTTAACAAAGAGGCCAAGAATCAAACATGGCTCTGTATGCCTGCCATTTATGAGGTTAGCCTCAGCCACTGAGTCATAGCTTCTCTGATGGTCTTCCACATGGCTGGGCCTTCTTGGACTATCCCATGAGCACGAAGAAAAGTCACCTTTCCCAGGACTCAAGTTTTGGACCTGAAATCTCAATGCCTTTGATGATACTATCCTGGCATACCTACCTGCCACTGCTAATAAAGGATGGTGGACTAAACAGAATCTGTTTGAGGGATGTTCTTATATTTTTATGCAGTACAAATTAGAAGTGCCAATAACAGCTAATTAAAATTAACAACTTCTAGAATTCCCTCTTCTACACAATCATGAGCCCTTTTCAATTTTCACTCCAGTAACTCTTGGACAAATGTTTACTCGAGCATAGTTTACAGAACTCTGTAAGAAGAGTAAAGAACTCAAAATTATCTTTAGTCATAGGAAGGAATTGTGTGTGTGTGTGTGTGTGTGTGTCTGTATTGGAGGGAGGGAGGGAGGATTTTCCTGATGTTTTACAATTCTCACCAAGCCATTGGCATCAGTCCTTCCTTCCATGCCAGAGAAAGAGATTACCATGCCTTTGTGATTAAAAGAAGACACAAAAACCTCTGGCTTTACACACCAAGTTTTGTTGTTGTGTGCCTTCAAGTCATTTGCGACTTGGTGACCCTAAGGCAAACCTATCATGAAGTTTTCTTGGCAAGATTTTGTTCAGCTTCTGATGCTGAGAGACTTGCCCAAGGCCACCTGGTGGGTTTCCATGGGTGAGCAGGGACCCTTGTCTCCAGAATCATTGTCCAATGCTCAAAACACTACTTCACCCTGGTTCTCTCATTATTCTAGGCATATTTAGGGTAATTTCTCAAAGTTCTTAAGTCATTGTCCTCCACTTTGGTGACAACATTAAAAATTAAACTAGAAATAGAATTTTGGAGAACCAAGAAAAGAATGAAAAGGAGGAAGGAAAGGGAAGGGGAAAATTCCTGAAATATGGCAGCACTTTTCAGACATACATTTATTTATTTAGTTAGTTAGTTAATTAGTTATTTTTGCATGAGTTTTCATGAACATAAACTCGTTCCTTTGGATGCAGTAATGAGTGACATGCAGCCTCAGGGATAAAGCATAGTTTTTTACAGTTGTGGGAATGGGATAGTATGCAGTGAGATCCAGGAAGATGCAAATCATGACTCTTTCTCTAAATTTTCAAAGGACTGAATAAGGTAGTACAGGTCTTCCAGTTCTTTACAGTGGTCCATTGGTTTTGGTGTGTAAAAGCAATCAATTTGATTACCAAAAGTCAATCACAAGGTAGAAAACTCTTTCTGAGAAGATTCCTTTAGTTACATGTGCAGTAGCAAGGATTCTTGCAGTAATATATGTAGTGTGCTAAGAGGCCATTGCCTTTGTTCATATCTCTGTAGTTGGATTGGAATTTGTGAATGTAATTCAAAACAGCAGTTTCTTTTTCTCATCTTCCTTTGTAATTTCCTTTTTCAAGGCCCACAACCTGTAAATCCCTTGCTGTGTGTCTAGGAAGCTTGAAATGTTGCACAACCATTTTTTGGGCATTGCCATTTCTAATGATGGATTCATGTCCATTTATCCTCTTGTCCTGTTTCTCCAACGTAGAGTCTAGATGGGCATTGCTGCATAGGATGGGCATATATCACATTGGAGAAAAAGTAAACAATATTACCACTTTCCCAAAAGAAAATCTGCAGGAGCATAAGATTTGCAGATCTAATAATGCTAACCAGTACAGGTGATTGTGGAACCACAGCGGTTGTCTCCATTCTCCAGCTACATCTTTTGCTATTCAGGCCCCCAAACTGTTCTTTCTTTGCAAATGGTCTTATAGTACCGGCTGGAATGTCAAAGGGGTACCCCTTCATCAAAATATTTGTCAAAGACTTGGATGAGGGAATGCAAGGCATTCTTATCAAATTTGCAGATGACGCCAGAGTAGGAGGGGTAGCTAATACCCCAGAAGACAGGATTAGAATTCAGAATGATCTTAACAGATTAGAGAACTGAGCCAAACCTAACATAATGAATTTCAACAGAGAGAAATATAAGGTACTACATCTGGGCAGAAAAAGAAATGAAATTGACAGGTATGGGATATTGACATCTGGCTTGACCACAGTACATGTGAAAGGGATCTAGGAGTCTTAGAAGACCAGAAGATGAACGTCAGTCACCAATGTAATGCAGCAGCTAAGAAAGCCAATGTGATTCTGTTCTGCATCAGTAAGAAAATAGTATCTAGGCCAGAGGAAGTGACGGTACCACTCTATTCTGCTCTGGTCGGTCTGCACCCGGAATTCTGTGTCCAGTTCTGGGCAGTAAAATGCAAGGAATATATCAACAAGCTGGAATGTGTCCATAGGAGGGTGACCAAAGTGGTAAAAGGTTTAGAAACCCTAGCCTATGAGGAGTAGTTTAGGGAGCTAAGGATGTTTAGCCTGGAGAAGAGAAGGTTAAGAGGTGACATGATATCTATGTTTAAACATTTGAAGGGATGTCCTACAGAACAAGCTCCATAGCAAGCTTGTTTTCTGCTGCTTCAGAGACTATGACACATACCATATACCTCTGCTGCACCCTTCCTTTCTTAGTTAACAAATTTGGCACCCCTACACCCTCTAGGGCAGTGCTACTCAACGTGTGGTTGCCAGGTAGATGCCAGTCCATGCCAGTGGGGACTCTTAGCACCCACCTCTACCCATTGTCCATGTCTATTCCCATTCTCATTTCTATCTCCTTCCTCATGTTTGGCCTCTCAGGACTCCTCAAGGCTGTAGCTATAGAGAGGCAACATAATGGGCATCATTCCCAATAGGAACTCTTCCGCTGCCAATGAAATTTTCCTTCAGTCCCCAAACTTCTAGCATTGCAGAGAGGGAGACATTGAGAATCGTTCAAACTTAGAATTCTTCTATTTGCTGTAATTGCTTTGCATCGGTCAAATTTGCTTGCCCCTTTGTGAATGTCTGAACAGCACATCTAAATGCTAAAGTTTTAAATTACTGCAATACTACACATTTTGAGGCTGAAGGAAAATTTCATTTGAGGATCACAAAACCTTATTTGGGAGACAATGCCCTCATCTCCCCCTATAGCTTTGCCCCAGGGCTTTCATCAGCAAGCATAGCAGACTCTCTGCAATTTCTCCAAGCCTGCATGGTGTCTTAGTTCCTCCCCTAATAGCTTCTGAGCAGCCTCATTAAAAGGGCCTACAGCAGTATCAGTTTCTCTCCCTCCCTCCCTCTCTGAACAGTGTCTCTGCTTGTCCTACATTATAAAACAGAGTTCCCCCTCCCAGGACAAGGGTTGAGATGAGAATCCATTGGCTTCCTAGTGGTATTCCCTGGAAAAAAAAAGGGGGAGGGGGATATTGTAGGGTATGTGTCTGCCTCTCAGGTTGGAAGGTCTGGAACATCGACAAGTCTAGAACATGGCAAACCTTGGTCCAAAGGTCTGAAATTTAGGTGATGTCACAAAAGGTGGCCCCTTGTGATGCCATTAGACATAATAAGATTCAGCATTAACCACTGTTGCTGTTGTTGCTTTATTTAACTTTTTCTATATCTACCTTTATCACAAAATTGGGACTGATAAGTGGCTGGAATTGTTCAGTTGCACAGAGCACATAATTGAAGCAAAGTGTATGATGGAAAGCAAAAGAGAAAATGCTTCTCCAGTTGAAAATTGAGCTTTGCGAACTCTGCATTGAAGAGGTAGAAAAACAGACAGCTAATTGTCGAGGCAATGCTTTCCCCTGGAGTTTCCTCTCCTTTATCTTGAGATCCAGAGAAGATCCAAGTCCTGAAACCTGGGAAACCCTGTTGGTCTCTGCCTGGAGGCATCTGCAAAGCCCAGCTCCCCGAAGGACCTTTTGTGGCTGTGATTGTGAGCATCAAGAGTCACTACAGAAGTCACCAGAGGAAGCTAGAATTATCAGTTCTGTAAGCTCCCATGGAAACAGTAGTTGATTTGCACCTGGAAATTCTTGTTAAAAATGAGCAGAGGGAGGGGTGTCATTGCTACGATGTGATCTAGCCCTGGCAAATCAAGACCCAGGTTCCATAGCCTGAACTCAGTTAAGGAAGAAAACAAATTAGTACATGAGGAGAGAGGGGAGAAAATTCATTCTCTCTTTCTCTCTCCGTCTGAAGAGTCTGAAAAGCCAGTGAGTTTGCAACAGGAAGACAATCCTCAAATCCTACCTGGAGAAATTCCAGTCAACTCTTATTGCTTTGAAGTAAAATGTAATAAATCTTAGATCTCAGGGAGGGTGGAATGGGGGGAAGAATATGCTGCCAGTGTCAATAATATTTACAAACACAAATGAAGGATTTTTTTCTCCATCCTGCTGCTGCAATATAGTCACATAAAACTCGCGTCTCAAACAAGGAGAAAGTGCTCCCATTTATCATACTCACTTTGGGAAAGTCACCGTTTTCAGACACAGCGGTGCCTACCTTGGATAAGGTTATAGCTCTGTAATTCAAGAGCTTAATTGTCACCGGAGGACTCAGCCTTGTATATTGCAATATATCCCCAAGGGTGAGTGAACTGGTTTATCTATGTACTGGCTGAGAATTCCAGTGGGAGAAAATAGCACGTGCTTTGCATGTAAGCAAAGGGCCACGTTCATGCCTCTAACATGTGCACATACTTTCCACACCCTACCTTTTCATGCAGACATCCAGTGGGGATCCCAGCATTAGCTTTGCTGGGGATAGAGAACAACAGGAGCTCTCCCTTCCACACCGACTGGCTCCATGGTGAAGAGAGTGCGATGACCGTGCCTTTTCCTTCTGCGGCACAACTGGGTACCTTCCCAGGCTATGCTGGGGCAGGAAGTACAGCCATTGCACTTCCCAGGCTTCTGCAGTACTGTTAAGCCCATGATGGTGGCATGATTGAAGGTCATTGATGGGGAAAACCTGTCAATGATTTTATCCGTGGTTACACTGCCTAGGAACTGGAGAAGGACAGGACCATGATGACATTGTGAAGAAATGTCAACACAGTCCCATCTTTCTCCTGTCTCCATGGCAGGTTGGGAGGGTGGTGAGGAAAGGGCTTATGTTTGAGTGAGATGGAGATCTGACCTCAGAGGGGAGGTCCATCCTTGGAGGTTCCCCACAAAAAACAATCCCTGCCTCTCTAACCTCAGAGCCCCAGCACTGCTTGAAGTAAAA
This sequence comes from Iguana delicatissima, assembly GCA_948472985.1. Taxonomy (NCBI): domain Eukaryota; kingdom Metazoa; phylum Chordata; class Lepidosauria; order Squamata; family Iguanidae; genus Iguana; species Iguana delicatissima. Next base: position 61,331 of record CAOKZL010002215.1, on the reverse strand, counting down.
ATAAGGTGTATCATTGGCAGATTGTGGGCGGATGGGGTGGTGCTGCAGCACCACTTTCTTGGATTCCATGAGGCCAAATATAAATGAACATCACAATCACAGGGACAATGTTTTAAATAATTTGCAGATTTAAATCAAGGTTGCCGTCCCGTTAGTGACCTATTCAAGCATAAGTCTAGCTTACGTTGCATCAGTCTAATTCAATCCAAAATTAAACATTGAAAATCAAATGAAAAAATAAAATAAAATAAAAATGCAAGGAGACAGATTTTGAACTTACCATGCCATGTGATCCTTTCTCTGTTTCTCTTTCTATCCTCATCCTTGGAGCATTGAAAGTGGTCCGGAGGTTATGGGGCAGAGATGGCCACGGGAGTAGCTGGAGGGAGGGACAACCTGCCCACTCCTGGGTCTGCTATGGAAGCAAATACTATTGAGTGCTATCAGGAAACTGCATTCCCACAGCTAACTAGATTGTTTCAGGAAAGGATCAATGCATTATTTTCAGAATTGGAAAAGGGCAGATTTTGAATGGATTGCAACATGATAGCTGCTTGTTAGCAATGATGTTGTGCAATAGGACTCATTCTGGACTAGCAATAATGCATTGCTCTGGTGGTATGACTCCTTGGTGTGATAAGGCCCTAAGTCTTTGTTGTTGTTGTTCTTGTCAAAATTCTCTTTTCCCTTCACAGAGTGAGAGAACTGGGTCAATTAGGACCACAGAAAGGCTAAAGAAAAGGTGGGAGGTTGAATCTGAAGCCAGGGTCCCTGCAGACCATCACCTCAGCCATGTTATAGATGAGACACCCATAGCCTCAGAAACAAACATACTTACAGACAACAGCTTACCACTAGTACGCTATTCCCCACAAGGTAAACCTTCCTGGGCCAGATATCCTCCAAGCCCAAAGAGATAATGGGTGCTGATCTCCAATTCCCAGAACCTAAAGGGAATGGCGTCCTTGTGTGGCCAATATTGCTATCCAGCGTGTGGCCTCCCCCTGCCCAAAACTAACCTGTTAGAAAATACAGGAGGTGTCTAAAGCAAGCAAGATGTATGTCTTAAGAACTTTCAACTGGGTTAAGATTTAAAAGGGAAATATGCAAGAAAAGGAAAAGGGGGGAAATAACCAACAAGGAATTCAAAAAATAGCAAGCACAGGTAGGGAGAAAATCAGAAAAACTAAAGTAGAGAATGAGCTCAGGTTTGCTAGAGAGATTAGAAACAATAAAAAGGGTGTTTTGGGTTATATTTGTGGCGAATGGAAGAACAGGGAAATGGTAGGGCCACTATAAGGAGAAGGCGGCAACGTGCTTTCAGAAGACAGAGAAAAGTAGAACAACTCAACACCTTCTTTGCTTTGGTCTTCTCCCAAAAAGGAAACAGTGCTCAACCTTGGGAAAATGAAGTAGATGACGCAGTAGGGGAAATGAAGCACAGAATAGGTAATACCTAGTACAGGAATACCAGGCTGCTCTAAATGAATTCAAGTCTCCAGGGCCAGATGAACTACATTCAAGGGTATTAAAAGAAACAGAAAAAGTAATCTCAGAACCACTGGCAATAACTTTTGAGAGTTCCTGGAAAACAGTGGAAGTGCCATCAGACAGGAGGAGGGCAAGTATTGCCCCCATCTTCAGAAACAAAAAAATAAAATAGAAAGCAAACAAATACCAGGCAGGCAGGCTGACTTCAATATCAGGAAGGATTCTAGAGCAGTCTGTAAGCATTTAGGCCATTTCCACACTACACTGTTATAGTGCTATTATCCCACTATAAACGTCATGTGGAATTCTGGGTTTTGTAGTTCACTGAAGCCAAAGATCTCTCTGGCTGAGAATTCTTAAATGTCCTTTCCTAAACTGCAAACCACAGGATTCCAGAGGATGTTGAAAGTGGAATAATAGCACTATTACCGTACAATGCAGAAGTGGCCTTAGAAAGGAATGCCATGATCACTAAAAGTCATAGAATCTTGGAATCATGGAATCATAAAATCACAATTGGATTGCAAACTAAATTAAATAAATTAAACATATAAGTAACAGGATGTCAGTCAGTGTGCATAAAATGAAAAGGACTCTCTGCTGGAAATTTCACTAGTCTTTTTTTGACATTCCTTGGTTATTTTGGTGGCTGCTCAATTAAGTGCCATCATTCTCCTAAATCATTGTTTGAGAAACAGTGCTGGTCTAACCAAAATCATTTTACTTTCTCAAAGTACCTGGGAACTTTTCCATAGTGGAAATCTCTTCACTAACCTCAACAACTTCCTTTAGCTGAAGTATAGATCCCATGTAAGTGTTTTGACTCACAGTTAACCTTTTTTTTTTTAAACGAGATGTAGTGAGGCCCGTTGATGTAGACATTTAAAAATGGGAATTGGACGCACCTATGGTGGATAAAGGCCCTATCTATCTACATATCTATCTATCTTATATCAAGATATTTACTCATCGTAGCTATGGCTAGAACCTTTTTGATTAGTCACAATTAAAGTAGACCCATTGAATCAGGTTCTGAATGGTGAGTCAGCACATAGGTAAATAGAATTAGTTCAATGTGTCTACTCTAGTTGGAACCAACAGGATTTTGGCCCATGTATTTCTCTACCACCAGAGGAAACTTGACTCTGCTTGCTAGGGAATAACTACGAGGAAACAGGTATCATCTTTGTATGTGGTTTATTGACTCTCCATAGTCAGGGCCAACCCAAGAACCTTTGCTACTCGAGATAAAGCTACTCTCCCACAGTCATGCATTCAGTAGCCTGGAATTGTCCACTTATTTTTGGCATTGAGGCAGGAAGTCCTACAAGTGACTCCATCCCACCACCTGACATTAACAACATAACACAAATTTCATTAGATAGTGGACAATTTGCTTCCCATTTGTGAGCATCGGAGTCTTCTGCCAGGCTACCTTTTTCTTGCTTACAGCAGAACCATATCTAGTTATCCACACTTTAGAGTGGATATGTCCCAGATCTAGTCCAACACGACTCATCTTATGTTCTTTTTCTGATTCAACAAGGAAATATCATTAAGAATATTCTTGTGCTATGGACCAGAGATATTTAAGGAAGGTAATATTTGTGAGTCCTTATATGAACTGTCTTCATCCACATCTTTCACGAGAACTGGAAATTAATTCTCCATCCATCATCAGACATCCACTATGTACCAGTGTAGTTTCTGTCTCAAGAAATATATTATATTCTCCCCTTAAAAAACTTCATATAGGTTCTATTTTGAGAGAAAACAAGCTTAGTAAACTATATTTTTGAGAGGAAGCAATGTTTGGAAATTTTAGCACGTATTTAAACACAATGTTCAGGTAATCAGTTTAAATTATAGCAGATCAATTTAGAACAGGATATTAAAATACTCATGGGTGAAGACAGAGAATGTGGTGAGACCAGAAAAAGGTTGTTTCATCCATCTGGTCTAGAAACCCCAGTAATTTCTTCTGAGTAAAACAAATCTATGAGTGATTTAAATTATCCTAAATTGAAGCTGTATGCATGTCCAAGAAGGGCTTTTTAAAATTTATTTTTTATTTTTTCAGATTTGAAAATTTCTTAGATATTTTAACAAATTGGTTTCTGGTCTGCTTAAATTGTTGTTCCTTCCTGTGCAGCATTGAAACCATGTTTGCTGCACAATCCCGTCTGTTTGATATCCTTGACTTTCCCTTGGCACTTAAATTATCCATCAGGACTCACATCTTCTAATGAGTATCCTTTGATGTCTTGTTCTTCATCTTAATGTTAAGTACTTTCTTCCTTGCCAAGGTGACCCAAAGAAGTAGATACACTTAAATGATTGTTCGTTTGAAGGGCCCTTCTTACAGACAGTGTGATAATCTTGTCTTGACAGTGAGCGGGCCTGGGGTAAGTGTCTTTCTATCTTTCGTTCCTTTCCCCCTCCAACACCACTTTCTTTCCTGTCCTTGCTGGAAAACAAATCAAAGGGAGGGTCTGTGCTCTGCTGAAAGGCACCGACTGTCTTCTTTACACTATGTGTTGGTTGAGCTGTAGTAATCAAGAGTTCTTTGCAATAATAAACAGAATAAAAATAGAATCAGGCCATTTCTGCACTAGACTGTTACAGAGCTATTATTCCACTTTCTCTCCCTGAATTCCAAACCCCAGGATTCCATAGGATGTTGGAACAGTCTAGTGCAGAAATGGCCTAAGATCCAGAGGTTGAAAACTTATTGTCCATTGGGAGTTGTTACCCTGACTTCTGGGGGTCCCTTGGTGAACACCTTGATTCACTCCGATATGGAAAGATTAGGGAAATTAACAGAGCACCTGCAATAGTTCAACGAGGGGCAAGGTAACCCAGCAGAATCTTTTGCCCAATTTTTATGGGGTCAAACCAAGTGAAAAGCCAGACAAACGTATCAATAACTGGATTTTATTAACAAATGTACCCTCCCGCACCAACACACTCACTGACTCACTCACCCAAGGCCTATTGAAAAGGGAAAGAGGTGAAAATTGATAGGGAATTCAGCAAAGAGGGTGTAATGGCAGTGATACTGCACCTAACCTGAAATCTTTGATCTGGGAAGCGGTGAGAAGAATGGAGCTCAGCGAAGGGAAGCGGCTGAGGTGATCACTTGTCTAACAAAGTGCTGGTCTGCTAGTGGGGCGGGGAGTTCTCCGAAGGGACCCTCAAAAACTGGGACTACTTATAGGGCAAAACGTTCCTCAAGGGCAGGCCCTCTCCCGGGAAGAACAGTGGCCAAAAAAAAAGGGAAAATGCCACACAATAGCAACTTGGTAGTTTGCATAATTGGCTTATGTGGATGCAGTGCAGGGTTTACTATCATCAGAGTTGTTCAACCTGGAGAAAACCCAATAATCCACTCAAGTTGGCTGAAAACCTTTTGTTCATGCAGACGTGTTTAGTCTGAGGTCCCCTAGGAGAACGTAACTGGGGATTTTCCTGCCCTGACCTATTTTCAGTTGTTCAACTTCTTTGTCTGCATACCCATTCAGGCAACCTCTCTGGCATGGCGGGCATTTTTAATATCAAATTTACAGTCCCGGGAAAGGGTATGCCCGTGGGGTAACAGAGGGGCCCTTTTCTTGGTTAGCTTGTTTGGCTTACCTCTCCCAATATTCCCAAGCCAACATGGCCAGGATTGAGGCTAGTCAGGGGATTCTGAAACCTGTTATGCCAGTGGTTCTCAACCTGTGGGTCCCCAGATGTTTGTGGACTTCAGCTCCCAGAAGCCCCAGCCACTATGGTCAATGCTCAGGGCTTCTGGGAACTGAAGTCCAAAAACATCTGGGGACCCACAGGTTGAGAACCACTGTGTTATGCCTTCCAGACACTGATCTACTATTCATGTTAGGTCCCAAGACCTCCTCTCTGCTATGACATTAAATAGGATTTCCACATGTGTAGTACCATCATTTTTAAAAGCTAGTTGTCTAGCATTTTGACTATAGCATGCATCTTTCTTAAGTAACAATCTTCCTTGTTGACTAGATGTTCTGTGTAGTCATAGCCTTTGCATGCTTTGAAACAAAAACATTCTGCTTTGATCAGAACTTACTTGGAATATTTTATCCAGGTCTCGACACCACACTTCCATAAAGATATTGACCAGCTAGAATAAATGCAGAGAAGGGCAGCCTGTTGGGAAAGGCAGGCTTCTTCTCTCCCTGATGAGTTAATTGAATGCAAGCTACTTTTGTACTTTCATCTCAGTTTATCACAATTGAAGTAAATTGGGCACAAAAGGGGAAAGTGGGAGGATAAAAGACAAACTGGGTAATTTTAAAAGCAGCTGAAAAAGTGGGATGACCAAAAATCATCTGGGACTGTCCTTGCCAAATCAGTACTGTTGGAGAACATGTTGAGGGGTATTCTAGGGGACCTGATGGGGAAACTGGCCCTTGTCTATAGCAGGATACAGAAATACTGTATGAAATGATAAGCATCAAATAGAGCATGACCTAAATTAAAATCATTTTTTGTTATTGTTTTACTTTCTTACCTTTGGGTCATGGGGTTTAGGAGTAGGGAGTAGGCAGCCTTTGTGATCACTCTGTCCCTCACTTTCTTGCCATTGAGCTTAGAGGAGGTCACTCCTGGAGAAGATCCTAGGTAATCAGGATGGTCAGGTCTAGCTTTAACCTGGGGCTATGGGTGGCTTACCCATGCTAAAGTTGAGGGGGCAGGTGCAGCAACACATCAGCCTTTTCTTACTTTGCATTGCCTGAGGTCCCAATGGTTGTAAAAAGATTAATAAAGTATATTGCCTATTACCCTCCCCTTTCTTTGTGTTTGTTTCTTCATTTCAGGTGTATGGACAGTCTTCTGTCTTCTGAATAACAGGTAGATATTTTCTTTCCAAGTCTGCAATATGAGAGGTTTTGTTTTGTTTTTTCAATATAGTAGGAACCATGTTCGCCACCAATTAAGTTCCAAAGCACAGGAATGTGCTCGAAGAAATGAAATATTGCCTGGTCCCCTTATTCTGTGTTTTCCTTGCATTTTTATTCTGTTTTGCTTATGTTGAGCTACTATTGTCTGGCAGTACACAGTTCTGTGTCTGATTAGTATATCTTCTATAAATTATATATCTCCTTTCACGCCATTTATTATAATCTATGCATTTTGCATCCCAGTGTGTGCTGATTAGCATTTTCTGGCATATAAATTTGTCTGGCATCTTGATGTCCTCTCCAGCTTCTGTTTGTCAGCAAATATAAGATGACTGTCAGAATGAATGAACCAGTTGTTCAGAATGAACAGGCACCTCAGCTATGGCATCGGAAGTCAATCAGATGTTCTGAAGCTGAACACAATCCTTAACATGGAAAGAGTACACCTACACTGTTACCTGATATTTTGGTGGGGAGGTCCCATTTTAAAGCTGGCTAGCATCCAGAATCATACAATTCCAGTCTGTGGAAGCTGACCAGGGAAAAGCCAATCCAGTCTAAAGTGATACCAGCATCCATAGAAGCAAACAGTCCAAAGTCAAAGCAAATAGTCCTGAGCCAAATCCAAAACCAGTGCTATTATTCCACTTTCAACATTCTATGGAATCCTGGGGTTTGTAGTTTAGGAAGTGGCCTTAAAGGGGTTGAGAAAGTAGTCTAGAGTTAGACCAAAGAAGTAAATTACTGGAGAGAGTAGTCTAGAATTAAGCCAAAGGCCAGGCAGACACAAAGATACATACATATCAAGCAAGGTTACCAGGAGTCTTTCATTTGTTGTCCCCAGCACCAGAATGGGCTAGTTATTTAGCACCCTCAGTATACATAACTCTTTATAAGCATGGTTTGCATACAATTTTGACAGTTCCCTTTCTTCAGGCTTACAATATTAAATTGACACACAAGGAAAAGGGAATGAGAACTGGAGAATGGATTAAGACCAGAAGATACTGACTGTTGTCTCTACCTCTGAGACCACAGAAATGGCAGTCCGGAGGGAGGGAGGGACTTTCCTCAGCAGCTGGGCCTAGGCAAGATGGAACTGTGGCTGCCTCTTCTTCTTTCCCTCCAGAAGTCATAGCAGCAGTACTTAGGATGGGTGGAGAGCCAGTCCTCAGCTGCTGGACCTCAGCACAAATGGGCAGTCTCTGCATGTTCTCTTTCTCCTCGATCTTGGCTGACCAAGTTTATAGTCAGCAGTAAATTAGCCCAGCTGACCTCATTAAATCAGAATCATTTACTTAAGGTGGAAAAAACTATCTCTGGCATGTCCCCTCTCTTTCTATTTTAACTGTTGGTTAACAGGTTGCAGAGCTTTCCTCTCCCCCAAATCTGTAGATGACACCAGGATGGACTGGTTTCTGCTTTTGTCAAAACAACGTGTCCCTAAGCACATACGTGCACACACAAATACACATACACATTCACTTACACAAAAGCATGCTTACCTCACTCAGACCTAGAGGCCAACCCAGGAGAGATTGTGCGTAGACAGGAGGAGAACATCTGTGCAGTTTGCCATAGTTTGGATTTGGTGATGTGGTCTTTTTCTCTCTCTATCTCCGCATCCACACTTAGAATTGTCCAGGGAGCCTCTTGGATCCTCCTCTGCTGTTTTTGATGCCCACAGAATGGTAGTAGGTTGGCTTTAGACTGGTTCCACTCAGCATGGCACCCAGATGTTTTTGTGAATCCCAGACTGCTATTCTGCATACCCTTTCTCAAGAGAACATAAGATGGTTGTCCCATGGCTGGTGCAAAGTTTACATCAACATCTCCGTCTTTTGAAGTGTTCACATTTCTCTTCCTGGTCAGAACATTGTCACTTGCACTCTCTTTTTCCTCAGGTTCCCAGCACATACATTCATTCTTTGTCACATACACACACTGTGTGATGTACAGACACACATAACTTTACAGACCCACATTAGAATTTCCAAAAAGACATTAAGATTTTTTACCTGTTGTAGCAACAATTTGTCTTATTAGACCATTTCCACACTACACTGTTATAGTGCTATTATTCCACTTTCAACATCCTATGGAATTCTGTGGTTTGGAGTTGACGGGGGCCCAAAAGATGCCCCTCCCTAAACTACAAACACCAGGATTCCATAGGATGATGAAAAGTGGAATAATACCACTAAAACTGTGTAGTGTGGAGATGGCTTGGTTGTTTTGCTTGGGAGTTAGCCCAAAGGTGTAGTTATGGGGTGCAGGAGATGAAGGCATTTCCTTGCAAATAAGAGTTCTGCCCCATGTGAATTTTTATTTCAGTCCCCAAATTTCTAGCAATTCAGAGATAGATAAAGAGTGAGTCTGTGTGTGTGTGTGTGTGTGTGTGTGTGTGTGTGTGAGAGAGAGAGAGAGAGAGAGAGGGATTAAAAATTGTTCATAATTAGGACTTTTGTATTTGCTGGATTCTCATTCTCTTGATTACTTTGCTAGACTTTTGAGGACTGAAGTAAAATTTCATGGGGGCAGATTATTATTTTTTTATTTTTGGGGGGGCAATATCCCAATTTTGTCTCCCCTCTGGCTTAGCCATTGGCATCAAATGCACAGAATGTTGTCTACTAGCTTCACATATGCCAAAAAGTTTCTAATAACAGATAAAAACCATACATCAAAGGGTCAAGAAAACATGGAGTTATGAATTTAAATAAAAGTGGTAAAAGCAAACAGCAAATATAAATAAATGTAATAGAGCCTCTCTCTCTCTTTCTCTGGCTTATAACACCTCTCTTTTTTCTAGCTAAGATGGCCCAGCTTGTTTTTGTTCTTTCTAGTAAATCATTAAACATTGACCTGGCCAATCTGTAAGTCGGGGGCCCTTTCCGCACTACACTGTTATAGTGCTATTATTCCACCTTCAATATCCTATGGAATCGTGGGGTTTGCAGTTTAGGGTGGGGCCTTGAGAATTCTCATCCAGAGAGCTCTTTGATCTCAGGAAACTACAAATCCCAGAGTTCCACAGGAGGTTGGATGAGGAATAATAGCACTATCACAGTGTCGCACTAAAAGGCCCCTGGCTCCAAGTTACAGTAATCTAAATCAAAATGAATCAGACCAACTGGAACATCCTCTCTCTTTTCTCCCAGATAAAACTTGAGGGCAAGTTGGTAAAACTTTGTGGTGAACTTAATGCAGGGTATGGTAAATTCACATCTTAGTAATGTCATTGCCATGTTAGCAGAAGAATGACACCTGTGACTATAACCTTTTTCTACACTGACAGGTCTTCGTAACATACGTGCAACCACATTCCCTGAAGCAATATAATAGCAATAACCTATTTTCTCCACATTTCTTAGACCAGTGGTTCTCAACCTGTGGGTCCCCAGATGTTTGTGGACTTCAGCTCCCAGAAGCCCTGAGCATTGAACATAGTAGTTGGGGCTTCTGGGAGCTGAAGTCCACAAACATCTGGGGACCCACAGGTTGAGAACCACTGCCTTAGACATTCATGTTGAGCAAGATCCTCAAATTTCCTCTTAAAACTTTAAGAACTCAAAATCAAGTGAAAGCAAAGAGTTATCCCTTAGATATTTTGACTGAGTAGGTAGTTTTCTGCAGAATGGCAACAGGACAATGAAACTGGAAAAGCCATAAGAAGAAATATTCACCTAAAGCAGATGAGACGTTTTACCACAAATGCCATCCACAAAACATTTTATTTGGAAACAGGAGAAAGATGATCACCCCATCGTCACTCCTCTATCCTTCCACAAAGTGAACACATCTCCTAATAAGTTTTAGCTAATCAGGTTAGGAAGAAGGGGAACTTTCTATTCCCCCTCAAAACAAGCACTTTACAACTCATTTCTTTTTTCTTTTTTTTCAGTCTGAAGATAAAGATTTGAAAGAGGCAAGCCTTTACAGTGAATTTCAAGAAACGCTGATTTTTCCCATCCCCTTCTCCCTGTGCTTTCCCTGTGACTTTGAAGTTTTAAAAGGTCATATTTGTTTCACCCGCTCACTAATGGTTCCGTAGCAGTAACTATAATTGATTGCAAAGTTTTTTTTGTCATTCTTTATGGATTCAGATGCTACAGATTAGCGGCTCACAGGATTATCAGGCATCCACAGTCAGAATTGAAGAATTATCAGAGGATAATCTTGTACCATTGCAAACTTTCTGCTATTAGCTATCATCCAATCATTCACTCCAGGAGACCATTATATATTGGCTCAGCATCTCTGCATTGTTATAGCTTCCCCCTTCTTTCTCTTTCAAATGCAGTTTCATGCACGGTAGGGCCTTTACGAAAACTGAATTATAAGCCTCCATTGTAAAACAAAACTGATTTCCTTTTATTTTATTATTAATTCTCTTTATTTAAACCAAGGTCAAGGTTGAAGAAATGCACCCACGCACACAAGTTATTATTAGGATAATGAAAAGTTATTTATAACTTCTCTTCCATTGGTTCCTCTAGATATTTCTGCATTGCCTTTGACTCATTTTGTCTAGTCGGCTTTCTGAGAATGTTATTACTGTGCTAAGCTGGCAATAAATAATAATAGTGTGTCCTATCACTTTGCCACAAGAAGGTGCAATTCATACTGGAACATACATATTAACCAAGGCAGGTCTGAAAAACCTAGATAGTATTAAGCGTCACTGTTCCATGGTTAGCGCTAGGTATAGTCTGAAACCAGCCTAAGCTAGAATTGCCATCAGTAGTTTACCTGAAGCAAAATATATGAAGGAAAAGATACCTGCAGAGAAGCATGTGATTCATGGAGAGACACCAAAATGAATTTTCTTTAAAAAGTAGCAACATTTCCAAAAGGGTTTCCATATACCCACAGTTTGTCACAAAAGCAAATTGGGAGGTTCTACCTCAGGCAAAATATCTACGGAACTTCAATAGAAGTGAAAACAAGTTTTGAGGCAGCACATAATGTTTCCCAAGGCTGTTTGGAAGATTCTAGAGTTGTCACTGGAAGCAAACTTCAGAAAGAAAAAAAATGCAAATGATTTTTTTCCCGAGGTAAAAGATCTGAGAACTTCAGAGGGAGCTCAAATCATTTCATTAAAACTGGTAAAATGGTGAACTTGCTCATGAAAAATCCCTGAGAATCTCATCATGTTTCTGCCATTGTTCTGTGCTTTCATAGAATCATAGAATCATAGAAATGTAGAGTTGGAAGAGACCACACAGGCCATCCAGTCCAACCCCCTGCTATGCAGGAACACCCTCAAGTAGGTCTAAGTGATGGTGGCTTATAGGTGAACCTGTCATGGTACTTTTGTGGCAACATTTGTTCAGAAAGGGTTTCCCATTGCCTCCCTGTAAGGCTGAAAGAGGGCATTGTGTCCAAAGGAAGTTTCCGTGACTGAGCAGGGATTAACACTGTTGTCTCCTAGAATTCCAATTCAACGCTCAAATCCTGCTGGTTCTCAAAATAGGGATTCCTTGGCAAGATTTGTTCAGAGTGGGTTTGCTCTTGCCTTCTTCTGAAGCTAAGACAGTGTGGTTTGATTCTGATCCCCCACAGGGTCTTCTTGGCTGAAGAGGGAGTTGAACCCTGATCTCCCAGCTTCCTGGCCCAACTCTCACACTACTACACCAAGTTGTCTCTCCTCTCCTAAGCAGTTGTATTTCTCAACATACCAAAGTTGCCATGATCCAAATAATCAAATAGTTACTGGCAGTTGCTTAGGTGACTGGAAGCCAAAGACTTCCATGTGCACTGCTTTTGCACAATTACATTGTTATAGGCAGTGACGTGGGTGGGAGACATAGCATCCATGTGTTACCCTAATTTCTGGGGTCCCTTGGGGACACCTCCATGTGTTCCATGTGATGGGGAATGGTGACTAGCCAGAGCACAAGCAATAGCAATGCAAGAGGCAGGGTAACCTAGCTAGATCTTTTTGCCCAGTTTTTACGGGGTCAGGCCAAGCCAAAAACCAAACAAAGATGTCCAATAAAATTATTTTATTGAATGAAAGTCTCACATACCAATGCAATCACTCACACACTCACTCAAGACCTATTAAGAAGCAAAAGAGAGGAAACTGGATAAAGGAATATTGAAAGGGTTGTAGGTGGGGTAATACTGCACCTTTTCCTGAAGTCCTTGGTCCGGGAAAAACAGCAGAGAAGTGGAGCTCAGAATGGAGAAGGCTGAGAGGATTACTCAACGGATGGAGAAACGGTCTACGGGGATGACCAGGAGTGATCCAAGGAACCGCTCAAAAACTGGGACTATTTGTAGGGGAAAAGTACCTGGGGGGCTAATCCTTTCCCAGGGAGAACAATGGGTGTTGCAATGAGAAAGAAGCTGCACAATGGTAACTTCCTTTGCGTGATGAGATTACAAGGTGTTGCCAAAGTCTCAGGATCTTCAGCTGCATGGGGTTGTGGTGTGACTTCATGTAAATGGTTCTTGCCTGATAGGATTTTATTGCTATCAGTGCTCAGTTTGGGGCAAACACGCTAATCCCCTCAAGTCAGCTTCTCAGGGGCTAAGGACCCTTTGTCTTCTGTGGGTTTGCACAGCTTGAGGTCTCCTGGGGCTATGCGACAGGGGATTTTACTGGCCTGACTTGATTTTTGATGGTTCGACCATTGCTGCCTACATGCTCATCCGGGCAACCTCTCAGGCACATGAAGTCATATTTAATATCAAAACCTGGGACATGCAAAACCTGGGACATGCAAGAAGGAAGGCATCAGAGAAATTGACTGGTATATGACCCTGGGAAAGCCTCAAGTACTAGCTGATAGCACCAATGGAATTACAGTCCACATTTAATTTCTGACAAAGAATTCTGCAATAGTGTCTCTCAAAAATGATTTGTATTGATATCTTACACACGTCTACCATGAAGTAAACAGGAGTGAGGTAATTTTTATGACAGTAGTTCCCATTGGGTTCAAAAAGAATTGCTTTCTAGTAGACACATATCGAATTTCAGAGTCTAGTTGAAAGGCTGTTGCATTCTCTCAGGAACAGTCTTGCTGGATCCCCACTTTGTTAGTTGCTTTTCAAATGTCCCAGTTTCTCTTTCCTTCTTTCACTTTTCCCCCTTGTCCTCGTCTTATTTCAGTTGCTGCAAGTTGAGTTCAAAATGCAATTTGCCCACCAAGGGACAAGGTAGGGTGGGGGTGGGATCTTGCCCTTCCCAGTAGGCTAAGGGAAAAGGGAACTGCTACACCCTTTCCTAACTTATGTGTGTTTTCTCATCAATAGCTTTTGCCATCTTGTCCACAATCTGAGGCTCCTTGGCAACACCTCTTCCAGTTTTCATCTATGACATGTTGGACAATATGCCGTTGTTACTTAGCTTATAAAAATGAGCCCTAAGGAGAGTTTGCTTCATCTCAGGCCCTTTCCGCACCTTACCTTTTCTCGGCGCTGGGGTGTGGGGATTGTGCGAGCAGCCTCCAGTGAGAGGCTTTCGTGTCCCTACTGCTTCAGCTCCACACAAGCTACCTGGTCCCAAGCAGGCAGCACAAGAGCCCCACCTCTTCCTTCCACAGCGTGAGTTTCCCAGGCTGCACTAGGGCAGGCAGTGTGACTGTTGCAGCTCCGGAGGCTCCACAAGCATTGCAAGTGCATGTGGGGCCCTGGAATAACGCGCGATCGCACACCATTTTCAGCTGGAAATATGATGGCATGGGCAAGTCAGGCCTTTGGTATTTAAAGATGAAGGTACTGACCCTCAAATAAGAATTTCAGCCCCTGCCCCCCATGAAATTATCCTTCATTCCCCAAATTTCTAGCATTCCAGTAGCTTAAAAACTGAAAATAATTAGAAATGCAGTTTATGCATTCATAGAAATGGGGCTGGTAAAAAATATCAAGGGAATGCAAACAGAACACATTAGAGACTTCTAGGTGTGAACACTGCTCAGTGTCCCACATTCTGCAATAGTAGAAATTTGCGGTCTTCAAGAATATTTCATTGTGGGGTTTCAGAATTCTTATTTGGCAACAATGTTCTCACCCTCACCTCACATAGCTACATCTGAATATCAGTCAACAGTGTGATGCAGCAGCCAAGAAAATCAACACGATTCTTGGTTGCATCAATAGGAGTATGGTGTCTAGATCAAGGGAGGTAATGGTACCACGTTATTTTGCTTTGATTAGACCTCATTTGGAATACTGTCTCCAGTTCTGGGTACCTCAATTAAAGAAGGATATCAACAAGCTGGAACATGTCCAGAGGAGGGCAACCAAAATGATGAAGGGTCTGGAAGCCATGAAGCCCTCTGAGAAGCATTTTAGGGAGCTGGGTAGGTTTAGTCTGCAGAAGAGGAGGTTAAAAGGGGACATGGTAGCCATGTTTAAATGTTTGAAGCGATGTCATGTTGAGGAGGGAGTGGGCTTGTTTTCTGCTGCTCCAGAGACTAGGACAAGGAGCAATGGATTCAAGCTGCAGGAAAAGAGATTCCACCCGAATCTCAGGAAGAACTTCCTGACGGTCAGAGCTGTCCAGCAGTGGAATAGGCTGCCTTGGAATGTGGTGGAGTCTCCTCCTTATTTGGAAGTTTTTAAGCAAAGGCTGGGTGGCCATATGCTGGGAATGCTTTGATGTGTGTTCCTGCATAGTAAGGGATTGGACTGGATGGCCCATGTAGTCTCTTCCAACTCTATGATTCTATGATTCTGTCCTGTACATAACCCCAGTGTAGGATCTCAGCTGTGGCCAACAACCTCTGCAGTTCATCCTAATATCAGTTCTCCTGCTATCTCAGGTTTTGACTGGGGATATTGAAAGAGAACCCTGGGAGGAAGGAAGGGGTTAATCCATACCACACTTGCTTACTCCTCCCGGCAGCTTTGAGTACTTGGTGCTGTTGCTATTAAATATTTTCACATGTAGGTTTTCCATTTGCTTTGAATTACTGAAATACACTAAGCATATCTCTCCAAGGACCCAAAGCGATGGTGTAATAGGTTCCTGCTAATAGCTTGAAACTGTACAGCAATCTCATTTTAAAATACAACACAAATCTTTATCTAAGAGCACTAACACCTCACTTCTGTGTTCACCAACGATGTTTTCACATTTCCTCTTGCTGCTGCATAGGATAAAGGGGGTGGCGGGGTGGCGGCAGTGAACAGCTACAAGAGGAATGATGCTTTCCGGGCAAAGAGCCAATTTGAAAAGTCTGTTCACTCCAGTTTGCTGTCACTTGTCGTGGTTAAACAAAACATGGAATAGAAAAAGAGAAATTGGCTTCAGTGTAAATGTCAACATTCTGATTAAAGCAAACACGGAGCATTCAAAACTCTTGACAAAAAAAAATAAATTGAATTATGAAGAGGATGCAAATGAGGGCCTTAGTCTGTGTGATTAAGGGGATGTAGACATTTGCATAATCTGTATGTATTATTAACATCCATGTTGCTGGACAGAGCAGGGGCCTATTGGGTTCACATGAGCCTGGACCTTAGCCTCATTAAGGATCCATTCCTGGGCCTTTAGTTAGGTTGCTGCTGCAGCGTAAAGACCGTATAACTAACACACATACACACACACCAGATGTACAAATTCATGGAGTGAATTGAGACCTTACTGCTTTCTCTTAGCTTAAACTATTTCACAGCACTATTATGATGGCTAACTTGGATAAACATCACAGTGAACCAGCATGGTGTAGTGATCTCAGTGATGAATTAGGTCTCTGGGAGACCAGGGTTTAAATCCCACTGGCCCACTAGCTGGCCTTGGGCAAGTTCCCTTCTCTCAGCCTAAGAGGAAGGCAATGGCAAACTTCCAGTGAAAAAATCTTTCCAAGAAAATGCCGGAATAGGTCACTATATGCTGGAATGGACTTGAAAGCATGTAACAATAACAAAGTCCAAAGTATTTTATATTGAGTTTGTTAGAAGAAGGGTGCAACATGCAGTTGTGATGGATCTAATGGTTACGGATATTTCCCAAAACCCTATTGATTAGTTCCAATCTGAGTAAATGCATTGACAGAATGGGTGAATGGTGGGGCAACGTTTAAGTAAATCCTACTGATTCCATGGAATTACTCCGGCTAGGACTACTATTAGGATTCAGCCCATTTTCTTTCTATTCATAGCCAACTGGTCAGGTGCTACAATGTTCAGTGGATGACATTGTTCTTCATGTACACAGTCTCAGTTATCATCCCTGACATCTCCAGTTTTGGTTGGGAAGGCCTATAATGTATCAGTCATGAGTGATGTTTCCCAATTCAGTGGGGAGGACAATGTATTACAGACAGTGGCT
This sequence comes from Iguana delicatissima, assembly GCA_948472985.1. Taxonomy (NCBI): domain Eukaryota; kingdom Metazoa; phylum Chordata; class Lepidosauria; order Squamata; family Iguanidae; genus Iguana; species Iguana delicatissima. The sequence continues at coordinate 44,633 of CAOKZL010002215.1, read as the reverse complement.
AGATTTAAAAAGATATCAAAGGTGATCAACCTACTTAGATACAGGGTTCAGGGTCTTAGAGAGCTCCTTTGAGCCTGGATGAAAACCCGGAATGGTTTAATTACTCAACCCACCCCCACTGTGGTGTATATGAGCAGCCCACATTACATACGGAGTGTATGGTCCTCACAGTCCTCCAGTGTGCCCCATGTGAATGAGCCAGTTGATTCCACTGTCATGGCCACCTTCATAGTCAAAGATGAGGAGGGTGGTTAGACAAAGTCAACCCTGAGCACTATCCTCTCACTAACAATTTTGTTCCTCATGTCCTCCCACATACTATGCTTAGTTGGCTGGAGGGAGTATGAATACAAGACCCCCCACCACTATAATCTTGTTGAGAAATCAGCCTCACCTGATAATAGGAGCTGGCCAGTGAAGAATTTGTTATGTAATGATAGACAACACAGCATACAAAATAAGTAGGCATAGACCTAAATGTGTCCAATGGGCCCAGCCAATGTATGATGTTTGGAAGAAAAGACAACTGATCAGAAGGGTCAGGTCCCTGACAGAGGGCCTGCTGAGAGATAGAGGAACAGAAGTTGAAACTGGCAATGCTATGAACAAGAAGGCCTTGAAGGATAAGTTAAATCCATTAGAAGACCATATACAGATTATGAGCAGACTGATAGAGAATCAGTTGCCTTTGAAAGTAGAGAGATTGCATCAGGGCCTGAAAGTAAAGGTACAGTACCATAATTTGACACCGATAGCAGAAAATTCCATGCTTCAACAAGACAACAAACCCCAGATATGGACAGATGTGCTATAACGCAGCTGGAAAACATAATAAGGGGAGTACAGAATAGTAACAGGTGGAAAGAAAGGGATGCAGAACAATGGAAAAAGTTACTAGGGAAAAAAAGGGAATGGATAAGAGTAAAAAAAAATGTTCAGGAAAAGGTGAATAAAGTAATTTACATGGTTGAAGTAGTGAGCCAAGGAAAGAAAGCAATAGCTTATCCTTAATTATCCCTACCAGAGCCAATAAGGAAGCACCTGTGAGTAACACATTTCAATTCCAGGCTGGCAACACAAGGCTGAGGGAGGTATGAGAGTCATCCCCATGTGCTTTTAGTCATCAGGGAGCACATTGTGCCTCTGCTGCAGTACGGAGACATCTGTCTTTCTCCACTCAAACAAGGAGAGCCCTTGAAATCCTGCCATGGGCTGGTTATCATCAGCATGATCCCCATTTTCCAAAGGAATTGCAGCATGCTGAGAAAGAAGACTGAAACTGAAATGTTTGCAGTGGATCCATTTCTTGATCCAGGCCAGTTTTGTTGGAATGTCCAAGACTAATAGATAGTCTACACACACACATCCCTTTTCTGATGTCTGGGAAAGCTAGAACAGTTGACCTGTGGCCTTGGACAGAGAAGGAACTACACAACAATAAAGCCTACATCTTTTAAGCATCTTGAGAAGGCTACATTCTTCTTCCAAGAACTGCAGGTCTCTAAACACAACAGAAACTAGAATAGAAAAAAGCTGTGTGAACTTTTCCCCTAAAAATACAAATTGTTTGGTAATGCTTGGACCTGCTGAGCAACAGCAGGTTTGGCCAGGTGACACATACAAAAACGCTGTCTGAAAGCTGGTGTATGAATAGATTCTCCTAAATTGGTAAATCTGTGGCCCTTCCTGCATTGTGAACTGTGAATGGCATAGCCCAGATATAGTTTTACAACCCTGGAGAGAAATAGTCCCCAGTCATTATTGCAAGAGGAGAAAGAATTCACAGAACACAATGTACTGTTTGAGTCTTGGTCCTGAATCCAACTGGTAGTCCTAACAAAAATAAATTCATTGATTCAAGTTTTGAATGGCAAATCAACAAATAAGTAAATCATATTTGATTTTAAAAAAGTTAAATCTCATTTGATCTACTCATAGAATTTCATTTTCTACAAGTTACTTTGCAATACAATTTTTTTAAAAAACCAGAAAAAAATAGAGAAATAAAAAGATCTAAAAATCTTGTTTCACATTGTTTATGTTCTTACATTATGATGTGAGTGGGAAAGAACATTTTAAGCCATTAATGACCTTACTCTGATCAGATTACAATATTTATTTTTCTCATTTTTTTTAAAAAAAGAAATGGTGTTGGAACCCAAATTCTTCAAATGCAAGTTCATTAAATATTAGGCATGCTTTTTTTTCTTTTAATTTTAAGTTGGCATCAGGCTGAAAGCAACAGAGGATATGGGAAATGTAATTAATTGTCTCCATTGGTTAATTTGGAGGATCCAGCTTGATTGATGTGCTCACCTGTGAATGGGTGAATCTGTGCCAGTTCAGAGATATGTGAAGGGAATGGATAAACTATTTTAATCTGTTTTAAATGGTCATGTTATTTTATAGTCTGATCCTCACTCTCAGATCCTTCAATATAGGGTGTGATCAGTGGTGTGTATTGCATTCTGTTTCAGTGGAGTGGTGAATCAACTCTGGATCTTTGTCTTAACTTTAGAGAAGCTTCCAAGACATTGAGCCATATTCTGAGCATCTGTCAGGAGTTGTTTAGTTGTGTGCATTGCAGAAAGGGCCATAGAATCATAAGATCTCAGGCCATTTCCACACTACATTGTTATAGGGCTGTTATTCCACTTTCAACATCCTGTGGAATCCTGGCGTTTGCAGTTTAGGGAGGGGCATTTGGAATTCTCAGCCAGAGAGTTCTTTGGCCTCAGGAAACTACAAACCCCAGAATTCCATAGCAGGTTGAAAGTGGAACAATAGTAGCACTGTAACAGTGTAGCATGGAACTGGCCTGAGATATTATGATTCTATGGCCCTTTCTGCAGTGCACCTTTTCGCGGAGCTGGGGTGTGGGGATCACGCGAGCAGCCTTTAGCAAGAGGCTCCCATGTTCTGGTTTCTTCAGCTCCAAAGCTGCTGCCTGCTCACTTGAGAGCCCCGCCTCTTCTTTCCGTAGTGCAGCCTGGGAGTTTCCCAGGCCGCGCTGGGACAGGAAGCGCAAGCACCGCAGCTCCAGAGCTCCGCATGCACAGTAAGTGCGCGCAGGGCCCCGGAGTGATGCACAATCACGCACCATTTTGGGCTCACAGCTGAAAATGAAAAAATGCTCGGTTGGTGCCTGCCAGCCTCTGGAGCGTCACGCGATTGTGAGTATGTCATGTGGACTGCTCCTCACATTCACGGGGCCCTTTCGCATGGCAAATGCTGTGCGAAAAGGGCCTATGATTCCCCAAAAAGGTTCATTGAAAGTTGATTTAAAGTTTCAACTGAAACCCATGGGGAATTCTTTGCTTTACTCATATAGAAACCACCAGCTGTCATTGGATGTGGCAGAGAGTTAAATAAATAACCATAGGAAGAGATGTTCCTTCCAGTTATGAAGAAAGATCTGATCCAAAGAGTTGTCTATTCAAACTCACCTTACCTACAGACTCATATCATAGCCTTAGGCAACCTGTGTTCCATTTAGATCCCTGCTCCATCACTATATGCAATATTCTGGCAATGCATTAAGGATGTAGAAGTAACACAGTTTTGGGACACTTCCTAGACTACTCTAGTTAAATGCAATTTGTCCTCTGGACACCTGTCATGTTGATGGACACAAAGAGATACAACTGGAAAAAATGCACAACTTTGAAAGATAGACATGGAAAATGGCACACATTTCAACTGCTCACTGAACGTTGCAATTCTGCTTTAGTCTATGGCAAAATGTATTCCAGGAACGCACACAATTTAAAGCCTATGCAAAAACATGGACATGTTTGAGGGAAAAGAAAGAGAGGAGAAAATAAATGGAGATCTGGTCCCATTAAAAAAAAAAAAAGAACAAAAAAAAAACAGCAACAGAGGAAATGGACACTACTGGATGTGGGAATTAGAAAGAAAGGAGGTTGGTGAACAAAGATGTTATTGATAAACTAAACAGCATCTTGATGTTGCAAGCTTCACTTACAAGATTGTCGTAACCCATCTTCACAAACTGCAGTGAATCCCTTTCAGCATCAGAGATGGGCTATAGGGAAATACTGACTACTTTTTGACTCCCTCTTTTAAACTCTTGAGAAAGTCTATTTAAAACATGAGTGAGAAAAGTGAAGTCTATGGGGTGTATGTGCCCCGTGGACTCTACTTTTGCTGCTCCTGGAGCTCCCCGGCCTTTTCTTAAAAAAAAGTTATAGGCTTCAGACTGGATGGCCCTTGTGAGTCTCTTTCAACTCTACGATTCTATGATTCTATGATTCAAGCAATTTTGCAAAAACCAAAACAAACAAACAAAAACTGCCAAATAAACACACACACACAAACCTCACCACCACTTTCAACTACAGTCATCTCTCCACATTCACTAGGGCTAGGAGCACAATGTAACCCCTGTTAGCAGACCCAGCCCCGGGGAGTATAATTTTAATATTAAAATTCATCTAAGCCAGAGGTGACTGGGCTGGTGTGTAGACAGCCAGGCCAATGATTGGAAAAAAAGATCAAAGACCAGAAACTTCCCCTGTCACAGCTTCACAGGAAACCTCAGAAAGACACGTCCACACAGGTAATGGGCCATCAGCCACTATAACACTTTGCCTCATTCCTCTGAAATGCTTGCAACCAGCGAGACATACCAAGGCAAGGTCCAGTTACATGATGTGACCATCATGCGGCCATCATACAGCCAACAGGCAGCTATCATGCAACCATTATCTTTCAGTTTTGGCTATTGTCCCTGTCTGGGAAAGGGTCTGCCCCTGTGGTATGTTTTTCCCTATACCTAGACCCCCTTTTTGAGGCCTATTTCAGAGCTCTCTCATGCTAGACTAGCAGACCATCACTCTGTTAGTTGAGACTCCCCTCAGCACCCTCCCTGCACCGAGTTTTCCTCCACTTTACCTTTTCTCTGACCAAAGACTTTGAGATCAGATGCAGTATCACCATTTCTACTCCCCTCCGCTTTTCCCCTATAATTTTTCACCTCTTTTTATCTCTACAGTCCTTGTGTGCTTGTGTGAGTGATTGCTTCTTGTGTGTGTGTATGTTTTATTGTATAAGAAAAACTCAGGATTGAATGCTAATCTAGTTCTTCTGTGGTCTGACTCTGTAAAGCTGAATTAAAGATCTCACCTCCTTGTCCTACCCTCCACATTGCTAAAACCAGTGCTCCACCAATTTCGCCTGTCTTTATATTTTTGAAGTGAATCTAGGTGTTTCCCAGGGGACCCCCAAAAGTCAGAGTAACAACAGGACCCCTATGAAAGTGGAAAGACCATGGATAACTATAGGCCCCCATATTTAGCACAAAAAAAAAAGTATGATCACCATATTCAATCCACTCTGGATTCCTCTGAGGCATCAGGGTTCCTTCGCAAGCCAGAAGTGGGGGGCAGGTGGGGCTTCCTGCTGTCTCCACTGCTGCCCCATAACCATTTTTAAGAGGGACTTACAAGCCCCCTTTTCCGTTTCTCAGTCTCACAAAGCTTGAAGCCCCCATTAAAAATGGCACAGGGAGGAAGCAGAGGTGACAGCAAATAATCCATAAATAATCAAATCTGTAAAAGTGAAAACCCCAAAATGTGGAACCCTGACTGTACTTTTTTTCAACCCTTCTCAAACTTGCAACCAGAAGTTATCCAGTGTTATATTCATTTTGAGACAACCCCAAGAGAGCCAGAGGCATTATGATATGCTGAGCAGAGGGGGGGGAAGATTGGGAAGTTGGATTAAAACTGGTCCTGACCCCTCACAATTGCCTACCCTAATGCAAAACAGAAGCAAGTATCAAGGCTGGTGTCAGAACTACTTTTTTAAGACCCAGGAAGTCAGGCCAGCCTTTTCCCAGGGTGTCCCTTTTTTAATATTAAACAGCACTTTCTGTTTGGGATTTTCCAAAACCGGGGGGTGTAGCAATAGGTGGATGAAAATTTTTTGCTTCCAATAAAAATTTTTTAAACCCCAAAAAAATTTGCCTTAAACCCCCCCAAATTCCTAGCATTGAAATAATGTAACATTTCAGTTAGAAATCCGTTCAGTTCACTTCTGGGCCCCTTTGGGCTAAGGCCCTTTCCACACGAGGAGAGGAATTCGCATATGACGGTTCCGGGGTTTTTCCCGGGTTTTTTTGTATCTGCTTTAAATGCGCGTTTATCCATACGTCTTATGCTTGGGGCCCAACCCGTTTTCAAGATCCACACATTCCCGTTTTTACCACCCCTGCTATTAACATAAACCCCCCCACTATGGCTGTGATAGGCTGATTTCTTTTTTAAAAAATGGCACTTTCCGTCGGTACGTACCCGCGCAAGTGCGTACATACACATGCGCGCACGTATGTATGAAAGGTCCCCCCCCAACGCCTCCTCCCTTTTCGCCCCACCCCCCACCTCGGGGAGTGCGTTGGTTGGTGCCGGTCTTTGTGTTTTCCTGCTTCGCCGAATTTCTGACTTGTTCGTGGCTTTGCGATGGAGGGCGGGGTTTCTGATGACCTGGTCAGGTTCCTGGGGCCCTTTGTTGTGGTCCTGGGTGTAGTGGCGGCCACCATGCAAGAACAATGGGCCAGAGATCGAGCGAGGAGGTCCAGGCTCCATCGCGACCATGAGGGGGAAACCCCGTTTTCAGGGCCCCCCTTCTAGAGGACCTCGGGGGGTTCCCCGCCCCAGAAGGTGGGGGGGTCAGGGAAAAGGATGGGAGGACATGGTGGGCTGGGGGAGGCGCTTGCTAAGGGGGGGACGACGACCGGGTGGCTCTCCCATTTTCGCTTTTGACCACCCCTCTTGGAAAATTGCCTACCGTTGCATCCCACACTTAGAAGGAAAGCCAAATGCGTAACCCTTCTTTTGGGGGAAAGGGGTGGCGATTACCGTGTGGTGGTTGACAACCCCTTTTTAAATTATCGCAAAACGGCGAACACCTTGGGCTTGGGGATCTCCACAGTCGCTGTGATTGTCATTGAGGTGTGTCTGGCGATAGGGGCAGGCCCCTCCTGTCGTCCACCGTTTCCCTTGGGGGACCTTCGCAGAGTGGGGACCTTCATCCCCCCCCCTCCCTTCCGTCCTTCCCCGGCACCCCACGTCTCCCAGTGACGCTATCTCAGCCCAGCCCGTTCCGGCCACCATCCCTGCACTGGCCACGCCATGCGCGGGGCCCCCCCCCCAGGGTCCCCCCGTCCCCCCTCCCCACCTCCATCCCCCCTTTCCCCCCCCCGCCCTCTCCCCCCTTTCCGTCCTTCCCCCCCCCCCCGATGTCCCCCGGGTTTGACGCCCCCTCAGCCCAGACCGGCCCCGCCACTATCCCTGCCCCTCCCAAAGGGGGTAATGTTTTTTTTTTGTGTTGCCACCCATTGCAGGTCATGGTTTAATTCCATCGCATGGGATTTCCCCAATGCATCGGCGCGGTTATGGTACAAAATTCTTTTTGGGCCACCAAAAGGAAGAGGGGGGAAGAGTTCGAAACCCCCAAGAGCTCCTTCTCCATTCTCCTGCAGGGGATGGTAAAACCCATGAAGGAGGGTTTTTTGGGAAAAGTCCTTGGCTTTACAGGCAGAACGCATGACACGTTTGTTTTCCATCCCCTCCCCTTTTGGTGGCACGCCATGGGGGCTGACGGTATGTTCCTGGGAACCCTACCATCACCATAAATGGCTTTTCCATTGGTCCAGTATTTCAGATGCAGGGTCCCCCCTGTAAAGGGTTTAATAAAGCCATACGGGGGGGGCCATGGCCCCAAAGGGAAAATTGGTTAAACAGGGTTTTTTCCCCCAAGGGGTTGGAACGTGGGGGAGGGGCCCTTTGGAAGGCTCAAGGCATGGTGGGGCTGCCTCTAGCTCCCCAAACCCGTGTCCGAGAAGAACTACCTTCCTGTCATATCTGCTTGCATGGTCCCTCCACAACATCTGCAAGTCCAAGGGCCACATCCTGCACCCCAACCTAGCTCCCCCCCACCTCTGCGTCTCCCACAAACACAGGATGACTTCCCCCCCACCCTCCGCCAGGGGGCTCCAAAAAGGGGAAAATCTGTTAAAACGCCATCGCAAGCCTTATTGCCGGGGAAAACAATGTCCAAGATTTGTGATTTTCTCTCGGTTTGAATTTGGGAAATTTTTAAAGGGTTTTTTGCCCCTCCCTTCTGTGAAACTTTCCCCATTAAAATAAACTTTACTCTGGTTTTGTTGTTCAAAAAAAGGGTTTGGTTTTTTCTTTAAAAAACACAAAAACGACATGAATGGCAAACAATAGTAACGACTTCAAAGTAAAACAAGAAATATGGAAACCCCCCTTTCAAAAGGAGAAATGGGGAACAAATTTTAAACAGTTAGATGTGGATGTTGCAAAACCAAGGGTTAAGGGGGCCCAAAATGGGCAGGTAGGTGGGTAGGTGGTAGGGGGGCAGGTAGGGGGGGGGATGCATTTTGGGGTTGTTTGTGGGGGGGTTCTTGACCCTTGGGAAATGTCATCTTGCTACCTGCTGCGGGGAGGAGGTAAATTGGGCTTCCCCCCATCGCAAGGCTCTGGCCTGGTTCGGGCTCAGTTTCTTCGGAAACCCACTGCCATATTCCGGGGGAGGATTGCAGCATTTCTTGCATTCACTCTTTTCCCTTCCCCACAAAACCCCCGAACATTCCCAAGCAGGGAAAGCGGGCTCCCTGTGTTTTTTCTGTCGCTGGGGAAAACTCCCCCATGCTGGAACTCCCTAACCTTTTCCCCGGGTTAGTTCCTGCTGCTCCCGTATAGATAATGGTACTAGGGGTGGCAGGGGGGTTCTACTACGCCCCGCTGCAGTGGTCCTATGGCGCGCATGCGTAGCCCTGGCCCGGGGGAGAAAGCCCGCGGCGGTAGTGCTGCGTGTCACCTCTGCTGTACCGTTGTTTGCCCCCCCCCCAGGGAAGTGAAAGCGAAACGGAAGTAGCATTGTACTGGTTAATGGGATGTGATTTTTAAAAAGTAAAGGGACTTTTGGTGAGAGCCGCACAAAACTGCTTTTCCGGGGCAGCAGCAAAACCAATCACATCTCTCATCATCCCATGTAACATCACCCCTTGTGTAACATCTCACTGAGGAGTGACAGCCACAGTCAATACCTAACTTTAGGAAAAATGTGTGCGGGGAAAAGGGAAGCAACAGGAACCGTGCATGCGAACAATAGTATGTCTAGTTTCATGAATCATGCTACTGGTGAGACACCAGGCTTGACTGTTGTTCAAAAGGTCCAGCGGGGAAAGGTTTCCTGACCTTGGGGGCCAACACCTCTAGTGCTATGGTGACAAGGTGTGGAGAAAGGGTGGGGGTTTAAAAAACTCACCTGTACCAGTGGTGCTGTCATTTTCCGCTCTAATGCCCCAGGATGAACTGCCGTGTTGTGGTGTCGTCCATGCCTGCATTGGGGGAAGGGGAATTGAAAAACAAGTCTGCTGAGAATGCATTTGCATGGCCCCCGGCGGCCCCCCTTCCCGGGCCCTTTCCCCCCCCCCATTGACCTATGCACATTGATACCCCAGCTGGAAGGGACCAGGCACATACTGCCGCCGTTTGCATGCCCCCCACACCGTTAGCATACCCAGAGACCCACAGGAATCAAGGAGTTCAGACAACTTGGCCTTTTTGGGGGAGCAAAAGGGCTTGCTATTGAGTTAGGGGTTTAATTTGGTGATGAGGAATTGAAAGGGGGGAAGCATGCACATTGTAAAAGCATTCTTTCCGCTTCATAGCAGTATGCCCAAGGGCTATTGCGACCCAGGGAGAAAAAGCGAACCCTTAACGTTTGTTGACACACTAACAACCTGCCTTACCTGATGTCTCCGCATAAAGAGGTACCCGGGGGAACCCCCAAAAAGCTCCTGGCTATGGGCCCCGCTCTGGAGCACAAAAAGGGAAAGGAACGCGTGGAATTTCCATGCATAGATGAGTTAGTGATAAAAAACCCAAAAGGGGTCCCTTTTTAAAATTCCCCACCTTCGGGGGGGTCCAGCCCCCTCCCTGGAAACCCCCGGGGCCCTTTTGGAACCCTGTAGGTTCCCAGGGACCCTTGGTGGGTGTGCACCCGGTAAACCCCCCCAAGACTCGCGACAGCCCCCGAAGTAAGGACAGGTAACCCGGGACGAGCCTGTCCTTTTGTTTGCAGCGCCCGCATGACGGTATCCAGCCGACCCGCTTAGTTTTTGTGCGGCATTCTTCTGCTGCCCTTTTTGTGCCCTCTTCTTTCCATTTCCCTGGCTATTTCTTCAAATATCTCATTTTGGGAACTTTCCTAAGATCCACCTGGTACTTCTGTTCCCCCCCACACTTCAAGGAGATATTTACCTAAAGGGCGCCACGAAACCCCCCTCCTTTTTGCCCTGCTTCTCCCCCGGGTTTACCTCTGCCTCTCCAGGGCTGGACACATTTCCCTGGCTTGCATCTTGGGTCTCCATAGCCACCTTCAAAAAAACCTCTCCCCCCAAAGTTTGGCTGACCACGAGGTTACTAGTTCCAAGGAATGGCTTCCTCCGGCCCGCCCCAGCGCAGTTTTTTCCCGGCGGCACGCTTCGCACATGCGCAGCGGCCACCAGGGGATCGCGCCACCACCCCCACAGGAAGGCGGTGGAAAAAACAGCCTTTCTGGGGGGGGTGTGGGGAAAAGGGGGAGAGGAGATTGAGGAGCGTGCGAGTTTATTGTTTTTATACTGTTATTAGATAGATAGATAGATAGATAGATAGATAGATAGATAGATAGATAGGAAGGGGGAAAGGGAGGCAGGCAGGCAGGCAGGCAGGCAGGGAGGCCAAGGGCAGGCAGGCAGATAGATAGATAGATAGATAGATAGATAGATAGATAAATAAAATAGGAGTGTTAAGTGTATAAAGAGAGGGGGGGAGAGAGAGAGAGAGAGAGAGGAGAGAGATGGAGCGTGAAAGGGGGCCCTCTGGGACGATTTTGAAACAAGGGAGATGCTGGCTATGGTCGAGTGGTGCGGAGGGGTCAATGAATCCCCCGGAGTACAAATGCCCCCAACAGGGAGGCCCGGGGACCTGGGGGGGGGTTTTCACGGCAGGGGGTTTTACCGGACGGCCGCGCAGGCAATTTAAATTCAAGGCCATCAAGGGGGCGTTTTAAAAACTGGATGGGGCCCCTTTTAATGGCCACCCACCCCATGCAGCCAAGCCTCCCACTTCCGAACCATGCGCCCGGGTGTGGAAGTCTGCCGGGCGCCCCTCCTGGCGTGGCCGCAGAAGAGGACGTGGGGTTTCCCCTACAAAACCCTCCCCCCCCCAATGAAAAAAGTGATGGTCAATCAAACGGTGGGGTTCCGGTTACCCCCTTATGTGAGCACACACTACAGCAGCATGTGCCACTTCCCAGGTGCCAGACGCCGTGCCACCAGGGGGGAATGTTAAAGTGCCCGGGGCCCCAGAGAGGGGAAAGGGAAGTGTGATACCTCCGGTTCTTATAGATTCCCCCGCCCTGTCCCTGCGTATGCCAACACGTGGGGAACTAGGGCTCAAGGTCTGCCCCTGTTTGCAAAGGTTGAGGCTTTACCTTCCTGTTTCTCCAGAGCCTGAAACAATCGTGCTGGGGGGCACCTCGGGCCCCCGGGGGGGAAAGTTACGTTGGAGGTGCAGGGGAAGATATAGGTAAAACATGTGCAACAGCTTTGACGTGAAAACTTTATTCACAGCTAGGAAGTTGATCTGTTTTCGGGGCAGCAACGGTTTTCCCCTTGCTTCTATTTTTTAGCCACAGGTGCACAAGCAGAGAGCCCCGCTGGTTCCCCCCCCTGGTCACGGCGACCTGGTGATTGACACGCCAGGGGGGAAAAAGGAGCCAGCAGCTATGGTACAGTAACCATCTATGTGGGGGAAAAATTTGGGGATTAGATGCACAATTGCTGACAGGGATGTTGAACAGTTTCCTTCCTTTCGCAGTTGGCATGTGTCCCCAAAAAAGGAAACGGCCCCGGAACACTTTCCTGGGGCATCCTACACACAGCTGGCAAGTATAGGGAAAAAACACTCCGCGGAAGGTGGCACACATGGAGGCCCACTCCAAGGAGTGCCTGGCTGCCAATGTCACCTTTTCTTTTCCCGGTCCATCCCCCCCGGACCTAAGGTCCATCGCGGGGCTCCTTTATGGCGGGGTTTACCACGCTGGAAAGGAAAAAAGCCGAGATGTGTAAGTTAGCAACACGGGTGGAGAAAAGGAAGGTTGGCTACGGTTTTCACCAAGCGTGTCAGCACGGCGTCCTAATATCTAACCCCCCCTCCCCCCAGACCAGTCTGCACAGAGAAGCCTCCTGGAGGTGTCAGCTGCCCTGGAAAACCCGAAAGCGGACATACGGAGGGAACTGGGGGAATAAAGAGACAGCTAGGAGGGGCAACCTCCTATTAAAGTTTTGAACTTTGTTTCCTTTTTTTCTTATGTTATGTTGGGTTATAATATCTAGTTATTTAATAAAACATATTTTTCTAAGCTATCCTGTGACTTGTTTTCAATGGTTGCATGTAACCAGTTCACCCCTTTGGGAAACAGTCAGTTCAACCTGGATCCACCTGCCATAGCAAGGCAGGTGTGGAAAGCACTTGAAGATTGTGTGAACAGGCCCCAAATCCCATGGAAACCTGGATGCTAAAACAGGGGGGGTTAGGATTTAAACCCGGATGGGAGTCCACCCCCTTAAATCCATGGTTTGAAGGAGTGCGCATACAGCTTATGGCCTATACCTGCTAGTACTTGAAGCAACTGCATCTTTTGACAGAGAAGCCAGGTACCAGTTTGAGCTGCAGGTATTTTGGAGGCTTGGGTGGAGGTTTTTCTCCATGGAGTGTTCCTTGTCTGATTCCTCTTTTCTGCCTCGAAGGACGGGCCACCAGGGATCCCCCTGCGGGAAATAGTGGGTTTTGGGGGGGGCTGGTGTACACAAAGCAGATGGTCATCTTTCTGTCCCCGAAAACCCCCCCCAGCCCCCCCTCCCCATCCTTCCAGACCGCATCCCTGTCGTGGGCCCCCCCCCAACCGCCCACCAATCAGGCTCTAGTTTGTTGGAGCAAGGGAGTGGGGCGGGTCACACCCCTCTTTGGGCCCAAGTGACACCAACTGCAAATAAAATCCCCTTAGGGAGATAACTGGGGCGGGCTGAATGCCTGGAGTTCGCAGCCCCCCGGGGGGCCACCCCCCCGCACTTTTCGGGGCCAAATTTGCCCAAAAGAGGACATGGCCCCCCGGGCCCCCTTTTCCCTCATGTTCTGGGCATTTCCGGGGGAAACAGGGGGCCCCATACCCCTTTTGCAACGTGAAGGCGAGGCTTTCCGTGGTTTCCCCCCTTTCCCCCCCCGGGTCACACATTCAGCGGTTTGTGGCGGGTTGCGGAAAAAGACGGTATTAGGGGGGACTTTTTTAAAAATCACCCCCCCAAAATGCCGCCGCGGAAAAATCCCCCAAACCCCCCGCTTTCCGACCCCACCCCAAACTCCAGGTGGCTGTGGATCTTTTGGGTTTTTATCCCTGGTAGCAATGGGGGGGGGGGGTTTAAAGGAAAAAATCCCAATTTCCCAAAAACCCGTAATTGGTATCCCCGCAGCGCTTCTTCAAAGTGAAGGCGCCATTTCCCCCGAGGCTTCCCGCGGGGCCCCTTGGCGGCCACCATGCTGCCCTGTCCATTCAGCCCCCTCTTTGGGAGGGCGCCGAAAGGGGCCCCCCCCCACCGCCGCCGTAGTTCCCCTTGCCCCCCCCGGGTCACACATGCAGCGGTTTGTGGTGGGTTGCGAAATGACGGTGTCACTAGAGGCGACTTCCCAAAAATTCCCCCCCCCCCCCCACCCCCATCCCCCCCCAACCCACTCCAGATGAAGGCAATAAATCCACAGTCCCCCTGAAGCTCCAATATCCCCATGGAAACATCAAAAGGCGATTTTAAGATGGACTGTAAAGAAATAAAATTTCCCAATTTTTTGGAACCCCAAAGCTTTTTTTTTTTTCCTGCTGTGGGCTCTCGCTAGCGAGGATTAAAAAATGGCGCCGTTCAGCTCTTTTTGGGGGGGGCCAACTGCCGAAGCTGTCCACGCCCACGGCCCCCCCCGTTCATCTAGGGGTGAATTAGGCCAACCGCGCTTCCACACAAGTGAGGGAAGGACGTGATTGCGCAGATCAGGGGGGAAAAAAAACACTTTTTTTTTGGTTTTTAAAAAGCACGTGCAAGTACAGTTGGAGACGTTTCTTTAGCGGATTAAAGTGGGAACTGGGAAAAAAGACGACTCAGCACATTTTTAAAGGGATGGGGGGGTTCCCCAATATCGCGCTACACTGCGCTAAAAGTTTTTTACCCCCCCTGTGGCAAGGGCCTAAAATAAAAAATCCAGTTCAAACATCTCGTGAAAAGAGGCAGAGAAAAGGGCCACCAACACAGGAAAAGAAAAAGTTTATGAGGGTTATCCCTGTTAACCATGCAGCAAAACACAACAAAATGCAAAATCCACAAAACTTATACTTGTATTTTGGGCCAACTAAGATATATTAAATGTATCATGCAAGCTTCCAAAGATCCCCTAAAACTTTTATTGGGCCAAGGACATTTCTGTGTGTTATCTTGCTCCATTGTCTTCCAGTCATGATCTCAGCAGCTCCTTTGCTGGGAAAGAAGCATGATGGGGAAAGTTCCCCCCTATACCCAAACTGGCTTCCCTTTAGAAGGGAGCACAAAAGGGGCACTCTTCTTTCCACAGCGCAGTTGGGCTCTTTTTTATGCTGGGCTGGGGCCAAAGGGATCCCCAGGGGGGGACAACTGGGGTGTGTGCCCTGAGCACCTATGTCAGAGGGTGCAAACAAATCGGGAAACCCCCCCTTTTGCCTGGACCTCCCCGTGTGCCCCTACACCCCTGCTGGGCCTTTTTTCCTTGCCGAGGCCCGCGGAGGCAGCCCGGAACAGCCCCCCCTGCCTGCTGCCACCCCACCACTGCCTCGACCCCCACCCCCACCAGAGTCCTTCCAGGACCTGTGCAAGGGGGGCAGCAGCACCCCCGGGGACAATTTCTGGACTTTCCTTTTTTTGGATAGAAATGCTGTGCATTTGCCCCATTAAAATACATTTGATGAGCATGTGGGATACACCCCGGGAAATGACTTGGCAAGTCATGATGTAATCCCTAGGGGGCAGTAAGTCTGAGTCATGGTAATGTAAATCATGGCAAGGGGTTGCATCGCCCTTGTCCTTAGCTTTTTAATTATCAGCAGGTGTGTATAAAAGAGGTGAACTCAGACTTTTCTTTTTCTCTGACTTTTCTGACCCCTGACACCAAAACCCCTGTCCCCAGAGAACCTCTGCCTGATGAGTCTTTTGATGCTAATATGACTGAGGATCTGCATATCCTGATTGTACAGATGTGAAAATTCAACTTGAAAATTAAAGCCTCCAGATATTTTGGATTATAACTCCGTGTGTTTAGAGTTACTAACCAGTGGGTAAAAGTGGGGTCAGAGCTGATGCTGTAAGTTACACTCTGTGCTCACACTTGTTGCCCGTTTTGAAACTCTGCTGTATGTTTAATGCTTGCCTCTGGGACACCTTTTGTTGAGAGTGCAGCAGTTCCTGGGACGATTTTGTGCTAGGTGCTGTAAATCAATCTCCCAACACCCTTGGTGCTATTGAGCCTAAATACACCACTGGTTGGGGCAGAAAGTGCCTCCATCATGCTTCCTTCCTTTCTGCATGGCAGGTAGGTAAGGGAGTGTCATTGACAGAGAAACCTTGTCAATGATTTACCCCACAATTACACCAGCTGGTGACAGGAGAAGGGCAGGACTGTGATGACATCATGCAGAAGCATTTTTGTAATTGTGCTCCTTTTCATGTCCTCATGCTGGGATGCAGTTGTCATGTGGAAAGGGCCCAAGATGTTTTCAAGATCATACAGGGGAATAAAAGTGAGAGTCACTCGCCCATATTTTTTTCTCCAATGTTTCTTATGTTGTCAGTTAAGATGGTCTGGAGGGATCTCAATGAAGGCAGAGGTCCTTCCCTTTCTTGGCTGTCTGGGGAGCAAGAATAAAGGGAAGTAAAAGATGGGCAATACAAATTCAAATCCATTAGCAGTAGAAAAGTAACTTCCATTGAGATCCAAGCAACCTTTGTCCTGTGTGAGGCTACCTTCCCCTTTCGTAGTCAAAGAACATTGAATTTCTCAAGAACTATTACACCTGGTAGGGGGAACTTTAAGGTGCTGTAATGGCAGAACTTGTCAATTGTAGTCCAAATCAAGAGTTTTTGCCTTTGTATGAGATAGAAGCCTCAAAGAATTAAGTCCCAATCCTTTAGCTCCTCCTTGTTAAAATTTCCCCAAATTCTAAGTGAGGACAATTTTCTGTGTCTCATTCTCTGAAGTGCTAGAAGTTTGAGAAATGGTGGAGAATTTCATGGAGGTAAAATGTTCTCATTTTCCTGCCCTCTCCATACTACAGCCTTTCTAAACCCATTGTATATCCCTGGGGATTTCAATCTTTTCAATCCACTTTGAAAATATCCAAACATGCTTTAGTGCCTCCTCCATTTATAAATGTTGATCCTTTATCGTTTGTTGTTTGTTGCTCTTGTTCTGCTGGCACTGCAGGGTCCGCAGGACTTATGTACATCTGATTGTTAGGGTTCTACATGGATTCATCTGAATTCTAAATAATCAAACAAATGGGGTTGATTTAGACTTATCTTTATAAACCTAGGATTACAGTAAACTAGTTTGATTCTCATGGAGATGGTCCAAGGTGCTTTAGAACCATCTGAAAATTCAGTCATCAAAATCAGCAGGAAAAATCCAAAAAATGTATGTCGAACACAAACATAGAAGGATGACCTTAAGATGATGTGATACAGTGAAGGAGAGAGGAAGGAAGAGGGAGGGGCTTTGATAATTGACAGCTCCATTCTGCAATCTGGGGCAAGAATCTCACTAGCACTATCCAATTACATGGGGGGGCAGGATGATGTGAATTCATTGAAGTTGAATGACATTTCTTTGGTGTATACAGACTGTGAAAGAACTGTAGTGGTGGTTGCACATTTGTTGATTGTCATTTGAACCACATTGAGGCCCTTTCCACGCCTTACCTTTTTCCAGCGCTGAGTGCAGAGATCACACGAGCAGCCTCTGGTGAGAGGCTCTCACATCCCTGCTGCTTCAGCTCCACACGAGCTGGCTGCTTGTGCAAGAGCCCCACCTCTTCCTTCCGCAGTGCAGCCGGGGAGTTTCCCAGGCTGTGCTGGGGCAGGAAACAAGACCAGCGCGGCTCCAGAGGCTCCGCATGCCAGGTAAGTGCGTGCGGGGCCTGGGAGCAATGTGCAATTGGCGCCTGCTGGCCCCTGGAGCATCGCGTGATTGTGAGTGCATCATGCAGATTGCTCCTCACAATCACACAAAGCTCCAGGCGCCCTTTCGCATGGCAAATGCCTTGTGGAAAGGGCTTGAGTCTTTAATCTCCTTTCATAGCCTAATATAACTCTCCATTAGCCTACCCTGTAATTTTGTCTGTTTCTTGAGTTACTGTATGTTCTATATAGGAAAATAAGCAGGTATATCTCAGTTAACTAAATAGGTGGGTTTCTGGGCATTTAGCAAAGAATTTGGTACCAGAGGCAGAAAAATCATGTAAATTGTTAATATAGATTCCTACATCACAAAGAAGAAGAACAGTTTAGCATGTTTCAGCAAACTTTTTATCCAAAACGAAAAAAAGATGCACATGTGAAATGAAACTGCCAGCTCAGATAAGCCTTACATACGGAAACAAAAACATTTTGAACCATTGAGATAGCAAGATTGCCTGCCTTGTGCAATAAAGCCCTAAATCAAGCAAATGCTGTCAATCTTCTCTCCCTCTGAGGCCACAGCAATGGCAGTTGGGATGGAGAAAGGAACCTTCCTCAGCTACAAGGCCGGGGGGTGATGAAGTTGTTATTTAACTCTGTGATTGTAGGTTTACAGTAGTCAAACACAATGTGGAATCTTGGCTGGCAGATGTAGTTACATGTTGTCCTCCGTGTTTTTGTGTACCTTCTGAAGATGTCCACAGAATGTCCATATATCAAAATGGATTGGGCTTTTAGCTGATCAAGACCACCTTCCAGTATCTTGAAGCATGTCTCTCTTTTCCTCTTGTGAATTTTATTGGAAGCTTTCCAGATTTTGTTCTTTCTTTTCTTTTCTTTTCTTTTCTTTTCTTTTCTTTTCTTTTCTTTTCTTTTCTTTTCTTTTTGTAGCCATGGATATCTCTGTCTTTCTCCATTGAGTTTAATCTCCTATTAAAGCCTTCAAAGGAGTCATTGCTGCAACCTGTAGAAGTAAATTCCATAGTTTAACTGCACATTCTGTGAAGCACTTCCCTTTATTTTCCCTGAATCTAAATGGGATAGTTATCACAGAACTATATAACAGAGACAACAAGATTTATGTCATGTACAGGATAACTCCAGCCCCCTCAGAAATTTACGAAAGCTTTATTTGGGAACGGCAGAGTAACAGCAGCATATTTTAGCAATTGCCAAGACTAAATAACTATTGAATCTGCAGTGCCTTATAAATGGTAACATTACGAATTTGGGCATGAAAGCCTCCTACCTATTTGTCAGCTAATTAAAAAAAACTCTTTTCCCAGGCTTACACTCCACATACCAATGGTATGATCTTGCATTTGTGTTTGTTCATTTTCTCTCTTATCAAAGTTTGTGAAAACAGCACTCATTCATTGCAAACACTCTGTTTTCTCATTCAGCCCAATCATTCTCTTCCAGCCTTTTCTTTAAACCACTACCTGGGACTACATGGCATTCATTATATGGCATGGCATTACATGACATCAAACATCAAAGAACCATATTGCATTAATAGGGATGGCAGGGAGAGCAAAGTCAACCAAACCATTTGGCTATGTGTTGATCAGAGAATCAGAGAATCAAAGAGCTGGAAGAGACCCCAGGGGCCATCCAGTCCAATCTCTTGCTATGCAGGAACACCCTGAAATCCATTCTCAATAGGTGGCCATCCAGCCTCTGCTTAAAAACCTCCAAAGGAGGAGACTCCACCACACTCCATGAAGGCAGCACATTCCACTGCCAGAAGCTCCTCCTGAGGTTCCGGTGGAACCTCCTTTCCCGTACCTTGAATACATCATTCTTTGTCCTAGTCTCTGGAGCAGTGGAAAACAAGCCCACTCCCTCCTTGATGTCCCTGAGGGAAATAGAACTAGTTCAGAAGGTGAAGGAAATAAATCCAGTTCAGAAGGTGAAGGAATAGAGACAGTTCAAAAGGTTACTAAAATGATAGTAGTATTTCCCAGACTGGTCTCATTATTAATCCCAAAAAGAGAGATCACCAGCTGGCCTCTGCATCAGAAAATGTCCACTCCTTTATCTATGTCAGTGGTTCTCAACCTGTGGGTCTCCAGACGTTTGTGGACTTCAGCTCCCAGAAGCCCTGAGCATTGACCATAGTGGCTGGGGCTTCTGGGAGCTGAAGTCCACGAACATCTGGGGACCCACAGGTTGAGAACCACTGATCTATGTGGTTGGCAAAATGTTCTTCAGAGGTTTGCTCTTCTCTATGGCCAATGTTGTTCTCATGAAATACCCTTCCTTTTAACTGCACCGCACCCTAAAGTGTATTCTGAATCCATTGTGTCTCTCAGAAGTTCATAACAAAGAGAAAAGGACATTAAACCTTTCTCATGCCACAAAAACACATTTGTTTAACAGTTTTTCATTAATCAAAAACCATCTTCGCAGCAGGATTACATCAAGACTCAGACAAAAAAAAAAAAAATCTTCCTTTTTCCCCCTCAGCTAAGGAAACATGTGCAGAAGATGAATTCAAAGAGATTACTGGAAGATTTATTTTTAATACGTGCATTTTCTTTTTAAAAAGCAACAACCACATAAATTACATTTCAAACCTTTACAACCAATGTAGGGATTGCAGCAAAATGAATTAGGCGTGTTCAAAAAGAGCTAAAGTTTATCTAGATGGCTAAGAACACTGTCAGCTTCATTGTATATCTCACCTCTCACAGAAGAAATGTTGTACTATCATGTTGAGCACAACATAGACTGTAAGATTACTCAAACTCATACTTTGTGTTTTGTGGGAGTTTGAATCTTCACTTCCTCCCTCCCTCTTTGTATGTAGGAAATTACTGGTCCAGCAGTTTTGAGATGGATATCCCTGTTTCGTGCAGACACTTATCCTACACCTGACTTCTATATGACTCAGTTCATTCTTTATTGGTATAAGGTGTTATTTCTTGCTGAGTGCATAGTAAGTAGTTAGAAAAACAGAATGAATGTATGAATGCCCATTTGCATTTATCTTTCTTGGGAACTGATCATTGTTCCATGTATACTATGTAATGCAAACTTTACTCACTAGCTTTCCTTCACCTACTCAGTTTGACCTTTGGCTTCTTTCCAGTTAGGAAGGAGTAGGGATGTAAAGAATATTTACTGATTGCTTTGCTCTTGTCTTTTGGCTTTCCTGCTAGCCTGTTTCTCATGTGATCTCAATTGCTGCTCAATTCAGACAGCAGGTTCCCAGGTCCTGAATCCTTCCTGACCTCTCTCCCTGGCCCATCCCAGGAAATATCCCACTGGGAATAATGGGCAGAGATGCAGGAAGTAATATTTACCAAAGCTGGAGAAGAGAAAGTACTGTAGAAAATGAAAGAAGGAATTTCAAAAGCTGTGCACCCTCTGTTGGGCCGCAGAATGGTAGAATGGATAGCTTCAAAGAATTAATTGCAAATATAAGGAATATAATTGAAGCAGCCAAATTTTCACCATAACAGAATAAAATAGAATCATAGACTCTTAGAATCATAGAGTTGGAAGAGACACAGGGGCCATCCAGTCCAATCCCCCTACTATGCAGGAACACACATCAAAGCACTCCCGACAGATGGCTGTCCAGCCCCTGTTTAAAAACCTCCGAAGCAGGAGACTCCACCAAACTCCACTGAGGCAGCATATTCCACTGCCGGACAGCTCTGACCATCAGGACTTTCTTCCTGAGGTTCAGGTGGAATCTCTTTTCCTGTAGTTTGAATCCATTACTCTGTGTTCTATTTTCTGGAGCAGCATAAAAAAAGCTTGCTCCGTCTTCCTTACCATATACCTTCAAATATTTATACATGGCTATCATGTCCCCTCTTAACCTTCTCTTCTGCAGACTAAACATACTCAGCTCCCCAATATGCTCCTCGTAGCACATGGCTTCCAGACTCTCCACCTTTTTGGTCACCCTCCTCTGGACACATTCCAACTTGTCAATATCCTTCTTGAAATGAGGTGCCCAGAATTGGACAGAGTATTCCAGATGAAGTCTGACCAAAGCAGAATAGAGTGGTACTACTACTTTCCTTGTTTTAGACACTATACTCCTGTTGATGCATCCAAGTATTGTGTTGGCTTTCTTTGCTCTGCTGATTCGTGTTTAGCAGAGTGAAGGATGTTTCAGAAAAACCCATACCATGCACAGAAGACCCTCAGATCTCCTGCCTTCTACTTTCAGTCAAGATCCTATGCTGTAGAGTTGGGTGTGATGTTACTGTCATGGAATTATAAGGCAGATGTGCATTTTTGCTTTGGTAGCAAGTTTCAGTGTTGAAAAACCAGACGTGGTTGTCCATCTGCATATGTAATGCATATTTATGTGAAATGAACCTCTGCATCCATGTGGAACAGTGAACACAAACAATGTGCAAACATGCACAATAGAACTGGATGCACAACTCTGCTTCCACAACCTTGGAGAGAACACAGCCTTTCTGCTTTATACAAAAATGTTCATTCACTTCCATAGGTAAGACATTAAAAGAATTCCTGCCAGTATGTTCAAAATACAGCAATCAGCCCATGCTGCCCAAAAACTCCTGCATATGAAGTTATCCAAATACAGCCAAATAAAAGAACTCTCCAAAGTCAATTGAACAAGTGGCACTCATAGCAAAGATGGGAAAAGTGAATGGTTGGCTAAGCTATTGTCTGTGGATTGCAGAGTGAACTGTGATGAGAACGCAGAATTCAGAATGGAGGGCTTGAAATTAGGCATCTCTTTAGGCCAAGAAATAAAGAAAATAACACAAAGGACAGGGCAGGGGAAGGCAAGAAAGGGAAACTAACTAGAAAATTACAGCTGGGATCCTACATTGAAATTGCATACCCTAAATCTCCTCATGTGGAGTTACACATTGATTGCGCAACATAACCCTTGTGTTGAATGGCAAAGTTGTGCAATTGCATACACACTTGAATGTGCAACCAAAATCCCATCTTATCTTCATGCGTATTTTATATTATTACTCATGGCGAGGAGAAAGCAAGAATAGTCCAAAGCAAAGCCAAATTCATGCCAAATGTCCAGAGTTCCAAAGTATCCAAATCCACAGGGAAAAACCAGAAGCGTAGTCAGGGCAGGTAAAGGTCCAAAGAGAGTTCAGAAAGCAAGATACTGGTGCAAGGTTTTGACTACCAGGAAGATCAGAAGTCAACCCTGGGGAGAAAGGCCAGGTATTTGTCTTTTATAGGCTAATGATGTTGACGCAGGTGCTCCCTCATTAGAACTTGCTTGTTATCTACATGAGCTCCACATCTGAGCCATTCATTTTCTTGCTATTGTTCAGCCAAGGTAGGTGCCTGTGTTGCTTCTTCCTCTGACCCTTGTAGCTGCTGGCCCCTCGGTTCCCCTTGCTCTGGCCCGGCTGCTGGCTCTCGTCTTCCTCTGTGTTCTTTCCTGCCTCTGACTCAGAACTCTTCTCCTCACTGTCAGGGTTTTCAAGGCAGGACATGACAGTACAGACATTCCATGTTCAAACAGCATATTAACAAGATGGAATATGTCCAGAGAAGAGTGATCAAGGTGATGAAAGATATGGAAACCAAGCCACAAGAGCAATGACTTAGGGAGCTGGGCATGTTTAGCTTGGAGAAGAGAAGACAGAGAGGTGTCATGAGAGCCAAAGTCATAAGACATATCACGTAGAAGATGGAGCAAGATTGTTTTCTGCTGCTTCAGGAATGAGAACCAGTAGATTCAAAATACAAGAAAAGAGATTCACTCAAACATTAGGATGAACTTCTTTACTGTAAGACCTGTTTGATAGGAGAATAGGTTGCCTCAAAGTGTGGTGGATTCTCCTTCTTTGGAGGTCTTTAAACAGAAGCTGGATGAGTATGACCCTTTCCTCTGCACCCTTCCATCTGAAGGATGGGACTGCAACAATGCTTCTGCATGATGTCGCAGTCCCGTCCTTCTCCTCTCCCCAGGCAGTGCAACCGTACATTAAATCATTGATGGCTTCTCCCTGTCAATGACCCACCATCATGTTGCCATCCCAGATTTACCTGTCCTGTGGAAGCTGCAGAAGCTTCCTGCCCCAGCAAAGCCTGGAAAAGTACCCGGCTGTGCTGTGGAAAGAAGAGGCATGGCCATCACACTCCCTTCTTCGAGAAGTAAGCTGGTGCAGAGGGAAGCACTTTGGTCAGGCTCCCCTCCCAGCAGAGCCAGTGCCAGGATCCCCACCAGGCAACTTTGGGAATAGATAGGGTGCAGAAAGGGCCTATCATTTAGGAGTGCTTTAGTTATGCGTATCTGCATGAAAAGGGGTTGGTCTATACAGCCCCCTCCCCCGCCCCTTGAAACTTTAAGATTCCATAATATCAGGTGCTGTAGGCTGTGTTTCAGAGGAAGGAACTGGCAAACCACCTCTGAGTATTCTTTGCCCAAGAGAACCCTAGGAAATTCTTGGGGTCACCATGTGACTTGAAGGCATATGGATATAAATTCTAGAAGAACTTAAAGCAGCAACAGAATTCCAGCTTTTGTACGACTAAGGAGTCAGTGACATTTGATTCAAGACCCTTATGATGATATCAGCAGAACACTACAAATTTCCTCATCACTGGACACAGAGTCAGCAATTCCTACAATGGAAGAAAAGCTCCCACAAAATGCCTACTTTAGCTGGGGACACTGAAGTGGGTTGTGCAACTTGTGGAACATGGCTACAGAGACTTCAACAAGGCTGAAAAACCAGTGGCCTTCCAGAAATTGTTGAATGCCAATTTCCATCATTTCTTGCCATCCTGGCCAAAGGTGCAGTAGTCTAGAAGAAAGTCATTCATTTGCAATTGAAGGGGCACAAGCTCCTTACCTATAGACTATATGTTACCAGTACATTATTATGTTTTAAAGTGATTCATTGTTAGTTATGCCTTGAGTGGTTCAATTAAGGCCATTTCTGCCCTACACTGCTACAGCGCTATCATTCCTCTTTCAACATCCTATGGAATCCTGGGGTGTGCAGTTTAGGGAGGAGCCTTTGGAATTCTAAGCCAGAGAGCTCTTTGGCATCAGTAAACTACAAACCTCAAAATTCCACAGGATGTTGAAAGGGGAATATTAGCACTATCACAGTGTAGTGCAGAAATGGCCTAAGACTCAGCCTCCTCTAGCAGACTCCACAAGTGGAAGTGCTGAATCTCTTGGCTTCTCTGAGACTAGTTTTAGCAAAGCATAGCAAAAAGGCAATATGCAAACGTTATGGCTATAAACATTACTTATTACATTTAAGGATACATTCAAACATATAAACATGCAATGCCTAAGGTCTGGCTAACTACAGGAAAGTTTAAAGAAGAGGAACAGTTCAACAGAACCTTCAGTCACCATCTTGTGGTCTCTACAAACTCTTTGATTCTATGGTTCTATAAATTCTAATGATAATTTAACAATATTTCCAATTTTGTATGGTTCTAAGTAATGTCAGCTTTTAGTAGAGTTGAAGAAAAGGTAGAATATATCATTATCATCATTACTGTTATCATCATCATCATTATCAATTCCCATTGTCATCATCAGCCCTTGAGAAAAGCCCTGTTGTGTTCTTGCCTTCTTTTCTCTCCTCTCACCCTGGGAGTCATGCATCCAAATCTTCCTGCTCCCACCCTTTTTTCCATGAAAAGTGGACATAACAATATTTCTCATGCCATTATTATTATTATTATTATTATTATTATTATTATTATTATTATTGTTTCACTGTGCAGAAATATGAAGCAATTGTTATGTCAATACCTGGACTTACATCAAGGTTTTATTTCATTTGTGCATACCACTAAATGCATTTGATGTGTTTGTAGTGTTGTTTCTCTGCCATTCATTTTAAGAAGTAGCCTAGTCAATTTTATTTCTCTCCTTTAAATGTTTGCTCCTGTAAAATACAATGCAATGAAATAGAAAGGAGGCATTATTATGCTGCACTATCTCATTTTTCCAGATATCCTAAGAAATCTTTTAAAGAGGAGGATAGCTGGAAGCAGATATAAGAAGTGGTGTGTTTATTTAAGTAGATTGCATTCTCTGTGGTTTATTATACCTACCCTGCACTCACTGGATCAGGTTACCTAGCGCTGGTCAGAAGACACAACAAAAAGTCTATTAAAATGAAAGGGAACTCAACAAGAACCAAAAACCATAGAAACATAGAGTTTGAAGGGAACCAAGCAGTCATATAGACTAATCCCTTTCAAAGCAGGAATTCATAGCTAAAATCAGAACCTTTCCATTCCACCCCCCCAATTCATCATGGGGATGGCAGAAGGACAGTACCATGATGATGGTTCTGCATCACATTGTCACGGCCCCACTCTTCTTGCCCAGGTGCACCACCCAGGTGGTGCAATCATGGATTAAATCACTGATGGGTTTTCCCCGTCAATGACCTGTCATCGCACCACCAGCCCAGACTTACCTGTCCTGCAAAAGCCTGGGAAGCACAATGGCTGAGCTTCCTGCCCCACCACAGCCTAGGAAGGTACCCAGTTGTGCTGTAGAAGGAAGAGGCATGGCTATCGCGCTTCCTTCTGCAGGGAACCAGCCAGTGTGAAGTGGAGCACTGCCATCATGCTCTCTTCCTGGCAGAACTGCTGCCGGGATCTCCACTGGATGTCCTCAGAAAAAGGTAGAGTGCAGAAAGGGTCAAAGAGTCTCTGACCCTCCAAGACAGTCCATTCCACGATTGAACAGATCTGGCCATCAGGAAGTTCTATCTTATGCTGAGCCGGTATCTGCTTTCATATCATTGGAAACCTTTGATTCAGGTAGATCTTCTGTGCAGCAGAAAACAACCTTGCTCCATCTTCCATGAGGCTATCTTTCAGATACTTGAAGATTGTTATTGCATCGTCTTCCAAACTTCTCTTCTCATGGTTAAACATACCCAATTCTTTCAGTTGTTACTCATGGGGCCTGGCTTCCAGTTATGTCCCCTTTTCTTGAAACGTTCTAGCCAATCAATATCAGTCTTATACTGTGGAATTCCGAACTGTATACAGTATTCCTCATGGAGCCTGACCAGACTACAATATAACAGTGCTATTACTTTCCTTGATCTAGAGACAATATTTCTTCTGTTACAGTCTAGAATTGCATTGACTGTTTCAGTTGTCAGATCACACTGTTGACTAACATTTAGCTTGTACTCTACTACAGCTGCAAGAGCTTTCTAACGTCCTGCTCGTAAGCTGCGTGTCACACATCCTGTATTTGTGTTTCTGATTTTTTCCCACCTAAATTCAGAACTGTACATTTCTCTCTGTTGAAAATCATATTACAAGTTTTGGCCCAATCTGTCAAGATAATCATGAATCTCAAGTCTGTCTTCTGAGGCATACCCTTGTCTTCCTCATTTGGCCTCATCTGCAAATTGCCTCACATTAGCCATCAATTGTTTGTCTATGTTTGCTTGTTCTGTTTGGTTTTTTCCCCAAAATATTTATTATATATTTGGAAAAAAAATGTCCTCCCTTTCCATTGATACAGTCAGGTGGCAAGGAATAATATCAGAAGATAACAAAAAAATACATATAGTTGATATAAGTTCTACTGTTAGCCACATCTAGATTAGATTTATCTATATAATGACACACCATTCAACAGTTCATTCAATGGGTCTACTCTAATTGGGACTAACCAACAGGATTTCAGCAACATATTGTAAACTTTTCCTCTTAAAATCATCTCAAAACAACTCAGATTAACTCAGATATTTTTGCTTATATCTTTGTTCATTTCCTTTTATTGCTACCAAGGAATGCAAAGTAGCATGGACAGTTCTTCTCCCATTTTTTAAATCTGCAAAACAGTCTTGTGAGTTGACGTTTCTAGCTAGGAACCTGAATTTCACCCAGTGTGCTGCAATGGTTTCTGTATTGGATGATGTCTCTGGAGACCAGGGTTAGCATCCTTACTGGGCTATGGAAACCGATTGTGTGATTTAGGGCATGTCATATTGTCAACCCCAGAGAAAGGCCAAGGTAAACCTCCTCTGAACAAATCTTGCCAAGAAAACCCTAGGATAGGTTTACCTTAGGGTCATTGTAAGTTGGAGGCACACAACAACAACAAGGCCATGGTGGTCTCTGTAAATGTATAAGTGTGTGTGTGTGTGTGCACAGGCCTATAAGGAAAAGCAGAGTGTATCTAGACCCAGCTTTTAGGAGAGCCACTGATTTAAGGCCCTGCCTGTCACTCATTTGGCCCGTATTGCAAAGGAGATCTCTTGGGAAACCTTCAGTTTCTGAAAGACTTCCTTCATCTTTTATAAGTTCCTTCTTTCACACGCAAATGGTTTCAGTCAGCCAAGAGGAGAGCAGAATCTTTTCAGTGATGGCCCTAGGCGCCTTGGTTGCCCTCCCCTGGGAGGCCCCAAAGTCTCTTTCTCCTGCTTCTTGTTAAAAGCAAGTGAAACAAACATTCATCCATGGCCAAGAATTTCAGAAATGCTTCTCCTCCTGCATCAACTGGCGTATTTTGTTAAGACTTTGTAATTATGTGCTTCAAACTGCTATTTTTTAAAATGCAAATTGTCTTGTTTTCGATAGGTTTTGAAAACTGGTATACAAAAGCTGAAGAGACAGTAAAGAAGCAGTAAAGAAAGAAAAAATTATTAGAAAAAGATATTAGATAATTATTAGATAATATAATCTGCACACACCATCTATGTACAGTTTTACCCTCTTTGTTCCACCCAGCTTCTATCTGGGTAGCATACTAATGAGCTGGCTCATCTGAAACCAGTGAGGAACTTCTGAAAGGAAACGGTGAATAATTTTACCATAATTTCTTCCTGATAGAAGAAATTTGTGCTTTGGAACTTTTTCTGTGCAATATTTTTATGTGGTCATATGCACAGAAAACAAGATGTTCCTTCCAGGAAACAGCATTTTCTTCACAAGCATGACATTTATCCTTCCCCCCAAAAAAGCTACTTTCTGCATGGAAAGCACTGTTTCTTTGCAAGGAAAAAATGTGTTCAGATTTTGTAAAAAATAAGACCTAAACTGCAAACAGTTCTCATTACTCCAGGATTCATTACTCCAGGATTCTCCAGTTTCTCCCAACTCTTCAGAAAAAAAAAAAGATCCTTTTAAAATACTTTTAAATATTATTTCCATTCCAATACCATCCCTATTAAGCACTGATTGCAAACATGATAACCCCTAGCTGGTCCAATTGCTACGCATTGATCATGATACAGCAGCAGTGGCATGCAGTCAGGTTTTGCTTGTGCATTTAACGTTTGCAAAGAATGGCCATAAATAGAAAGTTGGAGAATTCAGTTCCCCATCTACATTGCAAGAGGGTGAGATGGACAGATTCATCCTTGCCACATCACATGTCCATGGTAGTAGGGATGCAAACCTTCATATTTTTCATCCATGCATATTAAGACAAATAACTTCCATAGTTGAACACACCTAGTTTTTTTTTTTTCCTGTCCAAAAAAACACTTTTTTAATGCAGGAGAGAGGGTTTTCTGCACAAAACACATAGTCTGCTCTAGAAGAAAAACATTTTTTCATGCAAGAAAAACATTTCTTTAAAGAAAACATGTAATTGATTTTTTTTAATGGGAGGGGTGAGAAAATTAAAATGTACTGCATGGAATAATTTCTGCAAAGATTTTGTGTACTGTGAAGAATCTTTGTAACTGCTTTATTCTTCTTGCCTGGGTTTCTCAACCATCAGGAAATCCATTTTCTGCAGTGAAATTGACAGTAACAAATATTATTTCCATCCTGGTTTGATAAGATGTGGTTTACTCTTTGCAGTTAAGCATTCCCCACGTCTCTGAGGGCTTCTTTGCCGTGACGCAGATCAGGGCCCTTTCTGTATGGCATTTTCCATGTGAAAGAGGGCCTGGAGCATCGCGCGATAGTGAGGAGCGATCTGCACGATGCACTCACAATTGTGTGACAGTCCAGGGGCCGGCAAGGGCCGATCACGCACCTTTTCATTTTCGGCTTGATGCTGAAAATGGCGTGCGATTGCGCATTGCTCCCGGGCCCCGCGTGCACTTACCTGCCGTGCGGATCCTCTGGAGCCAGGCCGGTCGCACTTCCTGCCCCAGTGCAGCCTGGGAAGGTCCCAGGCTGCACCGTGGAAGGAAGAGGCGAGGCTCTTGAGCGAGCAGACAGCTTGTGCAGAGCTGAAGCAGCAGCGAAGGGAGAGCCTTTCAGCAGAGGCTGCTCGTGCAATCCCCGCACCCAGCGCCAGAACAAGGTAAGGTGCGGAAAGAGCACAGAAGTGGCATGAGGTTATGAGCAAGCAGATGATCGGTGTCTGTTGCCTAGAACATGACGTACAAACTAATTCAACTGATATCTCAGCCTGGCTTCAGTTTTTGATTCCTGGACATCAAATCGCCTCTCTGTAATGATGGCTAAAAGTCCTGACTGGAGCAACAGGGTACCAAACTGTTCATCTGTAGAGAAAGGAGCTTTTGAAAAGGAAAGAGGGAAACTGTGTCTGATTGTGCAGGATGTCAGGCAAGCAAATAAATAGTACCATATGGGGAGCAATTTGGAACAGTTCCATCTTTCAAGCAGTGGCCTGCTCGGTACACTGCTAGTCAGCATATCGATGGGGAACATCAATAAGAATAGTGAATCACCTCACTCAATGAGGAATGATGAGAGTGAGCAGCAATCTGGTATGCCTCACATCACTGTTCTGTAATTATATTTTCATCTTTCTCTTCTTCCAAAGCATTCACTATGGTGGAGCTTGCGCTGCCTTTATATAATATTTTGGCGGTAGAGCGGGGATGCAATACTTGAGTTTCCTCTCAAAGGAGTTATTTTAACAATTTTCTTTCCACTGTGAGAAAACCTTCAAAAAACCATGCAGTTTTCAAAGGCTACTCATAATTTGAGTCTTGTTTGGTGCAAAATTTGCATAAGATTGTTCTAAACAGAAAAGAGCAGTTTGCTGCACAGAAAACAGCATTTTCTGTGGAAAAAAAATATTTCTGCAAAAAATGTTATTTTCTATGTAAATCTGCCATGGACAATCCTTGTGTAGAATAAATACCCATTTACAGCGTGTTCTGCACAGCAAGCTACTTTCTTTTGCATGGAAATATTATTTTTGCATAGACTGTGCCACTTCCTGCAGTGAAAATATATTTTTCAGCACAAAACAGTCACATCGAAATTATGCTGAGAATAAACTCCAAATTATGAAGATTTCCCATTTCAGAATGGCACAATAATTAAGCACATTGGCATATACACCACCAGTTGGACAATTCAGCAGAAAGATAATGTAGCACAACCACAGTGATTATATCTGTGTAATTTTGCACTAACTATCTAAGTGCAAGGTAGAACCTCACCCCATGGAAGCATATGCATGTTTGTCTTTAGGACACTGCTAAACTCCTTGTTAGTTTTGTTGTGGCTGATGGATTTTTCACCTGGATATTTCTTCCTCTGTCCTCCAGGCTTCCTTTCTATCCTCCTATGGAGTTCTACAAGTATAATCATTTCACATGCAGTTGCTTTTTCTTGGACGGTGCATAACTATTTGTTGATGCCATCAGTGTTCCACTTGATTCACTGGAATTGCAAAAGCAAGCCCATTACAAAAGGGGATAGCAAACAGGCACACTGGCAGATGTGCAGCTGGTTGTGCAATGCTGGTATTCAGCAGAAAGATGGTGTCACGCAATTGCCTTGTAACTGTGTGAATGTAGCTTTACACTATTCAAGCACAATGTAGGATTATGGCCAATGTTTCTGTGTGATACCATCACCTTCCACATCTAAAACATGTTATTTTGTGCTAAACATGGTGCAACATAGTTTTTTAATAAAAAGCAAGACTTTTGCAGCTTTTGTTGATGGCAATGAAAAGTGGTGCTTTTCTCACTCTCATAGAAGGATATAAACAACTGCGATGGTTGAAAAGCATTCTCATGTGGTGTCGATATGTATGACATGATAAGGAAGAGGAAAAAATCCAGATGTCATTCATATCCGTATTTCACACTAATTCTGTGTGTCAGGTTTAGACTAAGAGATAATGACAGTCAGAAGTTTACCAGATAAAATTCATTTTTGAGTTGGGATTTGAATTTGGTTCATCATCTTCATGTTGCACTCTGATTACTCCACTACATAAAATGAGAAACTGGATTAGGGAACGTGCCTATTTATGCCCTGATGTGAGTAACTTGTGAGCTTTGTGTAAAATTATGACCCAAATCTTGTTGGTGGCTGACATACATATAAGTCTCCCAATGAAAGCAGCTGGACTTTTTTGTACAGTGGGGAATGTCCATATTCAATTCCAGGCTGTGGAGGTAGAATTGCACATGTGTTGAGATTTTGCATTGGAGCCACATTGTGCAAGGATTTACATTGTTCATGGGCACATATTCACATCTGGTTGGGTATTTGGTTGCATATTTGCTGTCTTGGTTCAGTTGCATAACTTTGTCATTCTATGCAAGAGTTGCATAGTACAATTAATGCATAATTCTGCTTACAGAGACTTTTGCTACACTGATCGGATGTAGGATTTCAGTTGGTGTGTGTGTATGAATGTGTATGTGCATATAAATCTTGACCTGAAGATAGGTTTCCCAGACCTACAATACACCCACCCACACACACACACACACACACACACACACGTATGTATGAGTGAGGTGGAGATATCTTTGAAAATAATAGGAAAAGTTTCACACATCTTAGTGTGAACTTTTGAACAAAACAACTCCTCTGGCTTAAGACAGCTTTTCAGTGAACCTTAAGGGAAGCCACTAAGCAAAGCTCACATTCTGCTGAATTCCAGAAGAAACTCTCTATAACAGTGTGATCTATTATGGTTTCTCAAAGCTGCAAGTCCCATCGGTGGAGTCATTAAGAACAACACTTGACACAAAGTGGTAAAAAATAGACATATGGGAATACTGCGGTGGAAGAACGAGGAGGACGGGTCCTTTCTGTCAGTGCTTTCTTCGTGTACATTTAATATCACATTGCAAGGGACCGAAAGTAAGAACAGAATGTTTGTGGGAGTAAAGAGTTTTATTCAAAAGAAGAGACTTTAACAAAGGGAAGGTTCTCACAAAAGGAGTACCTCTGTTGCAGATTCATCTATTTTTGCTTTGTGTGAGAGAAAAGGATACATATTCAAACGGAATGAAAAGATGTAAAGTTCACTCAACCATTAATCAGAATAGAA
Organism: Iguana delicatissima; assembly: GCA_948472985.1. NCBI lineage: Eukaryota > Metazoa > Chordata > Lepidosauria > Squamata > Iguanidae > Iguana > Iguana delicatissima. The sequence continues at coordinate 12,081 of CAOKZL010002215.1, read as the reverse complement.
TCGAGAGAGACTGCTGTCTTTTGACTATTTTTCAGAGATCTGTGGTTACCAAAGGGTTCATCTTCTGATCCCTCATTGGTTGCAGGAGAGCTCTTGTCCTCACTCTAGATTGGAACTGGCACGAAGGAGGGAATCCATGTCATTCTGCAAGATCTTTCAACAAGTTTTGATGGTATCAACCGTATGATTCTGCAAGGTCAGTCTGGAAGGAGACTTGAGCCCATTACAAATAAAAAATGTGGCTTTTTCCTGTTTATCCTGGAAGGACAAGTTCAGAAGTCACTGCAGCAGGAAGCCTGTTCAATGCCATGTCTGTTGCTTTAAGGAATTCCTTATAGTTCCATTTTGTATCCAATGCTATTTAACATTTAGATAAAACCATTGGGAGAGCCTTCTGGAATTTGAAGAGTGGTGCCACTCTTATGCAAATGATACTCAATGTAATTTCCCATTTCCATTAAAATCTAAGTAAACTGTTTTAGTTTTAAATCAGTGTCTGATGCCTGAAATAGATGGAATTAAGGTGAAAAACTCAAACACATGTGTGCTAGATCCTTGCCCTTCCTGGATTATTAAAAAAGCCAGAGGGGGACTGGCTGAGTGGGTAGAGGGTATGGTTAATGCCTCCTTGAGACAAGGTAAAGTTCCAACTTGCCTCAAGGAGGCTGTTGTAAAACCACTACTAATAAAGCCATCCCTTGATCCCACTGTTTTGGATAATTACTGGTCTGTCTCTAATATTCCATTTCTGGCCAAGGTTCTGCACTTGTGCGTGTGCTGGCCTCTCAGTTCCAGGGGTTTCTGGATGGAACAGATTATCTAGATCCATTTCAATCTGGTTTCAGGCCTGGCTATGGGACTGAGATGGGTTTGGTCACCTTGGTGGATGACCTATACCAGGAACTAGATATGGGGAGTGTGTCCCTGTTGGTTTTGCTGGACCTCTCGGCAGCTTTCGATACCATCGACTATGGTATCCTTCTGGGTCACCTTGTGGGGACTTGGGGGTACTGTTTTACAGTAGCTCTTTCTTTCTTGGAGGGCTGAACCCAGAGGGTGGTGCTGAGGGACTCCTGTTCGACCTCCCACCCTCTAGCCTGCGGGGTCTCTCAGGGTTCAGTCCTGTTCCCCATGCTATTTAATATTGACATGAAACCACTGGGACAGGTTGTCCGGAGTTTTGGGGTTCAGTGTCATCAGTATGTGGATGACGCACAACTTTATTACTCCTTTCCACTACAAGCCAAGGAAGCCATATTGGTCCTAAACTAGTGCTTGACATCAGTAATGGACTAGATGATAGCAAACAAATTGAAACTTAATCCAGACAAGACAGAGGTGCTCCTGGTCAGTAGAAAGGCAGATCAGGGAATAGGGATCCAGCCTGTGTTAGATGGGGTCACACTCCCTCTGAAGATGCAGGTTCGCAGCTTGGGAGTGATCTTGGATTCAACTCTGAGCCTGGAAGCCCAGGTCTCAGCAGTAGCCAGGAGTGTATTTGCACAATTAAGGCTTGTGCACCAGCTTCACCCATTCCTTGAGGTGTCAGATCTGGCCATGGTGTCACATGCCTTGGTTACATCCCAGCTAGATTACTGTAACACGCTCTATGTGGGGCTGCCCTTGAAGAGTGCTCAGAAACTTCAGCTGGTCCAAAGAGCTGAAGCCAGATTGTTAACTGGAGCTGTTACAGGGAGCACACGACACCCCTAATGCAACAGCTCCACTGGCTGCCAGTCTGTTTCTGGCCACAATTCAAAGTGCTGGTGAGGACCTTTAAACCTCTAAATGGCTCAGGTCCAGGTTATTTGAAGGACCGTGTCTTCCCCTACAAACCAGCCCTGGTGTTGAGATCTGCCAGAGAGGCCCTCCTCTCTATCCTACCACCTTCTCAGGTAAATTTGGTGGGAACACGGGACACAGGACCTTCTCAGTGGCTGCTCCCAGACTCTGGAATTCCCTGCTGAAAGAGGCCAGACTGGCACCCTCCCTGCCTACCTTCAGGAAACAGCTAAAAACACTCCTCTTCCAGCAGGCATTTTATATGTAATCTGTATATAGAATGGTACTGGTCATTTTAATTGTTATTTAATTGATATTTTGATGCTGTTTTTATATGTATTTTAACATGTGCTAATTATTATCGTGTTTTAATTTTGTTTTAACTTTTGTATATCACAGTTTTTAACTATGTTTCTTTTAATGGCTGTAAGCTGCTTTGAGTCCCCTTGGGGAGAAAAGCAGGATAAAAATAAAGATGATGATGATGATGATGATGAAGATAATAATAATAGTAATAGTAATAGTAATAATGCCAAAGAAGAAAGGAGTGTTCCTGGTTGGCCAAAAAGGTAAGAAATGAGATGCAGTGTTGGATGATGTTACCCTCTCCTTGAAAGCAGTCATAGTTTGCATATATTCCTGGATTCAGCTCAACAATAGAATGGCTACGTTTTAGAGGAGATCAGGAGTAGGTTTACACAGCTAGGGCTTGGGTTCCCACTAAAGATGCTTCTGGAGATGACAAATGTAGCTGCCAGGGTCGTGGAGTCAGTATGCCAAAGCTCCACCTTCAATGCCATCCACTCCAAATCCTCTGTTTTAACACTCATTGACTCGGACTCTAACCCTGTCTCCTTCATAAATGGTAAATGCATGTCAATTATTGATAACAAATTTACTGCAGTAAAAAGGCAGCGGAAGGCATTTCATCACCACCATGTGAATCATCAGGCTTAGACTGATAGAATATAAAATATATCTATTGGATTAAAATTTCTGAACAAGAACACCTGCCTAAATTCCTATGAAAGTGAATGTGCAACAGACTAGGCATTTAACCAGAGATAAGCATGCATGCATGTAAAATGATATATTTATTATATATTTTTACAATACTGGAAGTTTTTATTCTGAAGCCGAAGTTGGAGTCACTGTATTTCTACCGACTCTACCGACTCTGACTCTACTCCAGCTCTGTCTCCATTACTCTGATTATGACTTCACAGTCCTGGTGGCCACATGTCTCAGTTACATCCTGTTAGATTCTTCTCTGTGTTGTGTGCCTTCAGGTCATTTCTGATTTTGGCAACCCGAAGGGGAACTTATTATGGGGCTTGTTTGGCAAGGTTTATTCAGAAACAGTTTGTCATTGGCATCTTCTGAGGCTGAGAGAGTGTGACTTTCCCAAGGTCACCAACTGACTTACCATGGCTGAGTGCAGATTCAGACCTTGGCCTAGAGAATCTTAGTCCAAAACTCAAACTGCTACATCACACTGGCTCTGTGAGATTCGTAGAACATGCCGTATGTGGGAGCTATTCCTGAGTGACCAGAAACTGCAGCTGGTACAGAATTATTTGACTAGCATGCTAACGATGGTTTCACTTTTGGTTTCCAGGCACAAACCAAAGTTGCAAAGTCTTCTACAACTTGGGACCAAGCTATGTGAGAGCCTTGGATCAAAAACCTACATAAGAGATGCACAGCATAGACATCCACATTTGGAGTTACATATTAATTGTGCTACACAACCCATTGTGTTGAACAGCAGTGGTGCACAAATGCACCAAGACACAAGTTATGCAACCTAATCGATAATCAAATGTGCATCAAAGTATAAGATGCAGCCCACATCTATGTGAAATGTGTAAAGCACATCTGTATGTGTAGTACACATCTGACTACCAAGAGCTTCTCATGCACAGCCCTGCTTCAGCAAACTAGAACTGAATGTGGACATTCTACCTGAGACAAAGGTCGCTGACTGCTTCCACAGCCGAACTTACATCTGTGTTAATACACCAACGGGATTCCACCCTGCATTCTCTCATATATCCAGGTTGGAAGACTTTCAGGGGAGGCTCTTGTTAAACCTTCCACCCTCTGAGGCATGTTTAATAAGGAAGTGGTAGAACACTACCACCACAACTGCAACATGGCCATGTTAGTCTCGATTGCTATACAAAGGGAAATTGTAGCAGCTTTTAGACTAATTGAGAGAAAGAAGTTTGTAGCACAAGCTTTTGTAAGCTGAATCTATTTCATCAGATGATACATCAGTTGCAAGCAGACCCAGTCCTTGAAAGTTTATTCTGTAAACTTCTTTTGCCCAGTCCCCAAGCTGCTACAATATTCCTTTGTGTACAAAAAGAACAATTAATGTTGCATCTTTTCCCCAGTTCAGGACTCAAGGTGGCTTACAACAGATAAACATAACTAAGAACTAGCAACACACAAAAGTTAAAAATGTAATTAAAGTGCCAAAAAAAAAAAAAAAAATCCATAAAAAGAAAACGGCAAGTAGAAAATCCAGCACCTTCTGCAAGACCCATTCCCCTTGAGCAATCAGTTTTTCAAGGCCTGCCAATACAAATAAAGGAAAAAAAGATCATTTACCTACCTGCAGAATGAGAGCAAGGAGGGTGCCAATATAACCTTTCTGGGAAGGAAATTCCAGAGACTGAGGGCATCCACTGAAAAGGCCTTCTTCTGTGTTCTCACCTGATGTACCTGTGACGACTGTGGGATGGGGAGAAGGGTCTCTCCAAAAGACTTCTAGACATGGGCAGACTCATATAGGAAAATAAAGTCCTGCAAATAAACTGGACCAGAGCTCAAGGGGCTTTAGAGGTCACAACCAGAATTAAGAAATGTGCACAGAAATGGAACAGTAGCCAGGGTAGCTATTGCAACCAGGGCTTTCCTCCTCCCAAGCTCTGGAATACCCTGTTGAGGAAGACCAGGCTGGTTCCCCCTTTTGTGGTTCTTCAGCCATCAGTCAAACTTGCTTGCATTCAGACAGGTCTGTGGTCTTTAAACTGGTTTGTGGTAGATGGCTATTAGCCAGTTGGGTGCTACTGTTTCTTTTGATGTTATTTCATTTGATAAAACACCTCCTGCTGGTATTTTAATTGTGTGTTTAACTTTTTTTTTTTGATGTTCTAATTGTGCTTCTATTGAAAGTGAATAAATAAATATTTGTACCTTACAGAACATATGGCTTGGCTCTGTCCACCATGAGATGTGTTTCACACACATCTGCTATGCCCATTACAGTCATCTGGACTAATAACATAAACCTCAAATATGTGAACTAAATCTGGTGTGCTGGCTCACATTTTCATTGGTGACATCACAGTTGAGCAAGAGTCCTGTCTTTCTTCTGTCTTCTTCTACATGCATCCATGGCACTTAGTAGCTTTTATATCTCCCTTAAAATTCAGACATGTGCAAATTCACTGCTCCACTGATACAGAGAACCATCAGCTAGTTTTGGCACCAAGTGAATGTGCCAAACTACTGGGCAGCAGCTAAGGCAAGTTTACAGCTGAGCATTAAGAAAACACAAATTATGACCATAGATGATTTACAAAACTGTAAAGTAGGCAATGGCGACTGTGAGACAGTCAAAGATTTCCTATACCTTGGCTGAGACATTAATCAAAACAGACACTGCAGTCAAGAGATCAGAAGAAGACTAGAACTTGGAAGGACAGCTATGAAGGAACTATACAAGATCCTGAAGTGTAAAGATGTATCAATGAATCCATCAGAATTGTCCATGCCATTGTATTTCCAGTCTCTATCCATGGCTGTGAAAGCTGGACAGTAAAGAAGGCAGGCAGGAAGAAAAGCAACTCATTTGAGATGTGGAGGAGAGTTCTGTGGATACCCTGAACTGCCAAAAAGAGAAGTGAGAGGGTTCTAGAACAAATCAGGCCTCAGCAATCCCCAGAAGCCAAGATAACCAAACTGGGACTGCTGTACTTTGGACATATTCTGAGAAGACATACCTCACTAGGAAAGGCAATAATGCTTGGCAGGCTGAAAGGCAGTAGGAAAAGAGGGAGATCACACTGCAGATGCAGAGACTCTATCAAGGAAGCCACAGCCCTGGGTTTATAAGACCTGAGCCAGGCTTTTCAGGGGTGGGTGACTTAGAGGTCTCTCATTGACAAGGTCACAATAAGCAGAAGTTGACTTGACATCAGTTAACAACAACCATCATGAATGAGAGACCTCCAAGACACTTGGGTATTAACATCCCTACTTAATTCTTTATAACTCAATGGTTATGGCTTCCATGTAATATTGTATTTATTGTGTGCCTTCAAGTCATTTCTGACTTATGTTGATGTGAAGGAGAACCTATTGCGGGCTTTTCTGGGGCCAAGAATGTGTGATGTGCCTATGGTCACCCAGGGGGTTTCCATGGCCAAGCGGGAAATTCAACACCGCTCTCCGGAGTCATAGTCCAGAGCTCAAGCTGCTTCCCTTCCTTTGCCACTTTCTTGAGTGATATCATCTTTCCAATGAACCATGTCATCTCTTGAGTTGTCCAAAGTACGATAGTGTTGGTATAGTCATTTCTAGAGAGGATTTTGCATTGCTTTGCTCTTTATGGCAGTCTATGGTGATGGTCAAACTCTCCTCCACCACCATTTCAAACGAGTCAGCTTTCTTCTTGTCATCATTCTTCACTGTCTAGCTTTCACAACCATATATAGAAATTGCAAATATGATGACATGGGTGATTCTTTCATTGGTATTCAGTAATATATCCACATGATTCCCAATCCTGCTTTCAACATATAGATGACCCTTTCAGACCATTATGAGGGAGGCAGACTGCTCCCATTTCCACCCTACACTGTTACAAGTGCCCTCATTCCCCTTTCAACATCCTGTGGAATTCTGGGGTCTGTAATTTACTTAGGCCAAAGCGCTCTCTGGTTGAGAATTCTAAAGGCCCATGCCTACACCGGGAATTCTGAGATTCCATATGATAGTGTCCTGGCAATTAAAGTGGAATAATAGCATTGTAAGTGTTTGTAGTGTGAATGGTTCTCTTAGACTTCAATTTTTTTCAAATATAGTGAAAGCCAAAATGCAGCAGTAGCTGGTGGCTCCTATGTCAATGGAAGGAAGGAAGGAAGAATTCATTCTGGGGCTTCAGTTCAAACTTTAGAAAAGCGATTTAAGGCGTCGAACCCATTTTGTGTGTGTGTGCCTTAAAGTCACCTGTCAACTTATGGTGACACCATGCATTTGAACTCTAAACACCCTACCCTAAACTGCAAATCCCAGGATTCCATAAGGTGTTGAAAGTGGAATAATAGCACTATAACAGTGTAGTATGGAAATGGCCTGCCTCAGAGCAACTTGGTCATTTACATCACACTGCAAAATGGCATACGGTGTCAGCGGCGGGCGGTGGTCAAGCAGATGCGGGACGAGCGGCTGGAGTTGGCAGTGTTTATTGGCAGCCAGTAAACAGAGGGTTACAGCACCCCCCTCCGCAGAGGAGCCTTAGCACAACCTAAACAGTCCCAAGCGCAAGTCACACCTCAATATGCAAGCAGGCTAGTTCAGAAAACAAAGGAGGGTTACTTCACCCCAAATGCAGACCAAGCACTTGGCCGGCAAGGAGGCTGGACGCTGTCACTGGCGGGAGGGGCTGGATCCGGACACAGACGGAGGAGAGCGTGGAAGGCCGACGGTTGTTGCTCCGTGGCTCTCCCCGCCCAGCGCCCATCTTAAGTAGTCCACTGGACCGGCAGTGACCAATCTGGCGCCAACTCACAGCTGAGGGTTCTCAACTCGGCTCACAGCTGGGAGCTCTCAGCCAGGAGCTGTTTCTCCATCAGCCACTGGGACCGGTGGGCCGCCTCTTTCCCTTGCCGCCGCTGCCAGAAAGTGAAAGGAGGGGCGGCGGTTTCCTCCGAGTCGGAACCGTGGGTGGGCGGAGACCCCGGGCTGGGACCGGAGCCCGCCTCCCCCGGCGAGCCGCCCCTGGCGCTGCCAATGGGGCCATTCGCGTCAACAGTGCCCTCTGAGGCATCCGCCCCCCCCGCGTCAGTGGCAGCCTCCGCGATGGCTGGGCCTCCCCCCGCATAGGCGGCAGCCTCCGAGGTGTCCGGGCCTTCCCCCACGTCGGCGGCAGCCTCCGCGGCGTCCAGGCCCTCCTCTGCGTCGGTGGCGGCTCCCCAGGACAACACCAAGCTCAGCCGAGCCCGGGCGCATGACATACGGGATTTGCACAACCAAAATCTTATTAACAACACGTGTCTGTCTGTCACGTGTCCTTGGGTTGCCTGTTGACTTAACGATGATCCCATGAATTTCATAGGGTTTTCTTAGGCAAAGAATACTTTGGCAGTTCCTTAAGTAGGGAATACTTTGGCAGTCAGTACCTCTGAAATATAGGCCACAGAACTTGGTATTCACTGACAGTCTCCCATCAATGTACTAACCAAGGCTGACCCTGCTTAGCTTCCAAGATCAAATGGGATTTGGTGCCTCTAAAGTATTTAGGCCTATTAATGGCATGCACACAATGTATATCCTTTATATCCTGTTTTGAATAGGGTGGGAGAAGCTACAGTCTAGCCCTCCAAACCTCCTCCAAACCCTGCTCCCCAGAGCTGCCAACCACAAGGGGCTTCTGTCACGATAAAGGGAAGCAGAAGGAAGGAAGGTGACTGAGCAATCTGCTGTGATTCACTGGACAGGACGGAAAAGGAACAAAGGAACAAAGCTGTTGCACCTTTTCCTCTGGGCCTTTCCGCACTACACTGTTATAGTGCTATTATTCCACTTTCAACCTCCTATGGAATCCTGGGGTTTGTAGTTTTAGGGAGGGACCTTTGGAATTCTCAGCCAGAGAGCTCTTTGGCCTCAGGAAACTGCAAACCCCAGGATTCCATAGGAGGTTGAAAGTGGAATAATAGCACTGTAACAGTGTAGTGCGGAAATGGCCTCTGTCTCTAGTGAACTGCAACAAAGTTGAGAAGCAGTGCCCAATTTCCAGCTCCGCCTCTCTTTTTTCCCCTTTCCCTCTCCTCCCTAAGTGCCTTAATAACTGTAGAAATAGCTATGAAATTTGACAACTGTCTTGAGATGGGAGTACAGAGATGCAAGGGCAGGTTATGTCCTATACCCACCATATAGGATCTCCCCATGGATGTACAGACATGGGTGTGACTGAATGGAGTCTCCATACAGCATTTGATGTAAACTGGCTCGATATACACACAACAAAATAAGGTGCGCCATAGAGACCAGGACACTTTCCACACTTTCCACACTTTGAGCTGCATCAACAGGGCTGTAGTGATCATATCAGGGGAAGTCGTAATGTCACTCTGCCCTGTTCCCATCAGACCTCAGCTGGAATACTTTGTCCAGTTCTGGGCACCACAGTTCAATTAAGATATTGACAAGTTTGAACATGTCCAGCTATGGGCAACTAGGCTGGTCATGGGCTGGAAAACAAGCCTTGTGAAAAAGGATTGAGGGAGCTGGGTTTGTTAGCATGGGGAAGAGAAGATGGGGTGTTTCTGCAGTAGACTGTTATAGGGCTGTAATTCCACTTTCAAAATCCTATGGAATCCTGGCCCCAGGCCCCTCCCTAAACTGCAAATCCCAGGATTCCCTAGGATGTTGAAAGTGGAATAACAGCACAACAATAGTCTAGTGTGGAAATCCTCCAAGAGGTGACATGATAGCTGTCTTGAAATATCTGAAGGAATGCCACATAGAAAAAGGGGCCAGCTTGTTTTCTGCTGCTCCAGAGACTAGAACAAGAACCAATGGATTCAAATTAAAAGAGACACTCCATCTAAATATTAGGAATAACTTCTTTGCTAAGATACATTTGACAGAAGGGTGGTGGAGTCTCCTTCTTTGGAAGTTTTTAAACAGAGGCTGGATGACTACCTGTCAGGAGTGCTTTAGCTGCGCATGTCTATATGGCGGGGGGCCGAATTAGATGTTCCTTGTGGCCCCTTTTGACTCTCTGATTCTATGATTTTATGTCATCAGCAGTCACTCTGTGGGTGGAACCAGGCATCCCTGGAAAGACGCAACAATCTCTTCTAGATGACTGGACGGGACAAGAGATAAAGGGAATTAAAGTATATTCTTTGGGGGGATAACACAGGAAACATCAAACCTGACCGAGAAAAAAAAAACATAGTCAATTTTTCAAAGCATCCTCTAACAATTCCCACTGCTCTAGCTATTACTTATGCATCTGAATGGAGAGTAAAAGGGATATGATGTTCAAGAAGCCCAGAGTCATGTATATTTAGATGTAGCCACCTGCTGTAGCAGTAATGATATTTTATCCTAGCGAATGAGCTGGGCGCCTGGCAAGCGTGATGCCTTTAAGTTAAACTTTATTGAAATAAAATAGGCAAAGAACAATACGTTTTGCATTCTTCAGAAGCCGGTGTTCAATAAGTACTAAGTTTTGATCGATTGATACTGTGTCATATTTGACTAAAGAGGTGGGAAAGTTGCTACTGCTGCTTTGTGCTGGCTGGAAGAAGAACGTGCTATTGATTTTTATATGTTGGATGGGCTGTCAGTGTACAGTGCATTGTTGATTTTGACTTTTATAGCCAACATGTTTCCTTTAATTGGATCATTTGTAAAAGAGAGGAGGGTACCTGTTCTCCTCCGACAGTGATTGATCACAATCATTTCGTGTTTGTCAATATTTGATAAACCCACAGTTACACAACAACATGGCTGAAAACAGCATTGTTATGCATTTTATTTGTTGTCTCCCCGCCTCTCCCCATGACCCCCCTCATTGTTGCCATTGTTGATTTCCTTGCATCGGCACATGGCGACCAGTGAATTCTTCGTCCTTAGCATGCCAATAGGGAGCAAACCAATCGCATTTGGGCTCGCAATGACAAGCCACTGTTGTTTCCTAGCAAAAGAACCTATCCCTGTCACTAATTCATGTTGTCTTGTTTGCATAGCAAATTCTACAAAACCCTGACCACTGCAATGAAGCAACTACCAAAATACATGCTGTGATTCACATAGGGACAGCACACATACATAAATCATGCTGCAGATAGTGTTTGAGCATTGGACTCTGGAGACCAGGGTTTGAATCCCCACTCAGGCATGGAAACCCAGAGAGCAAGTCATATTCTCTCAATCTCAGGGAAAAGCAAAGGCAAACCCACTCTGTAAAAAATCTTGCCAAGAAACTCCCCATGATAGGTTCATCTTAGGATCACCATAAGGCAGAAATGACTTGAAGGTACACAATACTGACAACATTACAAGGAAGCCACAGCCATGAGTCATAAAGATCAAGTAGGGATATTAATATCCATGCAGACCCAAAAAATCATCAATATGCAATGAACATATTTTGCTGATGGTGGCAGAAATGAAGTTGTACAGAGAGAATGTTCATGTGCCCCTTGGTTATGCAAGATGGACATTTTGCATTATGCATTGTGGCTGTGCATCCTATACTTTGCATTGCGGTTGTACATTCTATGCTTTCTGTGACAGTTGTGCATCCTCTACTTGCACTGTGATTGTACATTCTATACTTTGCATTGCAGATGTGCATTGTGTATTGTGCATTGTGCAATGGCACCTACTCATTGGTATGCATTGGACAATGTTACTGCTCTGCATGGGGGTTATATCACGCTCACATGCTATATTTCAGCATTTGAATATTTACGCTACATGAAGAGGCTGTTGGATTGCAGCCACAGAGTGGAACAGGAATGTCAGTCTTTCCCTTCGCAGCAGTACTTTAATCCACTGTGGCCATTTCCGCACAGGGCGAGGGAATCGCCTTGTGCCACTACTTACCGGACTTCTTGGCTCCCCGGTCCGGTCCATGCTGCACCAGGGCAGTGCATGCTCGTCGCTCCGCACTGCTCCGGGGATTAAAATGGTGGCTTCTGGTTGGTCAAGGGTCTCGACCAACCGGTGAAGCTCTCCAGCCTAAAGCCCACCCCTGGCAAATCACAGGCTCACACTGATGTGAGCCTGCAAATCTGCACTGGAGAGCGGGCACGGAATGGCATGCTCCGTGCTTTTGAAAGACCTGTTTTAAGCTGTCTTTCAAAAGCATGCTTGACGACCACTTGGGGTCATTCCGGAGTGGGCTGAGGTGTGGATCTACGTTAAGTAGGTCCGACCCAGTCAGCTCCCGGGTGCAGACGTCCTCCCTGGAGGATGCTCTTCACCGTTTCTATTAGCCCGTGCGAAAATGGACTATGATATTGAAATATCCTTCTCCTTTTTCTCTGT